>CM060836.1:1152500-1527500 GCA_030762175.1 Metallyticus violacea | reverse complement strand
TTATCTCTTTGATGAATGTTTCTAAAACGTTAGATAGAATAAATACATGTCTATTCTTTCGATAACTTAATTGTCAAATGTGTAAGATGGCAGACAGTATTTTACTGTCGAGTTAGAGCTTGAAGACCTCATACATTTGGAGAGCATTGCTGTATACCGTGCACTTTGTGCCTGAGGGTGAAAAGGGGGGGGGGAGAAATTAATTTCCTATTTTAAATCTTTAGCATAGTAATATTCTTTTATTTCAATCATATAATTTTCTCCGGGAACTAACTCAGTTCATCAAAGATCTTAAAATGTTTAATGTTCATTTTGCCGTCGAATTAATTTATTGCAGTTAAAGTATAAATATTGAATGACTTAGCTATTTTTTTTTTCAAATGCATATTTCAGTGTAGCATTTTAGTTATATATAATGTTCTAGAATGGTTATTTACGATATTTGTACAAATTTAGATCTACTGGTTTAATACAAGAATGAAAACCTACAGTTTTAACAGATGCAAAACTAAAGGAAGCTGGCACCTTATACGTAAACTTGAGGTTCTGGGCAAATTCCACGAAAATATTTTCTTTCCTTAGCAAATTTCTCAGCGCTTTTAAAATCATATCTTTTGACACCATTTTCTTAATGTTTCGCTTGTAATAAAAATGTAATTTCCAAACAGTATAAATTAATGAATAAATAAAAATGATCAAATAATTTTCGAGCGCAATATACAAGCTGAATTTCTTTGTCATCTCTCTACTGAAATTGACACTATGGCAGCCGTATGCATGAAAATATGCGGATCTCAAAGTAGAATATTTCTGAGCAAAAATATCAGATCCACACAGCATAATAATAATAATAATAATAATAATAATAATAATAATAATAATAATGCGATACATATTAAATATACGAATTTATTACTACGATGTGCACATACCGTAATTTAAAGTGGCAAATGGATGGTCCTCCATCTTGCTTTTATATGATCCCACCTGACATTCTTTACATTCTTTCTTGGAACAGAATGTTGCAACCCCATACTTTAAAATTACCTGTTCTTATAAAATGATAATGCATTAGACTATACTTTTATGAAATACAGCTCTGATGTTCTGTCTTTGATATTCCATTGTTTCAGAACAATAAGACTACAATATTCAGTAATGGGCACGACATTACTGGCAACAGATACAGTAATTGTATAATTAAAACGCAAGTTGCCGTCCGCTAGACAATTCTGAACTTCACCAGCACACAGAAAGACTAAATTCTAGAGCTAGGAAACGGTTATGTTATCTGCCCGATAAAATTGGTGGAACAGACAGTTATTGTTAGAGTTTTATGCAAGCATGTAGTTTTACCTTAAAGTGGATGATAATGCCATTATCATCTTTCCTTTAGACCGCCATTGGTGGTCGTTAAGGCCCGGACTCGTGAGCGGGAGGTCGGGATTCAAATCCAGCCGGAACCGTCCTCCCTGAATGAGGTTTTTTTTTTTTTCAGGTTTTCCTCAATCCTCATAATTGGCAAATGCCGGGGAGTCTGGTCTGGAACGTTTCCTTTCTTAAAAAAAATCCTTTCCCAATTTATCATTTCGTCTCATGTATCAGCAGTTCCCATCGCCTCAGTAAAAACGGGCGCTAAACAACATAAAAAATAAACCTTCACTTTGTAACACAATTAAGCTCTTAATGGTCTAAATCCTCATTTGTGTAGTTTCGGAAGAGATTTTATTGGTGAAAGTTCAAGATTAGCGCCAGCTTCGTCTGTTTAACTCTATGTTTTCATTTCTATACTGAACCAGTACATCCAAATTTGTGCAAATTTCATAAGTAGCAGTTCTAGAAGGCGGTAATTAATCAGAAAAGTGGTCAAACAATTTCGCACGAACAACGTGAGTTATTTCGTATTTACAATAACATAAAAATGCGTTACTATAGTATAAATTGTCTAATCGTCTTCGCGAATCAATATTTGATATAGTTTTAAATTAATATGCCTAATGAGAGCGCTCTCTATGAAGTTTATTTTGTCGTGTAGGATGCATTAGCTAAGTTAGATAATATTCCTCAGTTCAAAACATTGCAGTCTAATAACTTTCAAAATTAAGGACCTAGCAAAAAGCTCACCAAATGGGGTTGCACAAGCTGAACTAAGTAGAGTTGGGAGTAAAGGAAAAATAATGACAAGAACTCTGAAATATTAGTTTAGGATTAAGAACTTAGGACAGAATTGTATGTTGAAACACTGTCTAGTGATGCAAGAGAAAGTAATAGGAGGAAATACTTGGGTTAGTAGAATCAATGAGGTCATGGAAAAAATTAGCTTGGGTATGGTGTGGCATGATAGAGAAAGCAGAGAAATTAAAACAAACAATTTATGATATGGAAAGGCAGGAGACATTAGGCAGTTTTGGCGAAGTAACATCCATTCGCTGCATAAATTGTATCATTATACTTGCTTTTATCAAAGGCAGTTTGTATTTTGGATTTTAGCAATTACTTGGGTTTCTATAGAAGGCAGATATTGGGTGACGCATAACTTATATAATACATTAACAACACTTGTAAGGTCGAGAAAAAACAATCTTGTGGTTTTAGTATCCTTTTTTCCTTATTACAAATGAAAGTTCTTTCAGTTGTAATTTGCATCCAAGGTTAATAAGTTACCGTGAAAAATCTAAGCCAAACTTACTTAGATACACATGCAACATTTCTCACCAGTATGTGAAGAAATTATGATTTTAATAAAATGTGAAATTACTCGTATATTCATAACATGAACAAACTCTAGAGTGTGGTACCTATAAAAATATTGTGAGTAATATTATTGTTAAAGAACAATAAGATAAACAAAATTATAATCTCCAATTTAAATTAACTTTGAGATTGTCATTGCAAAATCTTTGATTTCTTGCCAAAGACTGTCAAAAGGTGCAAATACAATTTTATGCAGCTTCGCCCAGTCTATCACCATATACTTTATTCACACCATTTCATCGAGTCATATTTCTGGATATCTAAGCGCTATAGAATATTTTAAAACGGTATATTTCCAATATAATTCAATTTAAAACCTATTTTAAAATTTTAGTTACCTGTTATAATTTGCAAAGTTGACGAACTATGTGCGACGTGTTTTACTCACTCTCCGCCCTTAGTTTTTCCTACAAGCTTCATGCTAATGGAAGTAATTGAGTGAAATTAGACACTGACATAATTTGATATATGAGAAACAGAGTTACGGAAGGACATGAGTCATAGTGCAACACTAATACCCGCAATTGCAATGTCCTTGGGGGTCGGTTGCGTGTTTTCTGTCTTCACAGTAGCGTAAATCATCCGAGAACGTCTTTGTTTCCCGTAGGGGCATTGCGACCTCCTCATTGCAATTCTCTGCGGACTCCGAGCACCCTCTGTTTGGGAAGTTGTCCTGAGTGGGTTGCCTTTGGTGTGGTACTTGAGCGAAACTCAAGCAAAATTAATTATGCAATTGTTTGACTCGGTCGGCAGTTGTGGGATGGTGAGCTATCTAAAATGATCGGGCTACCCACCTGCAGAGATGGGGAGGCCAATGCTAGATTTGGACGTTGTACCAGAAAAAACTGGGAGGTGGACCGGACGGTCTGCAGCGCATAAGCAAGCTACGAGGGTAGGTCCATAAGTTTTCGGCCTAGCCATTTTCTAAGTGTGATAAACACAAAAACTATATTTAACTTTTCAATATAGTTACTCTTTATTTCAATTTACTTCTCACATCTTTGAATTAACATTTTAATTGCCCCTCTCCCAAAATAGTCACAAGTCTTGTCTGCAAAATGGACATAAACAGCATTCATCAATAATTCGTTACACTTAAATTTCCTTCCTCGAAGGTCTTTTTTGTATTCTAAGGAGATGAAATAGACACTGGGAGCTAGATTTGGGCGGTAGGGTGGCTGGTCAAACTCCTTAAAGCCACATTTCTTCACAGATTCCTTTACAACAAGAGCTGTGTGTACAGGCGCGTTGTCATGAAGAATGCGCACACCATCACTCAGCTTTCCTCGCCTGTTCTCTTTGATGGAAGGAAGCACGTAGTCTGTGCAGTAGGCCAGCATAGTACTCCCCATTTACTGTGGTGTTCCACTCCTTGAAGTCAATGAAGAATATTCCTTCATAGTCCCAAAAGATTGTGGCCAGATCTTCTTGGTTGACTTAGTGACCTTAGCCTTTAGAGCCGGTGCTTCGCTAGGTTTACGTCACTCCATTCTCTTTTGGACAAGGGATCATAGTAGAAGACCATAGTTTCATCTGCTGTAACAATGGTTTGCAGAACTTCTCTCTCGTTGCCACGGCAGAGCTCCAAAAATGCCTGACAACAGATGACTCGTTGCTATTTTAGACCGAGGAAAGAAGTCTAGGCGCTAACCTTATTCACGTTTAATATTCATGAATAATTCGAAGGACTTGTGTTTTAGAAAGTCCCAACCTTGCTCTATTTCTGCAAATTTGAGTCGCCGGTCTTTCATAATTTCTCCTTCCACAAGAGCGAGTTTTCAGGCTCTTCGTCTTCAATGCTTTCTCGACCCATTCGAAAAAGTTTGGCACATTCTTTTACGGTATAATATGAGGGGGATGTTTCCCATATACATCGCCCAATTGCTGTATAATTTCATTTGGAGTAAGTACTTCTTTTGTGAAGAACTTAATAACAGCTCGAAACTCCATTTTGAAAATGTCACAATCTTATACACATATCGTTTTTTATGAAGCTATAGCTGAGCCACTGAACATAATGGAGCGGAAGTTATAGTTGCAATTATTTACTTAACAGATAAGGCATGACACTAGATAAGGGTTTTCTGAAGGCAAGGCCGGCCTCCTTATCGTCGAGGCCGAAAACTGATGGACCTACCCTCATATGTGCTTCCATCCTCTGAGTAATTTGAGTGATTGATTGCGGCCGGTTCGCAATTGACCTACAGGGTGGGCGATTGGTTTAAAGTTAAAGTACCGACCTGTGAAAACCTACGGGAAAGAAAATGCACTTTGTGTTAGAGCAATACAGTATGAGATTAGCATTGCATCGGTCAAATCGGCATGTATAATGCTTAAAGAAAAATTTAAAAAGGGTGCAATAATTGAAATAAACAAATGGGGCAGAAAAACGCACATACAAAAATAAAAACATTTGAATATACAATTAGGCGAAATACTAAAATTTGAAGGGCACATAGAAAAAGTTAGGAATAAAGCGAAAAAATAATGTTGAAATTAGTTTCTATAGAACAGACAAATTTTGGAAGAGATTTTAATTCTATGAAAATATATCACATCAGTTTCATGGCAGGAATTATAGAATTCGGTGCACGTGTAAGGGCATATAAGTCAAGGCAGATTCAAACGAAACGGTTACTTAGAAGTTCACAGAGGAAAGTGATATTAACGTTTACAGATGCAATATATATATATATATATATATATATATATATATATATATAATCCCAACATTAGTTCTGGTGATTATAATGACAATTTGGTCAATTAATTTATGATAAATGAGAGGCACTTTTTACTGGGTGAAGAGGGAGGAAATAAGTACAGCGAGAGAAACAAATGGAATGTAGTGTACAAGCAAGCGAGAAATAAAACGAATATACCTGTAGGAGTGGAAAACGATAGATGAAAGAAGAAAATTTAATTCATTTTCCCGACAGCTAATACACGCAAATCTATCAAAAGGAAGTATCTGTTATGTAAAAGGGTAGGATCATATAATTCCTCTAAACTTGGCTTAGAAGAGTGTAATCATTGTATATTTGAACTTAACCTTTTCAAGCAACTTGCGACAGAACAGTGTCGATTGTTAGTAATGCCAATACAGAAGAGCAAAATACGGTTTAGAAAATGAATAGAATAAGGATAAAAGTGATATATATTTAAAATTTGCGCACAGAATATTAATACTTGCATAAAATGTTATACTTATGAAGTCTATTCCATTCAGAATATACAGACTAAGATGGACAAAAGTCGACTATTACAATTGTTACCGTTCGATTTTCTAATATCAGTCGAGGAAAGAAAGAAAGATGATAACATACAGTGCATATATTTTTTGTTGTATTCTGTAGTTTGGAATTCCTAATGATAAGATCAATTTTCACTTTTAACACATCACCAAAAAACGCTTTGAAGAACTCTTCATTTTGCGTTATGATTGTCCATTGTCCGTGCTTTTGTTGCTATCAATAGCTCCCGACCATCTCATGGTCAGTGATGCATGTTCAGAAATTATATAGTGGAGGTATAGAGTTGTCTGCACGGACCACAAGACAAATGCACATAACTTGTTAACACTAATTTGATAATTTTTGTAGAAAATTTCACTCAGTAATCTGGCTGTGATTGGTCAAAATTCAAAATTTTGTTTAGTTTAATTGGTCAATTTTAAGATGACGTCACTTGAGTGAAATAGTGTGCATAAAAATTGTATGGTAATGATGAGCAGTGAAGTAGAAAATAAAATCACCGGGTACTATGCCTTGGTATAGCTGCTAGGTATCAGGATGTCTGTTCCTGAAGATTTTATGTTATTTTATATTTTTTAACATAACACGAACTGGTACATATTTTCTATTTCGCACTACTGGAAAAATGCATTGATAAAGAAGTGTTAAAAACAATTTGTTGCGCAGTTTGCGATTCGAAAACTAGCGACAAAAGCCTCTACTCAGAATTTGCTGAAGAAACGGGAACGTTTGTTACATGTCCAAAAAGGACGTCTGCCAGTTCCTCCCTCCCCTCTTACACACAGAAGTCCTTCCATGAAGCTAGCACACGTATGAACGAGTTGGACAGAAAAAAGAAAACGAATAAATAAATAAATAAATAAATAATAGTAAAAAAATAACTGCGTGTATTGCTGCACAAGAACTGAAACCTCCCGACTGAGAGAAGAAACGTTTCGTATGTGACCACAGAGTGTGCTAACTACTTGTGCTATTTACCACAGGGAAAAGAAATATATCTATAGTTATTTAAGGTTAAGAAACTCACTTACCTCATGTGTAAACTTCAAAAGTCTGTGAGGAAACGCACTGGAGTGAAGGCGAGTGCTGTGACTTTGAGAGGAAGGTTATACCCAAGGGCTCGTTGTCCCAGAAAGTAACCAGTTGCAAGCAAGGCAAACGAAATCATCACCAAAAACATAAAAGGATTACAAACAGATACGAGATGTATATTTTATTGGTTCAACTCTAACCAGCATGGTTCAATAGGAAAGTAATTTGCGTAAAGAGCAAAAGGAATTTCTCAAGTCAAGTTTACAGCACATCAGGTGGATGTGCTTCCTGTCTTAAAGCTGATAACCAGGGACCGGAAGTTTAGGAATTGTACATTCCTGAAAAAGAGGAGGGAAAAATCCAATTACAAACTACTAAAACAGGAAGAAAAAATGCACCACAAAACATAGAGTTACACCAAATTAATCAATCAGTGTATTTATGTTATGTTGCAGCCGTAATTATAGGCTATCTTTATTAGATTAATAAAGTAGTGATATTTGCATAGATCTAAGAATTGAGGATTCATAGTTATATTTATTAAAGTATTGAGTTTATATGGATATTTACAATGCATGTGTACAATTAGAGATATGTTTACTATGGATTGATATGGTTTGAGACATGTACGTGTATGTATAACTTTGAATACAAATTACTAGGTAACAGTAATTTGTATTCACTCTGTGTAGACCGCAGCCACCTGTAAGAAAGAGAAAGAGACACCTGTTGTATATGTGTACCCTAATGACGGCTCGCCAATATACCCTTTCTACCCTAAGGCCGAGATAAAGGGGAAAGATTTCTTGTCAAGTCACTCGTTTTTCTCTCCATGGAATATTCCGGAAGAAAATTCGCCGACAGAAGACACAAAAGCTTATTAGATGGTCAAGTGAGGAAATGGCTGTAACGGGACTGTAAATTAAAACTAAGGAGCACACTCTGATAGATATAGAAATGATCCTATAAGGGAATTAAAATGTCAGAGCGGAGACGGAGTGTTTTATTACAGGCAGGCCGGGAGTCAAAAGAGTTATGCCGGCTATTCATGAGAATGAGTATGTAAGTAAATGGGAAATATGCGTACGCTATCTATGAGAACATTTGGCGATCTAAAATGACTAAGGGAGGAAAGAGACATTACTTTAGAGGTTCAGCACATAAGGAAAATGACGAAATTTATGACAGGCTGTTTCTAGGAAATTCAGGCTTGTGGGAAATAGTGAATGTCAAAGGGGGAAAGTAATTTTAGCCAATGGCCATCGCATAAAAATAAGCGAATGAGGAAAACTTAGTTATATAATAAATAGTTTAAGATACCCAATGGTGAACTTATAAGTCGGGAATAAAATAATAAATGAAGGAATTTAATTTAGTGAGGGGTGTGGCGATAATTTAGAAAAATATCAGAGGGACAAGGGCATTAGTGAAAGGAGTAAAAGGTTAGTGAGCAGAGTTCAGGAACGGAGAGAGTTGCAAGTCGGGAATTAAGTACAGGTCAGTCAGTGTAGAGAATCAGGTTAAGGGATTAGAAATAGGGAACTTTATATCAAGTACAACACAGCAATGTGAATGGATTAGGCAGCGGCGATCAGTCAGGTATTAATAACTGGTGTCTTAAAATTGAATAAACTGTTAGATAGGGAATCAATCTAGCGTATGTTTATGTGTAATACATTTCTTGTTCCCGTGGGTAAAAATTGAGCCACAAAATACTCCAGTGAACCCTGAGATTCATCACAATAGAAATGGAGCAGACAACTGAGCCGGTGGAACAACCAGCAGTCTATGACAGTACCTCCACATCCCCCATACACACCTTCCAGAAAACCGCTTCATATAACGCAATCAAGTTTTTTATTGATTTGTTTTATTTACGGATGCTCTTTAACATCGCAGATCACCAGCGTCCCATTCAATTCAGGGCGTGAAACGGCCGACAAATTTTGCTCAGAGGTCTCTTCTTTCAGACTTGAGGTTATTTATCGTGCCGTAAATGTACGACACGGGACCCACGGCTTTATTTCCCTCCCGAAGGAATCCACACTTAGGATTCTTACGCCCGAAAAAATCCATCGATCCTGGCAGGGTTTGAACCCGCGACCTTGAGTTAACTACATCACTAGGACCGACAACAACCAATTGGGGCATTCATACAACAACCACACATATAATCATAAAACGTTTATTAGCCCCCCCCCATTCCAAAAACCACTCCAGGTTTTGTTGTCGTGGATGTTTAATTGCTTTTAAATTTTAAACCAAAGTTTAATATATAATATTTCTAAGTTTATCCAAAACATAATTTTGAGAAAACCTCTCTTACACTTTTCCATTAGCAGTAAACCCTTTCCCCTGAATGGGTGGATAGCCTGGGGCATATGAGGTTGTGCCTATGCCCCCAATGGGAGTACCTCCGGGAGGAAGGGATCAGGAGAGGAAACACCACCGGCCAGGGTCTATGGGCGGTGACTGGGCAGACACAGATGTCCCGATAGAACACTCCGGTGCCATCGGAGCCTCCCTCTGGGTGTACAAGTCCTTAAAAAAATTGGCTTTCATTCCAAACAGTGGGGTAGAAACCTTTCCAAAGTACAAGTAACCATCACACTGCACCACTCACCTCGCTCTGGCACTTCGACTCTGTAACTGAACCATCATAATGAAATAATATGGAATATAAGAGAGCGGAAAATTTGGGGAATGTGAATTCGCCTAAAGTGACCTATGGAACTACAAGAAAACCCAAGGTCAGGATTACCAGCTCACTTTCCACCAGAAAAAATAACTGCTAAATTGGTTATGCCTCACTCTCCTTACAGAAAGGTCTTTAGTACATGATACCTACTTTTCATTAAACTTAAAAAAAAAAATCCCTGAGTTTTATTCTTAGTTCAAGGCATAGGAAAAGATTCATAATCGTTTATCAACCCACAACAATATTTTATGTGGAGATTCAATCAGCCTTTCTTATGGCTAAAAGCATCTGAATGGAAGTTGTGTTTATGTTCAGTTTATTTTCTTTAGAAAACAAGCAGCACTAATTTTATTTCATTGAAGTTATGTTTATAGTTTGTGTTGTTAAAGTCTTGTGTGTAAAATGAAATAAAAGTATGCCTTTAAACAATTTATTTTAAGCAAATGGCAAAACATTTAAAAACTTCAAAAACAATGATCTCAATTGGTCATCTTACTCTTCTAGGTTAAAGCTTTGCTTAGGGGGCTACCATGTAATGTCTTCCTAGAATTCCCTAATACTCTTTGAGTATATAAGGAAGTAATATGATTAGATAATTTATTTCAGTTGCTTTCATTGGATATCTTCTGCTGGACATGCAATGTAAAATAGAACTGAATGTTTTATAATAGCATCATTAAATAAATAATGTAAGAAAACAATTAGATGAAAATAATTTATTTATATTGTTATTAACAGCAGCATGTTAAATTTTTGTACAAATTATCTGCAATCTGATTCTGTAATTTTAGGTGGTATGAACTTTCCTTTGCAGTTAACATGTTTTTGCTCTTTTAGCTTTGCTGTTTTGGTGAAATCATGTTTTATATCCAGCCAGCTAAAACCATGCCTAGGAGGATAGAGTATTTTTTTGGAAATTAGTTCAAAATAGTGTGAAAGACATGCATTATTGAACGAAAAACCAAAGATTCAGTTCTGAGAATTGAGAAAAGATATTTCCCAACCTGGTATAGTAGGTTGCAAAGAAAAGAGAAAGGGAAAATAAATTTGTAATAATTCATTGCAGTGACTTACTTATGTCAGTTCTTGTTTCTTTGAATGATAGGCTGAAAATGAGTTCTTGTCATTAAAGTAAAACAGTCATTAAATTCATTTTGTGAAAATATGTCCCAAACAGAATATAAAATGTTTCTTGAAAATGTAAACCATTTCTATAATATTTGCATAGAAATCTAAATGAATAATCAAAGCCTATAGAAGTATTTAACTGCTTTCAGCAGTTGAGCTTGAGCACATATGAAACATAAAATTTAATGACCATTTGATAAGTGTTGAATTTTTATGTTCAAAAATTGTCATCATTAATGATTCAAAGCTGTTTGGTCAATTCTACAATGTAAAAAGCTATGACAGTCAAGTAAATTTTGATACAGAAACAGATATAACTTTAGATATACTACAGTTGTGAAAATTGTTGCACATATCTTTCTCATAACTTTAAAAAAAATGTCAATTCTATTTTCTACCTGTAGATCATAATGGAAATGTTGAAATGGTATTTTCTATACAGTTTCATAGTTTCTGCTAAAAGACAGAAACTCATCTATTCAGGGTCTTCTTCACACAGTGGGTTCCATCCATAAGTGCCAAAGTAATACTGTCCAGTAAATGATTAAAGTGAGCCATTATTTTATCTTTAAATCTGTTCATGTCAGGTTTTGAATGTTCTTCATTTTTCAGCAGTGTTCTTCTATGAAATTTTCTTATGGTAATGATAAGCCTGTGCCTTGCAGAAGCCTCCTTTTTTAAATTCCAGTTTCAACTATGAAATAAGATGTACCACCTGGAACTGTTCCATTTTTGCAAATCTGCAACAATAGGCTTAATCAATGAATATGTCCTAACCTTAAAGACATTACGTTTTAAGATTTGGTTAGATAAGCGAATAGTTAAGTTACGGTACCTGATATATCTAGTGAAATGCAATGCAAATAATCTAGTCTTGAATGCTTCTAGGTTTATCAGTAGCTCAGGTCGGATGCTATGAAATCAACTTGCACATTCTTGTTATTATTTTCATACACCATAGCTCTAGGTACATCCCATTATGTCAGTTAGCATAATTTTGCACAAAGGAACTTCCTTGTAATTAAATGATCTGGTCCCTGTATCTGAGTATAATACAAAAATGCACATTAATCAGCCATAGCAAAGGGGAAATGTGGGTGGATAATCCCCAACTTTTTCAGAAGGGGACGCAGTCTTCTTAATATTATTTATGAAGAAATTAATTCGATCATTTTTTAAATTTTAGTTACCTTTATAATAAAAAATTCACAATACTGGGTTAAAGTAACATTTTTCTAAGCTAGCAAGTCAAAATGTATTTGCATGTAAAGACAAAATTCATTTGCATACAATGCAAAAATACAATATAAATTATTGTATTCAAATTAATACTTTGAAGTCAATGGTGTACTTGTTGAATGACAGAACTTTCAAATAGTTATAATAGTTTCAAATAGTCTAGACAAAAAATGGAATGAAAATAGAGCAGTTAAAACTAAGCAAAAAGGGCTGGTCATATACCGATGTTAGAGTAAATTCACTCCTACATTTCTCTGTTCATGTAACATGTTCTGTAACCAAAGCAAATACTGATGTATGTTCTACCCCATCTGGTTTTAGCAGAAAGAATTGTACTATGACATTGCCAGCTCATGGAGAGGAGAGGCTAAGAAAGGTCTGAGAACACTTTGTTCTTTTCTTTCCAAATGCAAGGGACTACATAGATATCAGAGAGAACATTCCAGAAGGACTGAAACCTGTTCTAGTTTGTGTTGATACATCACCTATGAGCGCTCTGTACTGTGAAAGAGGGTTCAGTCAAATGAATTTAATTAAGACAACTTTAAGAATTTCACTTTCTCTTTGTCATCTGTCATCTCTAATGTTTGTACCAGTACTCAAACATCCAATCTATCTATGAAATTATGAGGACTACATAAAAGTATGAACAAAAACTTATAGGTATGTTAAGGATAACCAATGCAGAAAAAGAAATCTACAAATGCAACAGTCTGAACAGGAAAAAGTTTAGATAAATCCCCGCTTAACTTTTTTTAGGAGTGCAACATTTATTAATGTTTAGTTGGTAAAGTTTGATTATAGCCTTATGCCAGGTACCTATTACAAATTAGATGAAACTGTGATGATCACATTACACACAAAAAAGTAATAATATTCCACATATATATTATCTTTCCTTTTCTTGGTACCAGCACTATTTTCATCAACAGAAATTCAAGCACCATCAGCTTCAACGTACACATTTATATAAAACATTATGCAGCATTTCCTTATGGCAATGGATCACTGACATTTTGATTGAAAGCAGGCATTAGATATGTTGCATTGAATGAACATATATATTAATTTCATTATTAACAAAGGGACATGATGCTTTTTACAACTGATGAGATATCCCTAACAGAGAGAATTTAATGAAGCACCATTTATGAATATTGAATGCATACTATATCCAGACATTTTCAGATTCTGTGTTAGCATCGTTTGAAGACATCAGGGAATAACAAGGTAGGTCCAATTTTTCTGATTTTTATATTTTGATACCATTTGATAAAGCAATTCATGAAGTTTCTTTGAGTATATGATGAACTCAGTGATATTCACAGTTAAACATATCTGGGAAGAAGAAAAATCAATGGGAGTCATGCTGATTGATGGAAAAATGACAATTATCCATTCTACTTTTATTTTCATAAAATAAGATGTAACTTTCAGGAGATAATTTTCTGTATTATGAATTATGCTTTTAGAGGAATACTGCAGCATCAAATTAAACACAACTTTATATTTAACTATTCTTAATAAGTGTACTTCCCTACTCTTCAACTAAATAGCTAGTCATGGGTGTCCAGACATTTTGATTATAAAAGATGACAACCCTAATTTAGCATCATACTAAAGCAAGCAGTTTTAGAGCATTAGATTAAAGAAATTAGAGAAAATATAATGAATATTTATGCTTCTGAAATAAAATAATTAATAGAAAAAAAATTATATCTACATTATCTAAATGCCCACTTACAAGATGAATACATTTAATAAATAGCAGTTTGTAATAGTGAAAAAAGAAATATAAAAATTTTAAAAACAAAGTTGGAATAAACAACGCATTCATGGGAGCTAGATAAACACATAAAAAATGTACCTTTTTAAAAAACAAAAACTGAAAAACATAATATATATTAAACAAAATTGCAGGCAAAATTTTGATTGGATTATTTTTAGAAATTTTATAACTAAATGTCTCAGTTTTCTAAACTTTCACTGGAGATACCATCATGTTCCAGAAAAATGGAAAGAAGCTGTTGTGATCTCCATTTTCAAGAAGGGAAATGAAAGGATATGCAGCACACAGAGGGTGTAAACACATTAAATAAAGGATAGGTACAAGATATGCTAAAAACAGATTAAATAGCATAACAGATCATATGCTCTCAGAAGAACGAGATGGTTGCAGTAGAAATGGGCCTTACATAGACTGTGTAATCTCATTTAACCAACTTACTGAGAAAGATTGAATATATCAAATATTTAGTATTTATAGATTATGCAAATGCATTTGCTATAGTAAATCATCAAAAACTCAAAACTAACATCATGAGGACCCCTACAACATCTGAAAAAAATATCTAAGTACATAAAAGAATTGAAATAAAATAAAAAAATAGATTAAGTAAAATAACTATAGAAATAATCAGAGGAATTAGCCAAGAGTGTTCTCTGTTACCTGTTTTATTTAACACATATGTGGAAAAATATAACCAGAATCTGGCAATATTAATTTTCCTTTGAACATATTATTGTTTACAGATGACCAGGTTGTATTTGCTACTACAAAATATGTCCTTCATAAGCGAACTTAATAGCTTTAAAATTTTAAAAAGGAGCATTGTTATAATAAAGGTAACACTTTACTAATGGCAAAAATTATAATAAATGATGAATCTGTTTCAGGTTATGACATTTGGTAGGATTTTGGCAATGCAACTTCACTAACTCTTTCGTGGTGGAAATGTACTTGATTCATCCTCAGTTACTTACTTTAACTGTTGTTGTCTCATTGTTATTTCCTTCTCTTGGCTGTCTGGTGAACTTTATGATTAGGTCCTCCTCAAGCAGGATTTCAAAATTCATCATATGTTGTTTGTTTCTGTGCATTAAACTTAAACAGTTACTTCATATGGTTTCTTGAAGTTTTAAATAATTTTGTTTCTGTACCTATTTATTTATTTATTTTATTTTTTTATTTATTTATTTATTTTTTTTTTTTGGACCAAAGTGTGTGGCTACTGTAGATTTGTTTCTATTTTCTTGTATCTGATGTTTCTAAAATACTATTTTGTCTCTGTACCTAAATTTTATTTTTTCCAACTGAAATACATACAATAGATTACTAATATATAAAATACACTGCAAAGAGTGTAACCAAGTGTGTACATATATGTGTGTGTGTATGTATATATACATATATACATATACATACACATATATATGTATATAATATATATATATGTACATAAGAGTGTAATTTATATATTACTAATCTATTTTTTCTTTCAGTTTTATTCATTTGTGATGTTTTTAATAATGACAAGACTAAATTCAGTCTAGGGGCCAAAGATAATGCTGTATTGCTTGAATATTTTATTGTCTGCTAAAGGATGAAATGTGAATTTTTTGAAAACTTGTTTTTCTTCACTTTTCTCTTTTACCACACTGCTTGTATCTTTTATCTTTTTGTTTTTGATGTTATTAGTGTATACATTAATTATCTTTTGGAACCATTGTTTATGGAATCTTGATGACTTGTGTTCTTTTTGGTACTGGCCTTTGTTGAATGTTAACAAATCATTGTATCAAGCTATGAAAAACTTAATATTGATGTGTTCTATGTTGAAACTGTCCTTTTTATCAAATCTGTTGGTTTTCTGTAGATTACAAACTGTAATCTAGTGCCTTTTCATATTACTTTTTAAATCTAAGGAATATTAACTAAGTTGATGTTTGAACCTATATGGTGAAGTTAGTTAGTTTCTGTACTAGTGTGAGCGCTAACGGTCATAGCAGTTTTGCGCCCTTAAGCATTAATCATCATCATCATAATCTGTCCTAGTGTCTGGTTGCATCTCCTGGGCTAAGTTGGTGATACATTGGGAATGACTTTCACAGGGACTGCCATCATCTGGGACTTATCATCTGTGAAAATGTTGGGGACCTTGCTTACACTCACACATTACCTCCTTGGTTTCCTGGCTGCCTGGTGTATCCTCTCTTCATCCTGAAGGTGCCCTTTTGAGGACATATGTATAATGGGCCCATCTGGCAGCCTCAATCTGCAAATTCTCTTCTGTAGACCATGCTGTCTTATCCCACCCAATGTAAAAAAATTGTGCAAATATTGTCATTTTAAATAACTTCACTGTTAAAAATCTTCCTAAATAACAAATTATGGCAGGTTAATAAATGCAACTATATGTGCGTGTAGTATTCTATGATTCATCTGATGATATAGATATAAAAATTCCAAAATTTCAACAGTTAATAGGTGCAATTAGAAGGAGGTTGTATAGTAAAATAAAAAAATATATGATATTCAAATTTAATATACAGTCTAGCTGTTTAATCTTTAACTTATGAGTCTGAAGTTTAGACTTTAAAAACAAATGACCAAAAATGAAGCATCTGAGAGGACATTTACTCAGACCACTTGCTGGCTATAACCTACTTCATCACAAAAAACATAGAAATTTGAGTTGAGCTTAAAATCACAAGTATCTTGATTACAATAGAACATTATAGAAATACATGGGATAATAATATCCCTAAAATACCAGCAACTAGAATACCAAGAATAATGTTTGATTATTATAGACCCAAATGATCAAATATGTTGGTTGATCCATGGAAAGTTAGAATTATAAACTCTAATTCAGATTTAATTACTTTCTAATATGATTTTTCTCTACAGTACATTTCATCACTTATAATTGATCAGCCTACTTTCCTGAACACTACCATCTTAGTTTTCTTTTGCTTTATCTGCAATTCATTTCTGCCTGCTCAATTCACAAGAGGAATCTTTAATTTCTCTTTTTCTGTAGAAGCTAATGCCATATCATCAATATAATTATTTATGAGTATAGACATTCCATCTTAAATAATTTTTTTCTTCTTCTTATATGCATCAATATTTTGAATAGGATGGAGCAGATTAAAAACATAGATGGTCTGAATGCTAGATTTCTGAAGAAAGTTTTGGTATTATTACAATGTATCCCTTCTAGACTGGTGTACCTCATAGCTAGGGAGACATTTATGATGCTTGACAGCTGTTGGAGCAGACACCAACAGTTACAGAGGCATTTAGATAAAAGAAAAAACCAATCAATCTGGCAGGACCTCTATCTAACTGAAGGAGTAACAACAACCAACTAGCAAGATGCATACTAAAAATTGCATCATGTGGTTATTAGGATGGTGGTTCCACTGAAATTTTGCAAGAACAAAAAGCTGCATTCTTTGATTTCCTTTATTTATGGACGCTCTTTAACTCTCAGATCATCAATGTCCCATTCAATTTATGGTGTGAAATGGCTGATGAATTTTGCTCAAAGGCCTCTTCTTTCAGGTTTGAGGTTCTTTTTTGTGCCATAAATCTATGAACATGGGACCCATGGCTTTACTTCTCTTTTGAAGGAAGTCATATTTAAGATTCTTATGCCCAAAAAAATCCATCGACCCTGGCGAAGATTGAACCAGAGGAGATTCCATGATTCTAGCAGAGACTATGTGTGTAAAATGCAGTATAAACAATGCAAACATTATCATATAGGGAGTGTGCAATAACAAAGTGGAATCTTTAGCAGTGTTTGCAAAATAAACAACATTAATACTTAATGAGTGAACATTTAATTTAGTTAAAAAAAGAACCTCATTATAAATGTGTAAGAATATTTAATGCTCCCTCAAAAATTATAATTTATCAATACCTTGAGACGAACAAAAATACAAATCTGATCTTACAGAACATCAATGTATCAAGGTCTATTCCTCTGTAAAAGAGTTTCATAAAAATTATTTTTATGAAAATGTATTTCATACTCTACTTGTTTAATATAAAAAGTGAATATAAAATTTTGATCTATTTTCATTAAATATTGCTTTATCATAAATGAAATGTTATTACATGTAGATATGATGTACATTTTATCTCAAATCAATGTGGCCATCACCAACTTAAGCATTGTGCCAGCTTTAAAATGCAAGCTGAAAGATGCAAGCATGTTGCCTGAAATTGCTTATTATACAATTATTTAGACCTGGAAATCTATTACTTAGATTTTGTACATTCAGAACTTGATATAGCCCAAGAGTATTGAAATTGTGCTCATATTGAGATGAACCTCTGCATAATCACATGTTGGAAAAATGATTGCTGAAATATTCTATCACATCTAATACAAAATGAGGTTGTGTTTTCTTTTTTGAAAGAAGATGATGTCCACAATGTCATTCAAAATTTCTGAGTAAATAACTGTTGCACCTGCATAAAGTAAACCATACAATCAAGTATCAATTTGTTGCTCTATAAACAGCAAACTGTATTGATAGTCTGCAATAAAAAATAAAAATTTTATTATTTTCAAGACTTCATGACTTTGTGACATATTTACTTCAAAATGGATGGATATCATGATGAAATAAAATACCATATAAATTTCATGACAAACCATCGTTTTATGAGAATGGTTTGAAAATTTCTATCCACAATAGCACATCTGATTTTAAAATTAACATAATTTGAACTCTCTTATGATCTGGTTTTTCATACTGCATTTTTTATTCTTAAAGTATTTATACACTATAACATTCTGCATAATATGTAATACTAAATACTTGGTAATATATTACTAACATTTAAAGTCACTTCCATCAAATATTTAACATGTTCTATGTTCTAACTTCCTTTGTACATGAGATTTAAATAATATTTTACCTTATATTATGTTGATAGCTCTTTAACTCTAAAAACTTTATTTAATGATTATTTCTTATATCTATAGAACATTAAGTTATACAAGTGATATACAGCATAATAATAGAATAATTCTAAACCCAACATATTAATTAGAATAATCATATAATTATATGTCACATGCAGTGCAAAAGCTCTCCAAAAAGTCTAATAATATGTAAGAATGAACTAGTGAAAATTGTGTTACATTTCATCACCATATCTCTATATGCCATCAAAGCTGCATTTGAAAAACATCTATTAAGGCTTAATATTAACAAAAATATTATAATATTAAGTGTTCCAAAGTATATTTGCTATAATAAAATAATTGAAGATGTTTTGCAGAAAACAAGAATATTGGTACAGAGCCATTATATCTAGAGAAACAAATAGAATTACAATGGATACCAGCATGGACAGCAATATGATAACTCAAAAAATTTTCAACTAGAACTCCTCCAAAGTTCACTTAACAAAAGTAACATCAATGAATGGACAAGAGAGCATAATTAGACTCAAACTAAAACCAAAGCTAATTATGCAAGAATATAAAGAATCAGAAAGATATTATGACAAAATTGGAAAATCATAGTAACTTATGTTAGATTTAACTAAATAATACTTATTAGTGTATAACCAACTCAATAAAGATAACCCGAAAAATTAAAAATTAAATGCTGTATTTTGAAAGGCCAGGGATAAACAATATCTAATAACCATTAGCAACCAATTAATAATTCTTGTATTATTTAGCTGGTAGTTTTCAACCATTTGCAGACATGACCATATTTTGTTCATTTTTACAAAAAAAATAATGTTATATAATTTCTAATGAAGATTGGGGCCACAAATAAAACTTTAACACTTTAAACTGTAAAGCATGTCATTATTTTATTGGTTCATTTGTGGTTGGGCCCTCTGAATAATAGTTAATATTGTGTCATAGTCTATTAAATAATCAAAAAGGAATTTTAAGTTCATTTTGTGTTAATTTTTGATACTGCCAATTTTAATACATAGGGTGTCTACAATTAGAGGCCTCTCAGCAAAATTTGTCGACTGTTTTACGCCTTGATTTGAATGAGACACTGATGACCTGAGATGTTAACAAGTGTCCATAAATAAACCAAATAAAAAAAAAAAACAGGGTGTCTACAAAGCACCACACCTATGTTTTTTTTTTTTTATGTTGCAAAATTGGAAGTTACTGGGAAAATTTCTTTTTCTGTACTTTTATGTACTTACTGAATTTTGTAAGCATACAAGTACAAGTGGAGACCCTGATGAGCAGGTAGATACATAATATGCAGTCATTTCGATGTCTGTGATAGAGATTTTTGTACTTCCAGTATATAAATATCAAACTTCCTTATCTCTCTTATCAGATTAGTCACTAATCTGAACAATGCAGTGAAATTATAGTTTCCGGTAGAAATTTGGACAGTTTTTAGAATATTATAATTCATGATCTCTAATGCATTTTATAGCCAGGTAAAACAAGTTCAGTTATTATGTGAATATCACTTCAGTAACTGGCATATAATATAACTTTCCTGATTTCGATAGTACATGATAACCTGCAAGTGCATTTATTTCAACATTTATACTTCTAACAAAATTTCCAATGGGTATGAATATAATTTACATTATAATCGTCACTGTATTTGAGAAATGTTCCAAAAAACTAACAAACAAAAAAGAGAAGTCTAATATTAAACTACAGTTAAAACGATTTTAGGACATAATTATGCATGAAGTCAAACCATCAACTCCCTTGATTTGTCTACATCTTAAAGTGCATGGTGCAAGGTATGTGTCTAAGATTATTATATACAACATTTAAGTAAACCTTTATAAAACATAATGGAGTTGTTTACTTTCTATATTGTCTTTCATGATGGTTGTATCCTGTCAAAATTATCTTCATTCTTGAAGCACTGAGGCAAGCCTTTCAGCATCAACTGTCAGCTTTTTGTGAAATCATCAGAAAGATGGAACAGTTGACGTTTGCGCTGCAACATACGGAAATAATAATAATAATAATAATAATAATAATAATAATAATAATAATAATAATAATAATAATAATAATAATAATAATAATAATAATAATTGCACTACATCAAAAGTTCAAACAAACGTGCATTTATTAGACACAGCAAAGTATAAATATGAATTAATAAGAATAATTTATTGAGTTCTAGCATTAAAAAACAAAACTAATGATAATTCTTGAGTTAAGTAATTTGCTTCATATATTTTAATGGAAGCCAGAAATTATCAGAAATATTCCAAATTGACATGACATACAGTTAGAAATTGTACAGTAACAGAAATATCCGAAACTCCCTTGTTTACGGTAATTTTATAAATTACATGAAATAAAATACATTCATGTTCTATTTAGAGAATTATAATTCAAAGATATTAAATACATTAGCTTTGGGGGTTGTCAAGTAATTGAAATACTTAGCAAACGCGCAAAGTATCTTTCGAAAGTAGTAGTAGCATATGGTTTATTTAATGGCGCTCTTTAATATCTCAGGTCATTAGCGTCCTATTCAATTCAGGGCGTGAAACGGCGTGAAACGTCCTATTCAATCACAATAGGCATTGTTGCGATACTGTATAAGTGATCAAAATAATCATAATGCAACCGTAAGCTAAACATTCTTAATAAGAACGGACGTGAAAAGGAATGAGTTCTTAAATAATCTCCATATCCACTGCTACCCTCCTACCCACAGTTTGGGAATCATTGCCTTAGAGTCTTGAAAAATAAATATACAATATTATAAGCAGGAATTTGTATAACAGCTGTCGCTTTACATACCTGAGCTGCGAGCCCAGGGGCAATTGGCGAGACACGACTTAACTTTACACTTGAAGCCGGCAGCCACAAACGTACAGTCGGAACAACATCGTGGTTGACTTGTGATAACCCAGTTGGCCTCATACGGTTCTTCTGCAGTACTATCTATCGCCAGGTTCTCATCTTGTGTGACGACGTCCATATCTGCGAGCAAAACAATTCACAGAAGTTTATGAGCAGGATATACTCTGTTCCGGTCAGTTCTAAAATAAGTTGCTAAACGTAATCAGAAACCCGAACTTTGGCAGAAAGCCTTTTTAAACGTATTACGAAACCCGAACTTTGACAGAATGCCTTTTTAAACGTATTACATTTATTTTAAATTTAAAAATTAAACTATACACATTGAATATTTTTACCTGAAACACTACAATTTTATTTGGTCTTCCTTTTACTTTTTAGCAAATTTCGAAGAAATGAGTCTATTGCAGCCGTACTCATAAAAAATATTTTTTTATATTTTTTGGCGAATTCCGAAGGAATGTAAACTATTGCGATTGTACTAACATAATCCGTTTTGAATAATCTTTCCAAACCTCCATCGATCTAGGCACCGAAAAAGACAAAAAATTATATATATGTATATATATATGTATGTATATAATATAAAAGAAAAATAATGTAACACTATTAACATTATAACTAAATAAACAATAATTATAATAGTAGAAAAGAATAAAACACTAAGAGAAAGTCACACTTGTAATCGCTGTATATCGAACTACTAGAGTTCATCTATGGCAAGAAGACAAGTCACGTGTGTGTGTGTGTGTGTGTGTGTGTGTGTGTGTGTGTGTGTGAGTGTGTGTTAACGCTCTAGCGGCCGCAATTTTTGCTTTATCTCAACGAAACTCTAATGATTTCTTTAAAATTAACTGATAAAATTGTTTCTGAAAATCAGGGCAATCGAGCTAGTATGAGTAAGAGTATACTGAAAAGCAAGTGGAGGCTAAAGTGAAATTTCAAAATCGCTCTAGCGGTCGCAATACTAAATAAGTTTAAAGGAAATTCAGTATATGCCATTTAAATAAAACAAGAAACATAGTTTATGAAAATCGGCCAAATCGAACTATTAGGAGGGGGATTTACCTGAAACCCCAACTCTTGAAATCGCTCTAGGGGTATTAACATTTGTTTTTTCACAACGAAATTCCGTATTTAGTATTTAAATAAATTAAAGAATATGGATTCTGAAAGTCAGAGAAATCCAGCCATTACGAATGGAGTTTACCTTTAACACAAATTTTAAAAATCGCTCTAGCGGCACCAATATTTGTTTCTTCACAACAAAATTCGAAGTATACCTTTTAAATAAAACAAGAAAAATATTTTCCAAAAATTATGGAAATTGCACCACTAGGTATACTTGAAAACCAACATTTAAAAAGCGCCCTTGTATTTAATTTTCTGTATATTGTTTTAAAACATAAGAGCAAATTCAGCATATGAGCTGTACTTATAAACGTTACATGTGTTTTATATTTAACAAAAGCATCTTAGTGAAGATAGCAAATGTGAAATATTAATCCATTATGTGTTAGAGAATTATATTTGATGTTAGAGTGCTATGTAATAACACTGACAGAAGAAGAAGAAGAAGAAGAAGAAGAAGAAGAAGAAGAAGAAGAAGAAGAAGAAGAAAGAAAAAGAAAAAGAAGAATAAGAATAAGAGTTCATTGCATGCCTTTACTGTAATAAAATTTAATTAAATGTCAAAGTCAATGAAAATCGACGTAACTTTCGGTTGTTTTTATTTGCTTTGTACATTGACATTGTTTCAGAATAGTAACGTGTTTTTGTTTTATTGAACATCTTCTAGTAACTCGAAAATTTGTTATATTTTCCTCTATTTTAGTGAATTTAAAGATGATATCAAGGGCTCAGTTAATAAACATGGTTAGATTTAAAAATGCTCACACAGCATAGTTTTGTCTATCAATAGATATATATTCCATGTAATTAATAATATACCATTTTAATCTCAATAATATTAATGGTAATCCTACAATTTTGGTTTCTCTTTTGTAATAGTTATAGATTACAAGAATTATCATTTTGTTCCCATAATACCACACTGTAATGCCATAACTTATTTCATTTCGTTAATTAATAAGGCATAGTTTAGATTTTATATTAATTTTATTAAACGTTATTCAATTTTGGTGAGGAACGCGCTAAGTTTATGCAGCTCCTGCGTAACATTGACATTACAAATAAAATCATTTTATTTTATTATTTAATTATATTTTCTTTAATTATATTAAATTATTTACATTTATATTTATTTTCTTTCTGTTACCCCAAGAATGACGGCCTATGTTTCCTTTAAAGGCAACAAAGAGTGCAGCGGTAAAGTTTAAAATTAACTTTTTTTACTACAGACAATTACTAAAATGCCAGAATAACGCGTGTCTTTACGCAGGAAATTGCAGAATTTTGTTTATACTCGTACATTTGGATCCAACGTGTTTTCAGTTAATGACAAAAAAATTTTCTGCACAAAATATGTGAGCAGAGAATGAACCATGAATAGAAATGTTTCATACTTCACATACAACACACAAAAATAAACATTACAAGGCTATTGACGATTTCTCTGCTTCCTAAAGTAATTGCAACATAATGTCGACAAACACGCTTGCATTCCACATGTGTAAAACTTTTGTGGAAACCGGAGTCCCCTTATGGTAACTAAAAAGTTTATGGAGAAGTATGCCAACTGGTCTAGTTCGTGAAAAAGTTACTTAAGTGAATGTTCGATTCCGCAATGAAAGTTATTGATGAAAAATAAGACCTGGATCTTAAAAGGCGGGTAAATTGACCCATAGGTGGTTTTTACTGTCATTGTCATTGTAGATTGTTCTTCAGAAGCGGAATATTTAACTACCGCTGGACACAACAGTCTCTGGAAAATATTAGCATCTCAGTTATCTCACAGTGGCCATTTTCATCACCGACGCCTCATCTTACACGAAAAAAGCCGGGAATGCTTTAAAAGCGCTGTTTGCAAGGTATCGGGAGGGGTTAGACTTTAGTTTTCAATATAAACAGATTTAAGAAGATGTTTCTGTAAGCCCCATTTAGATATTTAAAGACGTTACTTCATGTGTAATAATAGTTTACTACGCTTTAATCTTTATGAGTACAAATTAGATACTAAACCTGCTAGAGAATGAAGCAACAGTTTAGAAATTATCTTGCATTTTTTGCCAGAAGAATTACCGGACTTTAAGAAAGAAAAGTATGAGAACTGTGGATGGTATAATGCAACGAACAAGAGAGTGTTCCAGCGGAAAAGAATTTAAAAGAGTAAGAGGTTTTTTTATTTCAAAATGATTATTTGAGCAACTTGAAAACATTCCACAAGATGACAATTCTATTGCAACTACAATAGAACATCCTGTGTTGTTCTGCTTCAGATTTGACTCAATGTCTCTGTGATGTTGTTTTCTTGTATGAAAAGTGTGTTTTTAACTAGAGAGAGAGAAAGGCTCAGTTTGTTTAAAACTTAGCGAATTATGACTGCGCGTGGCCTGTGTATGAGTTACACAGTGAATGAGAGAGTAAGCAAGCGAGCGAGTCAGTGAATGATTCTGTCAGCGAGTTAATCAGTAACCGAACCACTGAGTGAACGAGTAAAGTGAGTCAGTGAGTGCCTGCCCGAGCGAATCAGTGAGTGAGCCTGTAACCGGATGAGCGCGAGTAAGTGAGTAACTGAGTGTGTGAGTGAATGAGTGAGCTAGTCATTGAGTAAATAAGCAATTGAGGTAGGACGTGAGTCAGTGAGTGAGTGAATGCAAACTCACTTGTCGGCCAGGCAATGGCAGTTTTCCCCAGAGTACCTGGTGTTTCATTTGTAAAGCACGCACAGACTGCATAAGGCTGAATGATGAACATGAAGATGGTGGTGAGATGATAGAGCAAGGGCGGAAAAAGTGACAGAGGAAACTTTCCCTGGAGCCGCTTCCCCATGTCACTTATGCCCGCTGGGATTGAACTCGGACCATCTCTGTGAGAGATGAACTTTCTGACCATTCTGCCATGGCGCCAACAAATTTGTATAATGCTTTATTATGTGGTAAATAACAATTTGTATAAGCCTTTTATGTTTTTCTGTTTTGTCTTTTTTGTGCTTATTTTAGAGATTTATATACATAAACGTTTAGTCCTTGCTTGTAACTAATGGCAAAAAGGACATACCTGCCCTTTAAAAAGGTACATCAGTAATGTCCTCCAATTCAAAGTTGGCTCCATAGCAACCAACTCGTATAACTCTCCCGAGAGCAGCACTCGCACTTATGTGAATGTACTCTCAAAGCAGATTACCAAACACGTT
Source organism: Metallyticus violacea (assembly GCA_030762175.1). Lineage (NCBI taxonomy): Eukaryota > Metazoa > Arthropoda > Insecta > Mantodea > Metallyticidae > Metallyticus > Metallyticus violacea. The sequence continues at coordinate 1,501,448 of CM060836.1, read as the reverse complement.
TTATCTGCCACAAATATTAGTTTAAGTATTCTGTGTCACATACAGAATTTAGCTGCAGCTATCACCTATAAATTATTCCGTAAATCTATTCTCATGTTCAAATAAAACTAAATGAAACAATAATTGCCATTTAATTAAAGAACCTAATTGAATGCGATAACTAGTGTAATTTGGCATATCAGCTTCTTGTATTATTTACGGTATTGTTCGCGGTAGCGGCAAATGATTTCCGAAGCATTAAAATGTGAAATGATAAATTTTTAAGTTAAAAACTTACATTAAAAACCACAGTGCAATTTTTTTTAGCATCTCCCACATTTTAAGCGGAGTCACGACGAATAAAACATACAAATGGATTCATTTCTATAACTGGCTCTCTGCCAGAATACCCGCATTGGATAAACGAAGTGCGTTGAGGTCCATAAGCAATTTCCAGCTAGTACGTGACTTTGACAGGTCAGTGTCAACTGAGGATATTAGCTTAGATAGTGCTTTACAGGCGGTCTCATTTATCGTTACAAGCAGGGCTGAAAGCACTAGGAATCGTATGGAATCCCCTGCTGCAGTGGAATTATGGAATCTCCGAGGGGCTGGCCATAGCGGAGCGGAGAGAGCCGAAAGTAGTGAATCGCACAGCTATAGCTACATAATAAGGCAGTGATATGATAGCTCAGGCGGTTAGAGGGCAATGCTATAGTCGTAAAGATAGGGGTTTCGAATTCTACCGTTCCGATGCTCTTTTTTCAGCTGAATAAAGAAGATTTGGAACAATTACAATGATTTACACGGTAACATAGTATCACGTACAGAATGACATATAAATTTATGTTGACCATTTTTTTCTGCTGCAATCAAGGGAGATTTGCCAGTATTACAGTGATTTACTCTCCCCTTCAATTTATATTTGCAAAAAGAGGCGAGCGTAGGCCGCCAGGCCGTAGCGAGCCACAGCAAACCACTTGGTTCATCGTTTCTAGCATTTACCCGAGGTTAGCGTTAGGGTTTGTGTGTGTGTGTGTGTGATGTTTGGTCACAATCAACCGCATTTTCGTTGTTCAAAGAGTTTAAGGTAGGCCGTGTTTCAGCAACAAAGCACGGTTGTCCAGGTGCTCCAACCACTGCATTGAACGAGACCATAATTAACACAACTATCGTCATTGTTCGGAAAGATCGACGAAAAACAGTGGATAGACTTGCAAAGATGTTACACCTTCCCATAGTACGCTCAGCATTCTACACAGTCACCTACATATGGGTCATATATGTGCCGAGATTGTTGACGTCTAAACAGAAGATAGTGCATGTGTCGGGAGATTCAGCGTCAGGTAGCGGAGCATGGCGAAGCATAGGTGAAATTCTCCATTACAGGTGAAGAGACTTGACTTCACTATTACGATCCCGAAGGAAAACAGCGAGCTCAGTTGGAAATCACCTGATTCTCCGATTCGGCCAGCAGGAAAGGTTGTGGTGATTTCGTTCTTCACTACCGTGAAATAGTTAATCAAATGGAGTTTTCTCGCAAACAATGATTAATTGGAAGCATTACAAAACTTCTTTCAGCATCCTGGACGAACAACGACGAAAACGTCCTAAGCTGCGTTGGCGTCTTCACTATGATAATGCACGCCCATACTTCTTTTCTGGCCAAATGTTGAGCAACAACTCCACACACCACGGACCTAATTCCGTGTGACTTTTATATGTTCTCTCATCTCAAAAACTAGCTGTGGGACCAGTGTTTAGGTTCATCACCCACTGTCGTGAAGAAGGTGGAGAGGTTCTAAAGCCTATGCCAAAAAAGGTTTTCAGCACGTTCTTCCAGACTGACATACACATTGGGCCAAGTGTGTCCAACTCAACGGGGACTATTCCGAAAAAGACTACACCAACCTTGACCCTGCCTAGTGTATTTTGTAAGTAAAAACATCAATCTCAGTGTTTATTGACTAGACCTCTAGTTGTTTCAATTTCATTTCAGTTTATTCATATAATTATGCAATAAAACTATCGGAGTGTGCAAATGCATGGGTGCGGGTGTAGTTCAGTTAAACATTTTATAAAGCAACTATAGTTATAGTACACATTCTTTAGACTGGTAATGAAAATCTTTAATTAAACACACAAATGTCTTACTGTAAAAAAAGGAAGTATTGATACGTATATAAGTAAGTAAGATCAACGCTATTAATTTAGCTACTTTTATTAAATCTACTGGAGTTTAATGTACGTAACCCTGGGTGTAAATCATTACTTGGTTTAAGAACTTGAGCCCAAAGTTCACTCTTAATGCTTTAGTCCTTCAGATTAAAAACATGGATTCCTACAATGTACGGGCCTGGCTGCGTCTGATGTAATAGCCAAGGGGTTCGGTTTTAAGGTATTAGCGATCGTTGTAGAAAAATAACATTTGAAAAGTATGGTCACGGTCTGGATTCGAACAACATAACTTAAGCTTTCCGAGCTGAGTTCTAATCAAGTGAGTTATATGTCCCCCCGTGGTTCAAATCCTAACCGTGATCGGAATTTTTTTTAAATCTACTTTCCAACCTACTCGTATGCTCAACATACAGCTGGTGTGAAAAAACAATATATATATATATATATATATATATATATATATATATATATAACCTTATATAGTTTGTGGTTAAACTACCCTGCGATCGGTTTTGTTTTCCTCCAAAGTGTTTTGTCTTTGGGCGAGGTCGTTAGTAGGTTAGCTGGCCAACCGATCTCGGTGATTAGCGGGAGTGTAAAACAATACAACTCAATTTAAGAGGCTCATTGTTTACCAAATTATCGAATGAGGTGTTGAAACTGCCCGCCTCTATTATCCAACATTTTTTGCATATCTTTAGGAAATTATTCATCGCTCGCTTTCATTTAAGAAATCCGGACAATTTGCTGGAGAATATTATTTTTGGGTTCTTGTATGGTGGGCGGGTTTGCCTTGTACACGATATTTTTTTTACCCCAAAGTGTATGTATATCGAGGGTGCCAAAAAGTGTATACACACTTTCACAGTAGGTATCTATTTTATGTATTTCAAAGTTGAACCGAAAAACAACAGTAATGTGTAGTATGATGTTCTGTAAACAGATGTGACTCACATACATTACGATAAGGTACGTGACAGATAAATTAAGAACGAACAAAAGAAGTCAAGAGTATCGTATGATGTTCTGTAAACAGATGTGACCCACATTACTTCATGTTAGCGTTGCTACAACTAAATGGAGCGAAAGATTATTGTTTGAACAGCGGAAAGCAATTTTGAAGTGGTATTGGAAAACCGAGAATGTTGTTGAAGTTCAAAGGCAATGGAGACGTGTGTACAGAACAGAACCGCCAACGCGAGTAACAATTGCACCCATTCGAGACAAATTTGTGACTCATGGTACCGTGTGCGATGTTCACAAGGACAGATCTGGGCAGACCAGCTACACTGGCAACACTTCGGGAAAAAATTGAAACGGCACGTGCTGCAATCGCTGAGGACACTTTCGCAAACGTTGCTCAATCAGTAGTTCAACGTACTCTGAAGTGTATCAACGCCATTTTGAGCAACTGTTATAAGTGTAAAAGTTTAAACTGATTAATGCTCATCATTTTCTGTTTGTGCGAATTCAGTTTTATTACGTTAACACAATTTTATTCTTTCCTTGAAGTGTGTATACATTTTGGCACTCTCTGTATGTATATATATATATATATATATATATATATATATATATATAATTTATTTAATTCGCAATTTCTATTCATTTATTTCTAGTTCAACACTGCAAGTTTTACAGCATATGAAAGAGATATAAACTAATAGCATAGAGCGGGTGTATGCTTTTTAATGTAGCACCACAGTTATAAGCAGATCCTTTGATGTTGTTCCTAAATCCTCTCCCAGTGGGTTATTTTCTCAATGGATTCATGTATGTCGTGTTATTGCCACAGCTAACATATGTATTTACCAAACAGCTGTCAAGCGTAAAGTTACAAATTCATTAAACGCTAACTTTAATGAAAAGTCTTTCTCTTTTCAAAATAGATACGAAATTTTAGTTATTACCGTTGCAATAAATGTAGAACACCACGTTAATGAGTAAATAGAGGTTTTACTATGGTTTTTTATTTTGTTGGTATATTGATTTGTGAATGACGGTAAAGCATTTTATGCATTTATATTATTATTATTATTATTATTATTATTATTATTATTATTATTGATTTTTCTGCTAAATCCCTATGTTGTGTTTACCTGGAAAAAGTGTAACGTTTCTGAATTTTACAAGGATACAAAAAGTTAGATTAAGTGGCAGGAGAGCGTAGTTAGTTTTATAATTACCGTGATTGACCGATCTCTAAAAACCGTATATTGCTTTTTTCCGCACTTAATTGTGAGATCTGTTACCTTATAATAATCGAAGTGATAGAAGGAAAGAAAATATTATAAAGAGATGTTTGTGATACTGTGCAAAATAACTATATAAAATATACCATTATCAAAAAACAAAATTTAGTCATATAAGAACACTTAACATAACCTAAAATATAAATAACAATAACAACAACGAAGAAAGTATCATCCGATTTGTTATTAGAGTGTATCACTGTTAATTGTTGTTCGTATAACACTTTTTAGTATTTTTAAGATCCAATAGTGAAAGAACATGGAACTCCAAGGGTTTGGGTTATTCAGAAGACATTAAATGTTGTATTATAGCCGTAATTTGTAGAAGTCGGTAGTGCCAACATAATCCCCAACCACCACTGCCCGGTGATTTAAGCTTTAACATCAATAAATATTTCGGAATGTTTACATCGGATACATTTATAATTAGGGTTTTGATGGAATGCACACGATGATAGCTTTAAATTTATTAAAAAACTAACACTTAATGTTCTCAGTAAGTGTTCAATTAGGACATGAAGGACAAGACAGGTAGAATACGCAATTTTATGACATGCACACAAAGAATTCTAACTCTGGGCATGTAAGGAGAGTGCTTTTAAAGGGACTGATTCGTATAGTTCGAAAGTAGGAGCTGCACGAACAGCATCAGGACAAATTGCACGTACATTAGTTGTGTGCATTTTTTCTATTTCTAAGATATAATTCACATTAATCATTATATAGTCTGGATCAAAACACAAGGTACTCAACAGCAACTGTTCCCCTTGAAATTTCTAAGAAAGCCTCTTTAACGCTGACAATGTGTCCACTCATTGCGGAAATGAATAGGTCAGTGGAGCGAAACCTTAAAAATTATGTGTGGAATAGGAGGCCGGATATGTGGCGTATGTCGATCCGCTTTTCTGTGACACACTTGCGGATAGCATGAAACGTGTTCACTTAACTCAGTTACTGTGCAAATGCTGCAGTGTTCCGCTCTATAGATGCACTCTGTGGACTTTCAAAAACAAAACTATAAGCGTGACAAAATTAATTAATTTCACGAGTGGCAACCTGTATCTCTTATGCTCCTAATTATCGAACTTAAAACCAATAAAAGTAAATAATATTATCTTAATAATATGTTGATACAGTTTTGATACAACACACGTTAAATTCTAAAAATGGAAGTCAGCAAAGGACTCGAACCACGGATATGGTGCTTACCCTATTTTTTTTTAATGTACCTTTTATCACAAAGAAGATGTATTGGCAAGGTTTTAGAATGGGAACGGAACAGAAAAATTTAGAGGTTAAGGTCTTTATTCCTATTTTGCCTCAACAATTGTTGGTCAAAGAGCAGAAACAAATGAAGAAAGAGAGTGGCGAAGAAAACACACCGTAATATAACTATGTAGGTACATATCTGAAACTAAAGACGCGTGTTTTTAAAAACTAACTGACATTTCTTTATCAACTATATTTGAAACAATTTCTCCTATTAGATTATAAACCGAGTGTTCGTGGACTACTTCGTAATAGTGCCAGAGACTGTGAATCAGTTACATCTCACGACAGCATAAACCCGGCGTGCACAGCTTTACTACTGTATATAGACAGAATCTTAATAGTTATAATTAACACACACACACTACAAAGAGAGATTAAAAAATCTCATTGTAACGCACTGATTCTCAAAACTTGAAACATTTCCTGGTTTTCATACAGAAAATTAGTTGATGATGCTATTATTAAAGTCTGTAAACTGCAGGTCGAAGTCTGTCTCTATAGAAAGCATTGTATACTTTGAAGCAGTATTTATGAGATGCCGTCGCCAATTAAAATACTATAAAATGTCAGCATAATCAATTACATATATTACAATTAGTGTGTATAATTTACGTGTATTCATGTTGGTAGTTAAGTTATTTATGTATTGTGTATTTCATGGGTAGTGAGAAGGAAAAAACTGGCGGACAGAAACTTTAGAAATAAGCCAGAAAATGTTGATAGTGAATGTGTTTTGTGTTGGACAATGAACAGATGACCATGTACCTCCTTTGTATTTTGTTGCGAGATCCTTTGTATAAAAAAGGGTCGCCCCTTTAAGGCTTCTGGAGAAGCTCAGGTTTGTTAGAGTCCGAAAGCAAACAGTAAAATAAAACAGACAAAAGAAACAACTCATGAGGGTGAAATAAACCAGATAGCCCGTCATGGTGGAACCAAAGGGGAAAAAATATAGCTTAAATTAAGGCCTATGAAACGTCCAATCAGGAATTTGAGAATAAGTATATGCACGCCCCTCGACGAATAGAGAGAAATTTTTAAGAGAAATAATAGTTTGAAATGATAGGAGATGGCCTAACGACCGAAAGAGGGGATATTTGATAAAAGATTGGGATTTTGAGGCCTAGAGAGTAGTGTGAGTTTAGCTATGAGACAGGATAAGCTTAAGCATCAGACAGAGTGAGTTTTAGCTATCGAGAGAAAAGCGAGTCGAGCTATAGAAAGTGAAAGTAGAGAATAAAGAGGAGTAGAATTAGTTCCTAAGAACCGCTCAACAGAATTTAAAACGGCGACCCTTAATAATGAACAAGCGACAAAAGCAAAAAGTGTCATCTCCAGTCTTTAAGATTGGATTTCATAAATTACCCCGTTCCCGACTCTTTCCCCCGTTGACCTGAAAAGATCACGCGCTCTACTGCATCTGGCTGTTGCGCAGAGACACTTTAGAGATTTATGTTCATAAATTATCTTCTCCCCGATCCTTCCTCTTTTCACAATTAAACTGCCGCAATTTCACATGTTTGAAATCACATTTTGACACAAATTAATACTTGGAACTAGTTTCATTTTTTTCAAATTTTAATTGTCTTTTCCCATGATAGTAAAAAGGTTAGAATGCAATCTCTCTGATTTTCTTTATATTCAATTAGCACAAACAAAATAAAGTTCAAATTGGGAGTAGATATACTTGCTCCGGCTGTTGCATATTTTTAAAGTACTCTCCACCACACTCTATACGCGTTCTCAATCTCAAAAACCGTTTATCAAGGCACCCCTGCCGCTTATTTTCCTCAAGTTCATTTACATATGCAGTCACAGCCTCTTCAGGGCTGGAAAATCGCTTTCCTCGCATGCGATTTTTTACTACTGGGAAGAGAAAAATAATCGCCTGGAGCCAGGTCATGACTGTAAGAAGGATGAGTCATGTGTCTGACCTTTTTTTAATGGTGTTTAACGTCCCTTTTTACTACCGAGGCATCACAGGAAGTGGACACTGATGATACACGAGATGAAATGATAAATTGGGATAGGTTTTTTTAAGGAAGGAAACATTCCAGGTACCTCCCTGGCATTTGCCATTTATGGGATTGAGGAAAACCTGGAAAAAATCTCATTCAGGTAGGGATTCTAACCCCTATCTATACCAAATGTTTAACAACCTGAAAATATCCTAAGTTGCTGTAATGAGATAAATAGGCCTATCTTACCGCTCAAAAATGAGTAATCTCCAAGTACAGAAATTCAAATAATTTGCACATTTCTTTTACATTAAAAACATTAAACCTGAAATAAAATAGATAAGTTAATAATGCAGTAGTACGTTCCCCTACATTTAAACTCACGTCTTATATTTCACACACACTTTAATCAAACTAGACACACACTTACAGGATAGTTTCCATATTTTAAACAAAAGTGCACCTACATCACTGAATTTCAAATGAAGAGATTGGTAAATCAATTTCTTTGGACGGTTTGAAGTCAGGAACCCAGAAGTTGAGAGCGAGCTAAGATTTCATTATCTCCCGTCCGCTTCCATAATCAAAGTGTTCTCCTTTTAAAGTACTAAGAAAACTACTTCCTGTCATTAAATATTGAAATACAAGTCTCATTTCAAAGAAGTGAAAACAATATATTTGATCTACGTTGTCATACCTCGATAATTCTGGTTAAAAGTGTAATAATAATACCATCAATAAAGAAACTAAATATCCGCCATTGTATAAATATATTCATCTAATAGATAAGGAGATTTTTTGAGTTATTTTATTTACGGACGCTCTTTAACATCTCATTCAAATCAGGACGTGAAACGCCCGATAAATTTTGCTCAGAGGCCTCTTCTTTCAGGCTTGAGGTTCTTTTATCGGCCGTAAATGTACGACACAGGGCCCATGGCTTTACTTCCCTTCCGAAGGAAGCTATACTTAGGATTTTATGCCCGAAAAAATCCATAGATCCCGGCCGGGATCAAACCCGCGATCTTTGGTTTCGGAGGCGAGTATGGTTATCACTACATCACAGGACCGACAGATAAGGAGAAAGACTACGATTTCAATGATTGTACGTTTATAATTTATTTATTTTTATTTTATGATGCACGTTCATACGTAAGATGTAAAAAAAAAAAAAAAATAAAAATAAATAAATAAAAAATAAAAGAAAATGGAACTAAAGAACGCGATCCACAACTGCAGTCTATTATTATGTGGTATCTACTTTCAAATGGAAGTTGCATTAGTGGTGTACTGGTTCTTTAGAAACTTGAAATTTCAGCAGGCACACCAAAGATTTACCTCAAATTGTTTCCTTAAGACTCTGATATTATTGCGGTGTAGTTCGTTAACACCCAGTACGAGGTCTGTTCGATAAGCTCATGTCAACTCAAAAGATGGTAGCACTAGATTGTTTTCACGTTACCTCGGCAACGGCAACGGCAACGTGGTGACTGTTGAAGGATACAGTACATCGTTTTAAACATTATGAAGCTTAGTCTGTGTTTGGAGAGCCATTTTACTTTTTAAATTTTTAAACAAACATTTAAAATGAAGAAGCATGAATTTAGTGCATTAATAAACATTTTTTGAGATGGATAAAGCCCGCAGAAACTTAAGTGTAGAAGGACAAAAATAACAGAAATCTGTACTTTCGCTGTGTAAAAGGTTTGTGTGGATGAAGAACAAGCGATGCGAATCCTTCGCTTTGTAACATCTTCAGAAATTATTGAAAAATTCGCGTGGTGCGAGCGATCGGAGAATTAATGTGTGGAAGATTGCTGAGATTGTGAATATTTCTGGGTGCTATTCCATGGAACAGGATCTGGGAGCTTCCTAATATTAAGTTTATATTTTAAGTTATTATTAAAATGAACATTTCATATACGTGAATATTCGAGCAGGTATGTGCATATTTTGTGCATAACTGGATTCTTGGTGCAGGTGTTGTATTCATTTTTCAGGTTCTATTATTATTGTGATGGCTGAAAGACACCTGTATGAAAGCTTTTTTGCAAGAGCTATTGTATGTTTAAGGATTTTCATTGTATGTAACGGAGGTTCTGTCCTCGAAGCTTAGCGGAAACAGATAGAAAAAGGAAGGCAGAGTTGGGGAAGAATTATTAGTTTCATCCGTATGAATATTTTAGACGAACATTGCTGGCATGTTGTAAAAGGGTCATTTACACTTTCAGAGCAAAAGTTATCTATAGTTTACCTAATGGAGCAAAGGAAAAGAAAACGAAGAAAGTACAGATTTCTAAGAAAACGTTAGGGATGGCAGATAGGACACAGTATATAATCCATTAAAGGTTCCTGCTGCGAATTCCCAGAAAATGAAGACAGCTGACAGAGGTTAAAAACATACATTATCTATGAGAATATTTGCTGATCTAAAAGTAACTAAGGGAAAAAATAGCAGTTAACTATAGAGGTCCAGCATGAAAGGTGAAAGTCGAAATCTATAACCGAGGCTTTTTCTGGGAAAATAACGGTCGTAAAAAGCTTGAGAAAATAGCTGAGAAAAGCAGAGACAGCCATTGGACGTTGTCCAAAATAGCACGAATCGGAGCCGGTCTGTACAACAATAAATATTAGGGGATATCCAATAAAGAAGCCCGGAATTCACTCTGATTTCAGAATAATATAGAATTAAAATTCGCGTAAAGAGGGGCATGGAAATACAAAAATCAAAAGTTAGGGCGTTCAGGGAGTAAGAATTCAAAGTGAGGCAGTAAGAGGGCTCAAGAGTTGTCTAATAGTCAGGAGGTAGAACTCAGGTTTCCGACCTATAATGAGAAAATATTACATAACAAATATGTAGTGAGATACAGAAAATGTTGTGTGCTCTTCTCTGTGGCAAGTGTTTGAAACCTTCTTGTCTCACTGGCTTTAACAGTCACAAAACATCCAGTACAGCAAACCCTGAGACCCTAACATGCACAACAGCAACGGAGCGCCAATGTAGGCCATTGTAACAACAAAATACTACAACAATTCATCCAACCTATTAAAATTACACCCCCGCTTTCTAATTCTTCTTCATCCATAAAAGTACATACAAATTCTTTTGAAGTATGGTCTTGTAACTTAAAGAAGTGTGTATTTGTAAAGTATTAGTAAAAAGTTACAAATGACGTCATATAAGAGCAAGATGCAGGAATGGTTGTTTGAAATACGTCACCAGACCTTGAATAAGGTTATGTCCACTCCTCAGGGATTTTTAAAGTACAAAGCGAATTATTGTCACTTCGGCTAAATGGGTTTTGCATTTTTTCTCAGACATAATGATAATGTAAATACTTTTATCGATATACAAGCGTAATAATCCACTTTGAGTGAAGATCCCATTTAGGAGCATCAGTTTCATTCGTCGAGATAGCAGAAGAATGGAGCTTTCCGAATGCTGTCGGTCTTTTATTTTATTAGTTCATTTGATCATATATATTTGTTAATTTAATTGTTTATATTGCTTGGCAATCACGTTCTCATTATAAGCTTAAAATTGTAAACATTGTATCAAAAGAGATTATTTTAAAAGAGAATGAACAATAAAATAAATCATTTTCTTGGCATGTAGCAAGAACCTTAAAAATACATTAACTAAGATGCTGGTCTGAAATTCATTTGAAACAGTAGACCTCTATATCAGTCATAAGCCGTACTTAACCTAACTTTATCATTGTATACAAATGCTTATTTGTTCTTTCTTTAGACATATTCCTGTTCATCATTACCATCCCTTTCACCAATTACACTCAATTGACTCCCATTATTATTAAAAAGATAATAAATTTTACTCTGGTATTTGAAGTTGCTACACTGTGGAGAAATTTATACAAACTACCAGTGCCCTGCTAATGCTACTATTTCTGTGGAACAGAACAACGAAAATGCACTGGAGCCTAGCAGAATTGTGGAACAGAATTTTACTTGACAAGTTATAAAGTCTAAACACTTGTAATCTATTATACCATACTTTTGTGGAACAGGGTCCCGGAGATCGGGTGCATAATATATTGCAAAATCATTAGCAAATTAAAAGGTTCTGCGAGATGGGTCCGGGTTTGCTAACGATTGATGAGAAAAGTGAACGAGATGTCACTTCCGTGCAGAATTTGCAGCTGTTTAAACGGAATTGAAATGAATTTCAGGGATATATTCGACAAATGTAGATCCACCATACAGGACACAAAGGAAGCAGCAGTCGAAACAATAGAGAAAGCGCTTCAAATAAGGCAAAAAAAAAAAAATCCCCTTGAGCAGGAATGGTGGTGTGATGTGTCTTTGAGATTGCCACGGTTTACTGTTAATTAAATTTTGGACAAGGGCAAAACCAATACCAGTGTACACTACGCTCTGCTACTGGAGCAATTAAATGATGTGATCAAGAAGAATCGTGTTCATTTGTCGAAGAAAAACGTCCTGTCCCATCACGATAATACGCAAGCGCACAAGTATGCAATCAACTTCATACTTAAGGTATGAAATATTTCCTCATCCCCTTTACTCTCTAAATTGGATAACTCAAACTATTTCTGTTTCCCAACATGAAGCGATGGCTGCCAGCAAATAAATTCGCACCTAATTAAGAGGTTGTCATCGAAACAACTGCGTATTTTGCAGAGGTGAAGCAATCGTATTTTATGGATGGTATAAACAAATTAGAAAATCGCTGGAATAAGTGTATAGACTTGACTCTAGGTTATGTTGGGAATTAAACGATATTTTTCCAAAAAAGTAGTCCTCTTTAGTTTTGCACGGACTTATAGAAAAGCTTTGAAATATCACAACATGTTCTGGCAATAGACGGACAGAAAGAGGGACAGAGATGATATCCAGTAAAGCTCTTACCTTCCTCGGCCAGTACAAATGACATTTGTGCAGCCATAAAGAAAAAAAGGCCTACCAACGTGGACGAATTCATCTTCCTCACACTCGTCAACTGGTTCTGGTCGCACTACATTAACTACTCGCTTTTGTTGGCAGAAGACAAGTAGAAGCACGTGCCATGCTGCATTGCGCGATGTTGTAAGCCACAATGACTCATTTAAGACAGTGGCGGCCCTTTCCTTTCCTGTGTGTGATGTAGGGGCAAGGTTACAAAACTATAAACATTTATATACTGTGTTAATTATGTTTCCATAAAACAAAATACTGCTGTCTTGCAAACGCATGGCCCCGAATGAAAGTACGAGGGTAGGTCCATAAGTTTCCGGCCTCGCCGATAAGGATATTGTGAAGGCGATAACCCTTATCAGGTATCATACCTTATCTGTTAAGTAAATAATTGCAGCTGCAACTTCCGCTCCGCTGTGTTCAGTTGTTCAGATATAGTTGCATAAACAACTATGTATGTAGAAGATTGTGACATGATCTAAATGCAGTGCGGAGCTGTTATTAAGCTCTTCACAAAAGAAGAACTTACTCGAAATGAAACTTAACAGCGATTGGAATGTGTATATGGGGAAGCATCCCCCTCATATTCTACCATAAAAGAATGGGTCAAACGTCTTCTAATTTGTCGAGAAAGCATTGAAGACGAAGAGCTTGCAGGTGCCCACTCGAAAACATTGCTCTTGTGGAAGGAGAAATTACGGAAGATCGGCGGCTCAAAGCTACAGAAATACCAGCAAGGTTGGACCTTTCTGAAACAACAGTCTTTCGAATTATTCATGAACATTTAAACATGAATAAGTTCAATGCCTAGACTTCTTTCCTCAGTCCAAAAACAGCAACGAGTCATCTGTTGACAGGCATTTTTGGAAATCTGCCGTGGCAACGAGAAATAAGTTCTGCAAACCATTGTTACAGGAGATGAAACTATGATCCTCTATTATGATCCCATGTCTAAAAGAGAATCAATGGAGTGGCGTAAACCTGGCAAAGCACCGCCTCTAAAAGCCAAGGTCACTCAGTCAATCAAGAAGATTATAGCCACAGTCTTTTGGATAGTGAAGGAATACTGTTTATTGATTTCAAGGAGTGGAAACTACAGTAAATATGGAGTACTCTGCTGGCCTACTGCACAGACCAAGTGCTTCCATCAAAGAGAAAAGGCGAGGAAAGCTGAGTGGTGGTGTGCGCCTTCTTCACGACAACGCGCCTGTGCACACAGGTCTTGCTGCAAAGGTAGCTGTGAAGAAATATGGCTTCAAGGAGATCAACAATCCACCCTACAGCCCGCATCTAGCTCCCAGTGACTATTTCCTCTTCTCAAAACTCAAGAAGGAAATTTAAGGTGTATTACAATATTAAATAGTGAATGTTGTTATTCAATCATTTTATCATACCTAGATAATGGTTAGGCCGGGAACTTATGGATACCCTCGTAAGTTTAAAAATAAAGGAACAAAAATAAGTGGGATATTTTTCTGTTAACGCTCATAGGAAAAGATAATTGAAGTCATATAAATATTCTGATTTTTTCTAATTTTTTCCCCGCTGTCTACACATTGGCTAGCATTGGTAGAGTAAGGACAGACCTATCCATTGCACCAATTATCATCCTTGCAGGAGATGCGTTCGAAAGTGTGAGGTAGTGGTGTCAATGTATATTATCATAAAGACATGTTTTCTAAGTTTTAACATTGGACATTGATCAAAATTAAAGCATAGGCGGAAAGAATGCTGTGAGTGTCTACAGGAAGCACGTGGCTGCCTTTTCTGATGGTTGCACGTTGGGTGTTCTGTTTTCGGCAACGACGTGACAGCATGCAAGATGCAGCTCGACTTGATTACATGGCGTTGATTTGATCTTAGCTTGAGATGAATTGGCGATTAACAAATTGGCTTCAGAAGTAGGAATAATAATATCCCATAGTGTGGCATGTGTTGAAAGACTTGTCTGTGTTCCTTCTAGTTGTAGGGTTTCCATATTCACCACGACTGAGATTTCTTCCTTAAACTCAAGGAATCATTCAAATGAAAGTATTTTTAATCAGGGAAGTAATTCTTTCGTTCGCTATATCAACTGGTATCCATAATCGACCAAAAGTATGCCAATGGATGGAAAATTATCGGAAGGAATCTGTAAATGGTTTCTCACAAACTCAAAAGATGTTACAATTACTTTGTGATTACATCTCTCGCTGTAAACAATTGAATCAATTTTTCAACAAAAGAACGCACATTCCATTTTTCTGTTTATCAGGAGGAAGCGCTGTATGTTAATAAATGAAGTCACATCCGGAACACTTTTATTTTTATTTTAAACAGTTTCCTCCCCTATCTGAAAAAAAAAACATTCCCACATTGTATAAACAAAGATTAGAGAAAAAGTGTCATTGTTAGAGACAAACAAAGCATCTGCCAATGGGAAAATGGATATCGTGTCGCAGGAATTGCGTGCGTTTTAGCACAATAAACTATTTCCCTCTTTTTCATAAAAATGAAGACAATGTTGACGATAATAATACAGGGCTGTCTGCAATTCCTTGGTAACTTTATACAGCGACGAAACAAATTAGTAGTTGCAATGGTAGCAGTATATTTATTTCAGTGGCACTTCACGGGCCCATTCATGCTTTTATAATACACTGGGCAAGCAGTTTTAATACAAGATATTAAATTATATATTTCACATTAAGTTATAAAACATATGTGTTCGACAATAAAATAAAATGAAAATTATAAATAAATAATAAAAAATATAAGAAGAATAATTTTTAAAAACTTAAAAAAAAAAAAAAAAAAAAAAAAAATAGAAAGAAATACCATTGTGAATGACAAAGCGCCGAAAGCAATCAATTGACTTCCTCCAATCCCCTCCCCAGTTATCAGCCTTTGCAGACCTGAGTTTCATCAGAAATTTACCTAATCTTTCCTCCCCTACCTTGCCTGCCAGCATGACCACCTTTCTCTGTTCGATCCCATGAAGGTGCTTTCCGCTACATTCTTCAATATCTTAACATTCAGTCGGTAAGTGTCCAGATTCCCCCCCCCCCTCAAAAATGGGGCAAACTTTTCGCTCATAATCGCAAGTGATGTACTGATCCATTCCCCATTCAGATGTTAGCCCCGATTTTACCTCCAGCGAAATCATCTCATTGCGCAATTGTCTACTGCATATCCATATCCTTCAAGCGGATCTTAACCATCCTTCATCGCTCTTTCTAGCTAAGTAGGATCGATAGAGATTTGAAGAAAATTTTCAAAAATATTTTCCGCAATAGCTACATTCACTAAAATATATTTTGCAACACTCCGCGATATAAAAAGTTTATAGCACTCCAGCGTTACTCACCTTGGTTTAAATTAAATTAAATTTTTATAAAACATCACCCTTTTTAAATTTTTACTTTCCTAACGCCGGTTTAGAAATCAGGCCATAGTGCAACTAATCAATTAGTGATTTTACATAAATGCGTTTCAAAAATCTATTTTATAAACAAACTTGTTGGCAGCCCTGAAACCATATCAGGCTGGAAGAAAAGCAACAACTGGTTATCTCATCGTTGCGCATGCCCAAACGCATAGTATTGTTTCTTTCAGCGCGAGAAATTTGTATTTTCAAACAGCAATTTAGCATAGTGCATAAAGAAAGAGGAATTATGATCAAATATTATGAGTATTCCATTTTGAACAAAACTTATTATTATTATCTTGCACACGGACTGAAAATTAGCTCGCTTAACAATATAACTTAAAAACTTCAACTGAGTATTACATATTAAAAACCTGTTAAAGTTTTAAAACCTCAAACCGCTTTTCTGAATAAACACTTTAAAAAATCTTTATAGAAAAATTGTAAAAGAGCTCTAAAAACTTGAAAAAATAAGGAAAGCATTTCTGATCTTGGTAGGTAAGTCTCAGCATTCTCACCACTTCCCTCTTATATCATCACTGATCGCACGGCATGTGTTACTTATGGCGGTATTATTATAAGGGTGCGTGTGTGTGACGTATTGTTGACATTCACTGCTATCACCACGATATGCACAGTTTGTTATTACAGCTGCAGTTTTCAGATTGATACTTCTGGGGTGAAAGAAGTGTGAATTTAAATAAACCACACTGGATAGTAATCTACGAAGTTGTAAATGTCTTGTCAATAACACACAACTGTACACTTTTCTGATGAAATGAGCTCTAGAATAGTACTAGATATAGACTGAATACGAGACAGACGTAAGAGAATTTATATTTCTCTTCCAACAAATGTGCTTTAGTGGCAATGTTCCTATCGTGGTTGTTAATACCGACATTAATCTATTTATTTTATTCGATACTCGATGTTAATTCTTTTCTCATTACTAATAGATATTTAACACGCCTTTGTCCTGGTATAACTCACATAATTCCTATACGGATCCTAATTCGAACTCGTGACTCTTATTATTCACCATGACTGATAGTTTGTAACTTCTTCCCACGTAATATTAAATGCAATTTCTCTGCAATGCAGTACGAACCGCGACTTCTCACGGAATACAAAACACAACTAACTAAATATTTTGAGATATAAACTGTCACTTATTACAATGGATTGTAATAATACTGTTCATTACAATGAATTATTTTCAACATAAGTATAACTAAAGGAATAAAATTTGTTAATTTCTACAAAGCTGTCTATCTCGTGTTTCATCCTCGGTTTTTAATCTTGCCATTTTGTAACTGTAAAAGTCCTTTCAACCGTTACATTCATATTTTGTTGATTCTCTTAATATTAAAATATTCTTTATCTGTAGGTAAACTATTCATATTTTTGGCTAAGTTTATGATCCTTTCTTTAGCAGACTTAATCTCTAACCTAATGCAAAAATGCTTATATAGGCTTACGGTGCATCAGCGACATGCATTTGTTCTATCATATAACACCCTCCCCAACAGTTACAACAGTTGCTCAAAATGCCTACCATCGATACATTTCTGAGTACGTTGAACTACTGATTGAGCAACGTTTGCGAAAGTGTTCTCAGCGATTGCAGCACATGCCGTTTCAATTTCTTCTGCCAGTGTAGCTGGCTGGTTTTTTACGGTATCAACATCATTTACGTAATATACAAAAATGTGAAAATGAACTTATTAAAATAATACAATTCAACAACTGCTACCATTGCGTGTTTAGAGCCTTAAAACGGACATTTTCCGCTTCAAGCATCACTGATCGTGCTAGGCGTCTCCCTCCCGCTTCCCTGCTATATTTTTTATTTATTTTGATAGAGCTAAGGCCATTTTGAGCCACCAGGAGGGAAGTAGTCAAGTCATGTGATTTCTAGTCATTCCAGTTGAAGTATTTGATGGGTTCCTTTTCCTAAGTTCGGTATGTTGATTCTTACTATAAAGAAAACCACTTACTGTTCAGATATACTTATTGTTGAATTTTGTGAAATATCAATGCTGTTTTCATGCACGTTGGGTCACCATTCCTTACTATAACAGAAACGTTCCTATTACAATAAAACAAACGAGGAACTTGAAACAGCTTCACTGATCGCAACATTCCATGGCCACATTTGGGGGTTTCCTCCAGCACAGCTCTAAAATGAAAACTTGACGTCATTTAGAAAGAATCATAGAACTATTTTTTTAAGCATTCACTTGATTATGTTACTTTATTACTTATGAGATACTTAGTAACACCCCCCCCCCCATTTTTCAGAAAATGAACCGGTAGAGAGCGTGATCGTGAATTTTTCAACAGGACTCTGCCACTACTCATATCACGAATAATCTCATGAGGACAATGCACAATGTACTTCCACAAGATTAGAGCTAAGAGTGCCTGCGATATTATCTCTGGGGTAAATTAAGAAATGCCGTATATAAGAACACCGTACAAGAACTCAAAGTTAATATTGCCCGCATTTCTCGAAATGAACTACAGCAAGAGACGAATAATTTTCTAAAGTAATGCCAAAAATATGAGGAGAATGAAAACTTGTAGTTTCAACACCTCATTTGATAATTTGATAAGTAATGAGCCTCTTGTGTATTGTTGTACCGTTGATTTGTTTTATTGTTTTACCCTCCGGCTAATCGCTGAGACCCGGCTGGCCGGCTAACGAAGGCGCCCTCGCCCATTCACAAAACACTCCGGGAGGAAATCTAACTGATCACACGATATATAAAACATGAAATCTGTGTAAATAAATGCGCGCTGGTAAATATGAATAAGAACAAATACTAACGTAATAGTAATAATAGTAATAATAAAAACTTAAACTTAATCATAAAAGAGAGTGAAAATAAATATATTAGTAAAATACAGAAAAAAAACACATTAAGCTCTTATACAGGTGATAGAAAATATTGATGATATTAATAAGAATATGAATAACAATAATAGTATGATAAATGATATAACAAAATACAACAAATAATAGCTGTATTACAACCCGAGGAATTTTAATCTAATGTAATAGTCACATTAAAGGGTTTCTTTTTTAAATGCTCCTGAAGTTTGGCAGTATATGACCTCCTGGGGCATTCCAGAGACGGTCAGTGAATGATGATGGTAAAGTAGTTCGGCGCAATTTAATAATAGTACATGGCGGGTTTCAGAGCGCGTGTTAAGGTTATGAGATAAGACAGAAAATGTGTGGATAATTTTGAAAAGCAGTGCATGACAATATACTGAGGATGCCCAAAAAATATATATACACTTTCACAGTAGATATGTGTTTAATTTTTCTCAAAGTTGAACCGCAAAACAACAATTTTGTGTAGTATGGTGTTCTGTAAACAGATGTGACTCACATTACGTTATGATAGCGTTGCTACGTGACAGGTAAGTCAACAATGAACAAATGAAGCCAAAATTATGGTATGATGTTCTGTAAACAGACGTGACTCACAATGCACAATGCTGGTAGCATTGCTACAACAAAAGGAGCCGAGATTATCGTATGAACAGCGTAAGGAATATTGAAGTGATATTGGAAAACCGAGAATGTTGTTGAAGTTCAAAGGCAACGGAGACGTGTATACAGAATAGAACCGCCATTGGACTTCTACCTATGGAAAACTCTTAAGGATGCTGTATATCGTAGAAAACCAGCTACACTGACTGTACTTCGGAAAGAAATTGAAACGGCATGTGCTGCAATCGCTGAGGACACTTTCGCAAACGTTGCTCAATCAGCAGTTCAACGTACTCAGAAGTGTATCGATGCCGATAGTAGGCATTTTGAGCAACTGTTGTAACTGTAAAAGTTTAAGATGATTAGTGCTGATCATTTTCTGTTTGTGTGAATTCAGTTTTGATATGTTATCACAGTTTTTTCTTTGCTTGAAGTGAGTATACAATTTTTTCAGCACCTTCTGTATATTACGTCGGTTTTTCAGCCGGAACCAAGGCAGCATATTGGGGAGGGTGTTATATGATAGAACAAATGCATGTCGCTGATGCACCGTAAGCCCATATGAGAATTTTTGCATTAGGCTAGAGATTAAGTCTGCTAAAGAAAAAGTGAGGTGGTCGAAATGAGGCATCATCAAAGGTTGCCACCAATATTCTCGGTAGGGGCACATTTAATTTTGTGGGTTAGAGAACTTGTTTTCCTGCAGATTACAGCAACATGCCTTTCCAAAAAGAAATTGTCCACAATGACCTTTCCTATAAAAAGGAATTAGAATTTGATTATTTTAATTGGAGGAATATTGTCTTTGTATATTGTATGCAGTCTCTAGCAAGAGAACCATCCTGTAGAGCAAAAAGAGAAGAAAATGTTTCATTATAGAATATTTTAATATGAAAAGTATGTTATATATTCAAAAAAATATAAAATAGCTCATCAGAAATATCTGCGGCTTTATGCTTCTCCGAAAAATAGTATTGCTCAGAATCTGAATCGGCAATTCCACGACCATAGAGTTGCAAGGGGAAAAGAGCCGCTACTGAGCAGTTGTTTGAGTAGGCGACGCAGAACTGAACACGCTCACTGTCTATTAACTTGAGTAGTGTACTGGATTCGAGAGAAAGGGAAATTTCGTAACTGGTGTGACTACAAACAAGTCGCGTTCAACCTTGAGTAGTGGGTCAAGGTGAGAGTATGTAGGGAAGCATTGTTACAGATTAGCGCAGGTTCTGAATAATGCGAATTCAAGTTCAATGGCTAAAACCGACAACCGACAACCGGCGCATATCTATTTTGATTAAACAAATTAAAGAGAGGAATATATCAACGTTAACTTCATATTGCCTGTTTATACTACGAGAGTAATCCAAAAACAATACACAACACTGTTTTTTTTGTTTACTCTAGAGGTCCTATTTTATTTTTCCACTTAGTCGCCTTCTTTGTTCAAATTTTTCCGGTGCTATGATCACGTTTTCTGATACTTTGTCCTGTTTGCGCGCTCATTTGTTTACTTCATCAGCACTGCCACTGAGATACTCGTTGAGTTGGATGTAGAGGTGAAATTTATCCGGGGAAAGCCCTGGGTATTCCACTTGAACTTTCGGAGCATATCTTGAGTCGCTTAAAATGAAGTAGAGGGACTGACAGAGAGGATGTGTTGTATTGTTTGGCATCGAACAGCGACGTAGCATGCGGTGGAATAAAGAACTGCAAAGTGTATACTGGAGTCTGTCTTCTTACGTGTTAATCAAAATCCATGAACGGCTCCTGAAATAAGGAATTCTGTTGCACATACGGGTATTTTTAGAGGACACAGAAGCAAAACTATCTTACAGTCCACATGATTTGTTTTTCCTTAAAGGCCAGTGATATTCCAGTCCTGAAGAAGCAGTCGCGGCCTACGAGGAAAAATTGACAACAGTACCAGAAAACGAGTGGCATGAGCGTTTCGGGGAAGCAGTTCAAGAGGATGAGGTATACAGGGTGTTCCATTTATCTTTCTCACCCAAAATAATATATGAGGTTAAAAAAAAAAACATTTGTTTGAAACACTTTTCATTGGACCAACAGGAAAACGTTATTTGGGTGAAGAAGATAAATGAAATGCGTGTACAATGCTAAGGAAATTACTTTGAAACTTTTCCAGAACAAAAGTCCTCTGTGACACTCAGCTATTGACTGACACTCTCAGCAGTGTTGGTCTGTTTCCATATTATGAATTGTTAGATATAATTATTTTATGCATCATATATTTATGTTACGTCATTTTGTTACATTTATCTGCAAGTTCTGTTCATTAATTAATAATAAACTGATTGGTTAAAAAAGCAACACTTATAGTTAATTTAAAACACAACAAACTGTAAAATTGAAGGCAAATTATCCAGTTCTGAATGAATAAAATTATCGGGATGAAATTTTTCGGTATTCTCGCTTGCCGTGAAGAAGGGAAAATGGGGTAAATTCAGTAGCTTGGGTATTTTGGTCTCATTTGCGTCACTATTTATTAATTAAATCCTTACAAACTCATTTAATAAATAGCATGTTTTGCGAAGTTCGCTCTCGCTTGAGCTTGCACTGTCATTACGTCATTACACCACTTGAGTATTCCCTCAAGATACGGCGAGGAGGCGGCTTATCCTCGCAAGCCAGATATGACTTGAATAAATAATTAATAGCCCATTTTGAGAGGAGCACGTGCATCCTCATTTGATGCTCCTCTGTCTCACACAACCTTCCGCAGCTTAACAGCATTCTAACCTCGAATCTGATGGTCCTAAAACTAAGAAATAATTCGGGTAGAAACAAAAATAGACAATACCATTAATTTATAAATTGCGTCGAATGATTTGTAGAAATCATCTAAATAAGATTTCATCCTGTTAACACCAGGCAGAGCAGAAAAATGAAGTAGTTTTACTAAAACAAAGGCTTTAAAAGTTGTAAGCGGTTTCTTATATGCATACGGAATAAGGAAAAACGTATTTCACATATGAGGATAGGTTCATAAGTTTCCAGCCTCGCCAGTAAGGACCAAAACCCTTATCTGGTGTCATACCTTATCCGTTAACTAATATAACTTGCGTTCGGTTATGTTCAGTTGTACAGATATAGTTGTATAAAGAAGATTGTGTAGAAGATTGTGACATGTGACATGTTCAAAATTGAATATCGAGCTGTTATTAAGTTCTTCACAAAAGAAAGTCTTCCTCCAAATGAAATTAAACAGTGATTGGACGGTGTATATTGGGAAGCATCTCCTCATATTCTACCGTAAAAGAATGGGCCATTTTTTTTTCAAATGGGTCGATAAAGCATTGAAGACGAAGGGCGTGCAGATTGGCCCTTGGAGGTGCTCACTCTTGAAAACATCGCTCATGTGGAAGAAGGGAGAAATTTGGAAGACCGGCGGCTCGAAGTTACAGAAATAGCAGCAAGGTTGGGCCTTTCTAAAACGATATTGCTTCCAATTATTCGTGAACATTTAAACATGAATAAGGTTAGTGCAAGATGGGTGCCTAGACTTCTTTCCTCAGTCCAAAAGCAGCAACGAGTCATCTGTTGTCAGACATTTTTGGAGCTCTGCCGTGGTAACGAGAGAGAAGTTCTGCAAACTGATGTTACAGAAGATGAAACTGTGCTCCTCTACAGTGATTCCTGGTTCAAAAGAGAACCAATGGAGTGGAATAAATTTGGCGAAGCACCGCCTCTAATGGCCAAGGTCACCACCAAGATCATGACCACAATATTTTGGGACTGTGAAGGAATACTCTTCACTGTCTTCAAGGAGAGGAACACCACAGTAAATGGAGAGTACTATGCTGGCACAGTACTGCATAATCTGCTGCACAGATTACGTGCTTCCATCAAAGAGAAAATGTGCCTTCTTCACAACAATGTGCCTACCTGTGCATACAGCTCTTGTTGCAAAGGAAGCTGCGATGAAATGTGGCTTCAAGGAGATCGACCATTCACCCTACAGCCCATATCTGGCTCCCAGTGACTATTTCCTCTTCTCAAAACTCAAGAAGGACCTTCGA
Source organism: Metallyticus violacea (assembly GCA_030762175.1). Lineage (NCBI taxonomy): Eukaryota > Metazoa > Arthropoda > Insecta > Mantodea > Metallyticidae > Metallyticus > Metallyticus violacea. Next base: position 1,477,929 of record CM060836.1, on the reverse strand, counting down.
GGAAGGAAATTTAAGTGTGACGAAGAAGTGATGAATGCTATTTATGCCCATTTTGCAGACCAGGCTTCTATTTTGGGGGGGGGGGGTTGAAATGCTTATTCAAATATGTGAGAAGCGTAATGCACTATATTGAAAAGTGAAATATAGTTTTTGTCTTTATCATATCTAGAAAATGGTTAGGCTTGATACTTATGGATCTACCCTCGTAACATAGCATCAACCACTTACACAGGGATAGTATATTTATTAAGATTTAATATAATTGAAACAATAAAAGCTTGCAAACTTTACACACTGTAATAAGCATTGTAACAAGCAACAAATAATTGAAGCGTTCGTGAACAATATATAAACTGTACTGGAAGAAACAAGATACGAGTAATAAATACTACAATGGAACTTAGAATATAAGAATAGGCTTGAGACAAGATTCTTGTCGCAAGAATTCCGTTTATAATGATAACCACACTATTTAATGTAAGGAATTCTATTAATATAGCTATTTAGTGCATAATAAATGCTACAAATATATGATTATTATTTTAATAGTATGATCATTAATGCATGTATATATTTATGTGCGTTTTTGTATATTAACCAATTTTCAATAAAAAGGGTTACAGTTTTATAAATATGCCAAAAGGGCGGAAAGTATAACAAAAGACCTTTAGGAAATCTCTTGACAATAGTTTTCCCTTCGAAAGAGGATAGTCTTTTGTTCAAGTTCATCTTACCCATCCGTAAATACTCCAGAAAGATTCTGCCGCGACTAGACTACTAATGGGTTTTACTGCACTTAACAGGTCGCAGCTAGACTTATTGTATTATAAGCTTAACGGCAACTCACGGGTTCAAAAGAACTCAGGTGCACTTATATTCTAGCGGGGGGAGTTAGGCTTAGAAAGTAGAAAAGTGGCATGGGTGAATTATTTCAACCAATCACGACTCTAAAAATCCAACGAATGAGAAAAGATCTACAATATAAATTTCAATCAGATATCCTGTAATAGCCAATAGGAAACTAGAGTTGAACTGAGTTCCCGAATATTTGAGGAAATAAACATCAGGGGGAGGAGTTAATTCAAACCATAAGATAATGTATCAAGTATAAAGACGGAGGACACTGCGGGTAGTTCAGCCAGAGAAAATAGTAACACCGTATCACCTCATCTGCGTCATCATTAAGAAGGGATTGTGATAGTTCAGTGATAGAAATACGTCATTAAGATAGTAAAGTGAAATTATTGTAGTTAGTTCAGTGAGAGAAATGCGTCGTCAATAAGATAATAAAGTTCAACTCAGGTAAAATTATTGCGAAGGTTACAGTCAGGTTATTAATAAGATAATAAAGTACAACTCAGGTAAAATTATTGCGAAGGTTACAGTCAGGTTATTAATATTATCAAGGTTTTACAGCAGAATTATTATTATTATTATTATTATTATTATTATTATTATTATTATTATTATTATTATTATTATTATTATTATTATTACAGGGACTATTGCCAAAAGTTGTTGCAGACGATTTTAATTAAGGTTAAAATCACGTAAATAATATCATTTGATCTTCGAGTAAGGCTGTTGAACTTCAGTCTGAGGACAATATTTAACAAGTCTAAAGTATATCTCAACATGGTCAAGTGTTGAATAAATTAAAACCTCAACCTAATTCCAGAAGTCCCCTTTCTTCCCTATTGACTCCAAGTCATTAAACACAACCGTAATAATGTTCCAAACTGTAAAATCCCATTAGGAAAAACGCCTCCTGTAGGTTGCATGAATAGCTCTAATGCACTTATTTTGTCAGCTAATACAAATGTGTATTTATACTATCTAATTATATATCCTGCATATTTAAATCTCACATATATTATCTTAAACCTATATAAAATATCTAATTGGCAGCCACAACACCGGTCCCTTCCATATGTTCATTTTGTGCATACTAACATCCGAAAACTGATGTATTACGAGTGTGTTTTGATAGGTAACTTGCTTGTTTGTATACTAATAGGGGACAAGGAAATCATTTATATATGCGGTCATAAACTTTCCTTTTTATGTATAAATATTCTATGGTCACAATTACATTTTTTTGACAGGAGTTTACCTACATTTGGTACCTCATTCCCTTCCTATGAAACTGTTCGACTTTGAGTAAATGAGTTTAAGCGTGGTAAAACAAGCATCGAAGACGTACCAGCTCCTGGAGCTCCAAAATCCGCTCTGAGGTTAGAACACACCTATAAAGTGCATGATATTGTTTTGGCTGGCAGACAATTGAAAATGGGCGAGTAAACAGAAACCACAGGCTTCTCAATCGAGCGGATTTATTTCATTTTGCATAATGAATTACACATGTATAAACTTTACGCAAGATAGGCGCCGCATCTGCTTACTCGGGAACAAAAGTGAACAACGGAGAAATGCTTACGAAGGATTCACCCGAGTTTTAAAAGCGTTTTGTGACAGGCGAAACATGGATTTATTACATTCACCGGAAACGTAACAATAGTCTAAACCACGAACCAGCTCCGAAAAAGGCGAATTGCGCTGCATCTTTTGAAAAGGTTATGGTTTCAGTATTTTAGGATGCCAAAGGAATTCAGTTGATCTACAGTGGAAAAGGGGAGAACCATTGCTGAAGAAAACTACATATCACTTCTGAAGAGAATGAAAATAGCGTTAGAAATATATCCAAAAAGAAAATATTGTTTCACCAGAACAATGCGCGCGTCGCTCAGGGCAAATTTACCGAAACACGATTTAAAATGCTACCGCATCCACCATATTCACCCGATCTCACTCCCTCGGATTACCATCTGCTCTCGAACTCAAAATTTTCCTGGCTGGACACAAATTTAAGTCAAGAAAAGAGGTAAACGAGTATTTTGAGAAGAATTTCACTTTCACGAGTGAATCACGAGCCTGGAGAAACGAAGGAGTACGTCCATTGAACTTCGACTGAGCTTGAAGCCGCTCCCAATTAAAACATCACTGAAATTACAGTCAATATGTACAACTTATGTGTATTCTTATTAGTAGTTAAGTTATTTGTGTATTTCATGGGTAGTGAGAAGAAAAAAAACTGGTGGACAAAAACTTTAGAAATAAACCAGAAGTTTCTGATTGTGAATGTGTTTTGGGCAGGACAAAAAAAAAAAAAAAAAAAAAAAAAAACAGAATACCATGCACCTCCTTTGCATTTTTGTAGCAAGATGCTTTGTGTACAAAGGATCGCCCCTTTAAGGTTTCTGGAAAAGCTTAGAACTTCGTTACCCTCTAAAGACGAAACACACTAAAAAAGTCTTGAGAGTGAAATAAACCAGAATTCCCGACATAAGGGAGCCAAAGGGGAAAGTAACTTAAATTTAAGGCCTAAGGAACGTCCAATCAGGGATCTTAGGAAAAGTATATGCACGCCCCTCGGCCAATAGATAGTAATTATTCAATAATAATAGTTCGAAATGGTAGGAGATGGTCTAACGACCTGACGAGGGAATATTTGATAAAAGATTGGGATTTCGAGCGGAAGGGAAAGTAAGTTGAGTGAGTTTTAGTTATCAGAACAGAGAGAGAGAGTTCAGCTATGGGGGTGTGAGTTGAGCTATCGAGTGCGAGTGTTTTAGCTATCCGGGGAAAGTGATAGACAATTAGTTCGATTATAGTGCGAGTGTGATCTAAGAACCGCTCCACCGAACTTAAAAAGGCGACCCTTAACATCGAACAAGCGACTGAAGCAAATAAATAGTGTCATCTCTAGTTTTTAAGATTTGTTTTCATACATATACCTAGTTCCCTTATTTTCCCCGTTGACCTGAAAAGGTCACAAAATTCCAGCGCTCTACCGAATCTGGCATAGCGACACATCGAAACTGCGGCGGGAGAGAGTGGTTGATTTGTTTTATATACGGACGCTCTTTAACATCTCAGGTCATCAGCGTCCCATTCAATTTAGGACATGAAACGGCCGTTAATTTTGCTCAGAGGTCTCTTCTTTCAGGCTTGAGGTTCTCGTACCGTTATCGTACCGTAAATGTACGACACGGAACCCACGGCTTTACTTCCCTTCCGAAGGAAGCCATACTTAGGATTTTTACGCGCGAAAAAATTCATCGATCCTAGCCGGGTTTGAACCGGCGATCTTGGGTTTAGAAGGCAAGTATGGTTTCCACTACACCACCAGGACCGGAACTTCATTGATTCTACAAAATACTATGGGTATTCTGATTAATTAAAACCCTACTAGCAGATAACCATAATTTTTTCTTACTTTCCTCCCATTTAAAACCGCCGCAAGCTATGTCGAAAAATAAAACACGTTGCAAGATTGAATTTGTTTTCTTTAATATCAAACCATCTTCGTAAAACTCTGTTGACTGGGCTCTTCCAATTTTGCAGGTTTGATCACCGAGGTTTTGAACGTTCCTCTACACGTCCCGATCTCTTATGTATCCGCAGGTGCTGCATATATCCATTTGTTTGAGTTTATTTTCGCCACGTGTCCTCCCCGCTTCCCTGCCAATAGCACGAAGTGTTTTATGGAATTTCTCTTTCTTAATTCGGCGTTGTTGAATATTCTATTTTTTCTTCTTAGTATCATCTTTATTTCTTTTGTCATGTTTGATGACCCTAAGGACCGCAAGGACCGGAAATCACACTACGTGATTATTATCCTTCTGGAGGCTTTCCTCTGGGATTCAGCTAGCAAAATGAACTTTATGCCCCAGGATTTCCACGATAAAATGTATATACGAGGACGATCAAATAAAAAGGGTAATTTTTTATACATTCATTGATTAATCTTACAGAAGTTACACCTTCTGTGTTTTCTCTACAAAGCCTACTTCATGCTCTACACACTTTCGCCGACGATTTAGAAGCTTGAACATTCCTTGTTCAAAAAAAGTTTCAGGGCGCGTCTTCAACTAATTGCGCACACGTTCCTCGACGTTTCATTGTTTTCGAATCGCTCCCTTCCGAGCAATTGTTTCATGGGCGCAAACAAAATATAGTCAGGGGGACAAATCTGGACTGTAGGGAGGGTAGTCGAGAATTTCCCAGCGCATGTTCTCTAAGTGTCTCTTTCAAATACGTGGTATGAGGCTTAGTGTTATCTTTAATTGCCATAAGACATCTTTTGTTTGGGTAGCGACTTTAACTGTCCTTAACAACCGGTAATAGTAAGCCGCATTCACCGTAGGTCGATCAATGAGTAAAACTTCTCTTTGTTCACAAAACACTGTCGCGAGAACTTTTCCGACTGAGAGGAGGGTTTTGACATTCACTAAACACGCTCCATCCTTTCTTCTTCACTCCTTACTCGCTATTTTGGAGTGTAATGGTGCATTATGAAACGGATTTGATAGGTGGGGGATGGGAATTGGACTGTATGTTTGCTGCGGTAAATAACTTAAGCCCGCTGATCTCAGGTTTCGCCACGGCTGCTGCAGACCACCCCTACTTTTCTTCCATGAGACTGTCTCGAGGGCATTTTGCTGGATTTTGGCGGCTGTGAGCCAGCGGGGCCTAAGTGAAAGGGACTCCGAAGGTGACTACAAGTAACGCTTCGTCATTTACTTGTTGATATCGTTTATTCTCCTAACATGAATATTCGGGCAAACTCACGTCTCACGTCGAACAGCAGGCAAGGTAATCTTGCCAAACACTTTAATTTATTACGTTAACCAAATGGTGCCAAGTGCGAAGAAATTGTTAATGTAATTTAATTCTTAAAGCAGCTCATTTTTGTTCTATCGCTTCGTTGTTGCCGAAACTGGTACTTGGTATTTAGGCCACTCTTCCGCTGATCTCGGGGCGACGGCAAACACACGTATCAATGCCCAGAAAATTCTAAGATTGACCCGTTGTGTGCAAAATCTATCCCTTTATTCACAATACAAAATGACGTCATCCCTGGGCAACGGCGCGAAATACTCCCGCCAACTTCGTGTTAGCGTCACTCATAGGTCAGTGCTTACCTCACTGAATTTTATTTCTATTCGCTGGACAATTTTGGTTAAGCCAAATGTATCGCTATTCGCCAGTAAGATGAATTTAAACAGATTGTATACGTCACTGTCAAGGACTCTTTTACTCGGACACCTTCAATTATGCCACCGAAGAGGCCGGTGTCTCGCCTGAGGCGGAGGACATTTTCAATCCTAACTGCATACCAGAAAGGATTACCTTGCATTGTCTGACTTTTTGCAAAATCTTTCTACGTTCGGAGAAAGAGATGACTTTTTGTTACCTTGCTGCATTTCTTAAATATTACCAAAAGTTACCCTATATGAATGCATTTAAATGTTAATTCTACATATATCAGTTATGATATTAAAGTTCCTCTACTTAAAGAAAAAATAAAATGTGCTGGGCCATGGTGTGTTGACTGTGCAGCTTCCGTCTCTTCTCTTTTTCCTTCATCTTCTTCTACTTTTCAACATTTACCTGAACCTTAAACAGAGAGTGCCAAAAATGTATACACACTCCAAGCAAAGAAAAAGCTGTGTTAACATGTCAAAACTGAATTCACACAAACACAAAATGATGAGCACAAATGACTTTTATAGTTACAACAGTTGCTCAAAATGCCTATCATCGGCATCGATACACTTCTGAGTACGTTGAACTACTGATTGAGCAACGTTTGCGAAAGTGTCCTCAGCTATTGCAGCACATGTAGTTTCAATTTCTTCCCGAAGTGCTGCCACTGTAACTGGTTTTCTACGGTATACAACATCCTTAAGAGTTCCCCATAGGTAGATGTACAACGGCGGTTCTGTTCTGTACACACGTCTCCATTGCCTTTGAACTTCAACAATATTCTCGGTTTTCCAATGCCATTTCAAAATTGTTTTCCCCTTTTCTAACAATAATCTTGGGTCTACTTTGTTGTAGCAACGCTAGCATAATGTAATGCTAGTCACATCTGTTTACAGACACCATACAATAATATTGGCTTCATTTGTTTATTGTTGATTTACGATAATCTTGACTTCATTTGTTCATTGCTGATTCACGTAGCAAAGCTAGCATAACGTAATATGAGTTCATCGGTTTGCAGAACATCATATACACACTGCTGTTGTTTTTCGATTCAACTTTGAAATATATTAAATAGATATCTACTGTGAAAGTGTGTATACATTTTTTGGCATCCTCAGCATGTACTTAGTGAAGACTTTGACACTAAGATATAGTTGCCTGAATTCACTAGAGTTAAGTATTTTTGTGGATGATATATCGTTTTGTGCTCAAGAGAATCTAAAGAACCAAAATGATGGTATTTGCTTCCTTTCAATGAAATTTTGTTGCACAGCCTGTTGTAACACTCTGTATCAGTCCATAAATGTTCAAGAAAAGTCCCGAAACCAACATATGCATACAGGCACAGAGTGATACTCATCAATTAATTTCTCCCTCACTCCCTCCTTTATTTTTTCTACAATTTAAAGTATTTCTAACAATACCATTATGTTAGACTTTATTTCCTTCACATATATTAGAATAATTATTAAGCATTTATGAAACTACAATAACAACGAAAACAAGCGCAGCTGTTACAGCACTTGTGTCCTTTTCATTATTTCAAATAAATATATTTGCATTATAAGCAAATGATTGTCCAGTGCGGTGTTCGTAGCATCGTGAAAAACAACAGTGGAATGAGTAATAGGCGGAAGATTGCCAACAACCACAGCTTTGGGTTTGGGATGTGTTTTTTTAAATCTAAAACTGTTAGAAAAGCAAAGAAAATAAGTTTTATATTAATTATTGTTCATTGCTGCAGTTATCGTAAGCGGTCAAGAGATTCGGTAGGCGTTGACGGAGATTCGGCCCAAATACGCAGCAGATAATTATAAAAACGATTATATCAAGAACTTCCTCTCTCTTTGTTGTTTATTTGAATGTCAAAACAAGATATAATCGCCATTCAGTGTATCTACAGTGACAGTTACAAATGCTTTCTTCCGCTAAATAAAAACAGTAACTCTGTTACTAAAAGTTAGTATGGATAGAATGTCTATCACAAACTTGCGTAGAGCAGCTGTGCTGGTGTTAACCATTTTAATAACCCTGGGAAAGGGTCAGGTAAGTAGTTAACATGTAGATGTTAACTAAATGTGGCAGTGAAAATCAGCATAAATAACTTTCTGGAAAAGTGGAGAGATGGCAATAGAGGTCTTTGACTACATGATACGAAGTAGTGTTTCTAATAATAAAAATAAAAAAAAAAAAGCTTAAACAGGGGGAGGGTTGAGAACTGCTGGAGTCAAATCAGGGCTTGTGATCGTGTTTGGGGATATTCAAAAGAGGCGCGAAATGACTGTTCCCGGATGGTGTATTCGAACAATAATAAACCGCCACGAATGGCCGAGGTCATTAATGCGCGGACTCATGAGAGGGAGGTCTGGAATTCGAACCCCGCCAGGACCGTCCTCCCTGAAGGAGGTTTTTTCCAGGTTTTCCTCAGTCCTCATAAATAGCAAATGCCAGAGAGGTACCCTAAACCTTGGCCAGAAACGTTTCCTTCCTTAAAAATATCCTTTCAAAATTTATAATTACATCTCATATATCATCGGAGTCCACCGCCAGTGGTACCTCAGTAGTAAAAATTGACGTTCAACACTATTCAAAAAAAGTTCGATGGCCGATGTAATCGTGCGCTCCTTTCTCTGATAAAGGTCTGCTATTTAAAGAGCTTATGTGAATGGGTTCAGGATAAAGCGTTTGAATGCTTGAAAAGAAATAAATCTATGACAAAATTCTCAATAGATATTTTGTGAGGTGAACATGCCATTTCATTTTTATAGCTTTTTTTCACTTCGATGTATTGAAATTACGTGAATTTATGTGGGTTTTAAAATGCGTAAATATTCTGAGAAAAAAAAAAACGAATATCGATGCAAACCAGAAAAAAAAAAGTTATAAATTTCTAAGATAGGCAGCAGAAGCAAATAAAAAAATAAAAAAAGGCAAAATGAAAATTAACACTACCGACCTCAAATGTGCAGAAATTGTTAATTTCTATCTGACTCTTAAATATATCCACCCAGACAAAAAAGGCATTTTGTCCGGGCTCTGCATGACTAGAGGCCAGAACTATTATTTAGCAAACGTGAGTTTTCTTAACCTTAACATCGTTTACAATCTCTAACTATCTTAAATACCACTTCCCCAAAATATCCACTTTTTCAAAAAAATTCCTCTGCGCAGTTCTAGAATAATAACTTCTAAAAAGCAAAATTTCCTTCCTCGAAGGTCCTTCTTGCGTTTTGAGAAGAGGAAATAATTACTGGGAGTTATATCTAGGCTGTAGGGTGGATGTTCGATTTCCTTGAAGCTACATTTCTTCACAGCTTCTTTTGCAATAAGAGCTGTATGCACAGGCGCGTTGTCGTGAAGAAGGCACACACCACCACTCAGCCTTCCTCGCCTTTTCTCTTTGATGGAAGCTCGTAGTCTGTACAGTAGGCCAGCATAGTACTCTCCATTTACTGTGGTGTTCCTCTCCTTGAAGTCAATGAAGAATATTCCTTCACAGGGCCAAAAGATTGTGGCCATGATCTTCTTGGTTGACTGAGTGACCTTGGACTTTAGAGGCGGGGCTTCGCCAGGTTTACGCCACTCCACTGATTCTTTTTTGGACAAGAGATCATAGTAGAGGAACATACTTTCATCTCCTGCAACAATGGTTTGCACAGCTTCTCTCTTGTTTCCACGGCATAGATTATGAAGTGCGAATTGGTTATGGGACATACCAACGAATTTTAGCTGATAAATTGGGCGGGCATCCATCGTGTCGCTGAACATTTTGTGCCAAGGATCCTGACTGGTGATCAGAAAGCGTAGCGTGTTAAAATCTGCACGGAGTTTCGTCAGGCCGTATCCGATGACTCAAACCTTCTTTTCCAGGGTCATCACCGACGACCTTTTGACCCTCAGACAAAACAACAACTCTCCCAGTGGAAGAGCCCGAACTCACCAAGACCAAAAAAGCGAGACAAGTGAAGAGAAACATCAAGAGCATGCTCCTCGTTTTCTTTGACACCAAGGGGATTGTGCACAAAGAATTCGTCCCACCAAATCAAACAGTGAATTCCACGTACTACTGTGACGTTTTGCGACGGCTCCGTAAAAATGTGCGGAGAGGACGGTCCGAACTTTGGCGAATTTGCTGTTACATCACGATAATGCGCCCTGTCACAATTCCTTGTTCACCAGGAGCTTTTTGATGAAAAACAACATGACAGTTGTCTCCCGCCCGCCGTACTCCCTGATTTAGCGCCCTGCGACTTTGCTCTATTCCCCAAACTGAAAATCCAGTTGAAAGGGCGTCAGTTCTACACAATTGAGAGGATTCAAGAAGAAACGTTGTCTATGCTAAACAGCCTTAAGGATCATGACTTCCAAGATGCACTTGGAAAATGGCAGAATCGCTGGGACCGGTGTATACGTGTGGAAGGGAACTACTTCGAGGGTAACGACGGTCATTAGTCTCAAAGTAAGTTTTTGACCTGATGACAGCCCAGTCCCGAATATTCTGAATACCGTACGTTGACATATCTCCACAGGATTTCGTATAGAAAATTATTTTCAACAAAAAGGGAAGTATCTGAGATAAAGATCTTGTTTTATTTGCGCTCACACCTAACAGACAGTAAAACAGAATAATGCAAATTACCGAAAGACTTCACAGAAAGTAATGTCGCATATCGCCAGGTTCATTTAGTTTGTAACTACAGTTGCGGAATAGTTAATCAGTTTTATCATTGATTTCTTTAATAGTGTTTAACGCCCTTTTTACTACAGAGGCACCACAGGCGGTGAACACTAATGATACATGAAAAGAAATGAAATGAAATGATATGATATATTGGGAAAGTATTTTTAAGGAAGGAAACGTTCCAGGCCTAAGTTTAGGGTACTTCTCCGGCATTTGCCAATTATGAGGTCTTAGGAAAACCTGGAAAAAACCTCCTTCAGGGAGGACGGTCCTGGCGGGATTCGAATTCCAGACCTCCCGCTCACGAATCAGCGCCTAAAGACCTCGGCCACCCGTGGAGGTACTTCTAGGCCTTACGAATACCAGGAAATAGTATGAGGGAAGTACTGTAGTTAGAATAGTTCTGGCGAATGACCTTGTATCGACATGTTCGAAAGAATTCTAGAAAATTTGTGGGGGGAGAGGAAGTTTCTTAGCTTTATAGATGTAACAAACAATTGCAAGCGACAAAGATGAGAGCGGTACAGCTGTGTAATAAACCATCCCTACAGTACGGAAGTAAGAGAGACACTAACCTGATGCCCCTATAAACAGAAAATGAACTCGAGCAGAAACCACTGCGCATTTGCCCATTCGCCAGAGCTGTTCAAAACTACTTCATTTTGTCTACATTTCCATGATGTCCTGAAAGGTGAATGTTCTGTTGTAATTGTATGAATACTTCCGAAATAGCTTGTTTTAAATATGCTCCAATGTTATCTCTGACAAGCGGCTGACTATGACAGTTGATACCCTGAACAAATTTTCTTGTTGCTTGTAAGCAAGAAAAGTAAGCTTAAGTACTTTAATTGTGTGATGAAGAAATTATTAAATATGTTAAATTCCTACTCTCATTAATAATGAGTGATATACTCTCTGTTTTCAATATAAATAAATGCCAATTTCAGTATTTTAAGTGCGTTTTTGACTGCCCGTTTTAACCAGAATAAACGTCCTAACTTCCGGGCTCTGGCCCATGATACATGCTAAACAAACCACGTATTTGACATTTCAATTGATTACTCTTTTCTGAATCGTTCCCGGAGTGACAAAGCTATTTTCAGTCAAACACTTTAACATCAATGATACCCTCTTAACTGTAACTATTCGCTATTTTTTCAGGAACGGGATTATCGGATCATATTATTTGATGTAGAAACGGAATTACTTGACGACAAATACGTGAGTGCATCAACCAACTTTCTACTGGCTGAAAATGAAGACAACAAAACAGTGATAATAGGCGAGGTGGAGTTCAAAGAAGACTTTCCAGCAACAATCACTGTGAGTTTCTTATACAGCAATGTGAAACAATCAATAACATAAAATGATAGCACATTTTCTTAGCTGGTAAAGTTGATAAAGTTAACACGAATTTCCTTATCAACAAATACTAGGAAACAAATTATATTGGTAATGTTGTGTTCTGTTGTATTCAATTAGTGCTCACTATAGGAGGTCCTCTATGGAGGTAATGCATAATTCGTTAGAATTAAATTTTATCATGTGTTTACAAACAAGGACATCTGGAGTGCTTTAATAGATATTTATACAACTAGTAGGATATGAGTTACCGCCTCGTTCTGCAAACACACTAAAGCTCATCCCACCAGCTGTTTACAATATTTTATCTGCCTTCGTTTAATAATATCCACTTACAACGTATTATTTTTAATAATAACATAATTCTGTTTCATTCTAATGCACTAGAGTATGGTTATAGATTATTCCTGGTTTAGAAATAACATGGCAGATGTTCATTTGTTTATGATAACAGTTGACATACGATCATGGACGAAAATGTGTGAGGAAGAAATTGTTTTTGTTTTGTCGACATGGGCGTTCTGAGGAAAGTTTATTTTTAGATATTGAATTAGGTGCTTGGATAGATGTTTCATCACTTCTGTCAAGTAAATCAAAGGTGAAACATATGAGCGCTGCGTAAAATGATGCGAAAGTAAGAAAGTAAGTAATATCATGAATAAGAAAGTTTTGTTTGCATATTTTGAGCATTTATCAAAATCATTTATTTACGTCCACGTGGGCGCATTATTCAAAGTTAAGAGCTAGCATATACATGAAAAAAAATTCAATATTGGTAAACTTACCACTTTATTGCATTTCTTAAAAGAAAGAGCAAAGAAGTCTTAAAAATTTTAAGAGAAGTGGACGAATGGATTCGTGTTTGTGAAAGAGGCACTTATAATTCAATTAACTGGTGCTTGTGGAAGAGATAAACTGATATGTCGTATTTACTCCAATCTAATGCGCACCTTTTGGTCCAAATGTAGCATTCAAAATCCTGTTGCGCATTAGATTCGATGACGTATTAAATTGTGTGCAAATCCGTTCCGTAGTTCACCGGTAACTTCATCAAATTTATCGTTTATTACGTCATAATGCATTGCTGCAATTTTCGACTTTCTTACATTAATTGTTGGCCAATCGGATTCGAGTATTCGAATAGTAGATACTTCGGTAGTCACGAAACAGAGAACATCTTATGATACTATTTTCAAGCGTAAAGTAATTCTATCAGACCCTAACTGCACATGTGTCTAGAGCGTTGATTACAATACATTTAGGAAAACTGTTCTATACGCTACAATATTATACGTACGGTCAGTGATGCTTTCCCTCGTTTGCAGCGCAGTGGAGTCAGTAGCAAGCGTGCTGATTGTCGCAGTCGTAATGCAGCTGTTCCTGGTGTTTGTTGTGTTAATCGTTTCCTAATTCGAAAGTACATATAAGCACGTGTGTTAATAACGTCACAGCGTGTCTTTATGCACGATTCATGTGTGTTAGCTCAGTCAGCATGTAAAGTTCAAAGACTTTCAGGCAAGATTCCCGCGTGTAGACGATCGCGTTCATAAAAAGTCCATAATCTGTGTATGGAAGTGTCCAGTCTAAGAAGCCAAAAGAGATGTGTGGGGTTATCACCGAATCAAGATTACATAAAACTGGTAATAGTTTACAAAATTCCCCTGGTCTTGCACAACAAATTGAACTGCATATGAATCTGTGCAAGAAGCTAATAATATTAATAGCCTGCAATTATTATCTCTGAGATAAATTAAACAATACCGTGTACAAGACAAACTCGCACACCATATAAGAATTCGTCAGGAAATTGTCAGGATTTTCTCAAAACGAACTTTGGCGAGCGATGAATAATTTCCTAAAGAGATGACAAAAACATGTTGAGAATGAAAGCGGGTAGCATCAACATCTCATTTGATAATTTTGTAAGTAATGAGCTTAAATTTGTTTGTGTATTGTTTCACACTCCCGCTAACAATCCAGACCCGGTTGGCCGGCTAACCGGCTACAGCCATGCTCAACGGCTGACCGTTTGTCCTTATGTCCTCAAAGGTAACCTCCGGAGGAAGGCATAAGGCGTGCTCTCCCATAGGCAAAACAAAACTGATCGCACAGTAGAACGATATCTATAATATTTTGTTATAAATGAAAACAATATTTGAAATGTGATAGCGAATGATATTTTATCAGATTACTACTACTACTAATATTACTACTACAACTACAACTACTACTACTATTACTACTACTACTACTACTACCACTATTACTACTACTACTACTATTACTACTACTACTATTACTACTACTATTACTACTACAACTACAACTACTACCACCACCACTACTACTACTACTACTACTACTACTACTACTATTACTACTACAACTACAACTACTACCACCACTACTACTACTACTACTACTACTATTACTACTACAACTACAACTACTACCACTACTACTACTACTACTACTACTACTACTACTATTACTACTACAACTACAACTACTACCACCACTACTACTACTACTACTACTACTACTATTACTACTACTATTACTACTACTATTACTATTACTACTATTACTCCTACTACTACTACTATTACTACTACTACTACTATTACTATTACTACTATTACTACTACTATTACTATTACTACTATTACTACTATAACTACTACAACTACAACTACTACCACCACCTCTACTACTACTCCTACTACTATTACATCTACTACTCCTACTACTACTACTACTACTACTACTACTACTATTACTACTACTACTACTACTACTATTACTACTACTACTATTACTATTACTACTACTATTACTACTATTACTATTACTACTACTACTACTATTACTACTATTAATACTACTACTATTACTACTACTACTACTATTACTACTACTACTATTACTACTACTACTACTACTATTACTACTATTACTACTACTACTATTACTACTACTACTACTACTACTGCTGCTGCCACTACTATCACTGCTACTACTATTACTACTATTACTACTACTATTACTACTATTACTACTACTATTACTACTATTACTATTACTACTATTACTACTACTACTATTACTACTACTACTACTATTACTACTACTACTACTATTACTACTACTATTACTACTATTACTATTACTACTACTACTACTACTACTTTTCTTCCTTTCTACTAGCGTCCATCCTTCAGCTACACAAGTTTATTTACTCTGTACGGCTGTTTGAATAATTCTCTCTTTTTGTATTATTATTCCTACTCCATAAATATTTTTATTGAAATTCTTTTCTGAAGTATTTTGTGAGTTACGTGTGTATTGCACCTTCCAAATTCATGGATTATTGATCACAAATATTTAAACAGGTTTACTAATTTAAGTTTAAATATAACGGAAAATGCTGTCTGTTTGTGTACCGCAGATTAAATGGGAGCTTCGCATAAAGGATGAAAACAACGCCGAAAAGGTGAAAGTATCCGGCAAGGAAGTGACGCTATGCAGTTTCATGGTGGACCAGAAACCGATGGCTCGCATGTTGACTGATAATAGCAACTTGCCTGAGAAATGTCCATACAAAATGGTAAGATTTAATCAAACTTTATGTATCTTATTGGAGTTAACACTACGAAGAGAACTAAATGTCTGATTTTATGGTTTCACACAGTGCTATAAATAAATTTTTTGATACTATTTTGACGGTTAATGTGTTTGACTGGATAATTAATTGCTGTATCATATTTCATGTGCTGTAATGTGTTAATGTGTTAGAATTCATGAATTACGATTTGTAATAATGGCTAGACAAACGGAAGTATAATAATTAACATCATTTGCTATTTTCTCATAACTAAAAGTATTTTGACGTAAAATCGTCTGAAATGATTTGAGTTCGTTAAATTAGGTTTGTCATCATTGATCTTAATATTGTTGTCCTAGCGTTGATGTGAACAACACTAGACAGGCACAGTAAGGTTTCGTAGATAAGCACACACTAAGTATCAGCATGTAGTATTTAAACATGTTGCTCATTTATAGAGAAGTAATTAGCTCGATTCTAACGAGAACTATCCCACCAAACCGTAGAGCATTTGTCGCTCTCGCACAACAACTTGAGGAAAATGTTACGCCATTCTGTCGGGAAGGAGGCAAACAACACTTGCCGTTAAGGCTCGAGGAGATTCTGAAGCTCCAGTCCCCAGCGACTGCGAAAAGAGCCCGAATTCTTCACTCCCGAGCGCCGATAGCGTGATGGAGACTTAACATTACGTTCAGTTCGTCCTTGGGTGAAGTCACGACTCCTTTCACGAACGGCAGCGGAGGGCAGGGGAAAAACCGAACGCTTCCACCGAAACTTCGCCTCCTTAGTGTTACTTTGGAGTTGCGAATGTTATCGCGCCTCTTCCATTTTCGTCAAATGAAATTCGCTGGATTTTTGGGCGAAAAATCCTAAGTACGGCTTCCTTCGGAAGGGGAGTAAGGCTGTGGGTACCATCATATATTTATGGAATGATAAAGAACCTCAAGTCTGAAAGAAGAGGCTTCTGAGCAAAATTTGTCGGCCATTTCACGCCCTGAATGACTGAAACGCCGATGACCTGAGATGTAAATTAACCAAATCAAAATCAAGGACGCTCTAACCACCTGAGCTAATGTGCCATTGTGCTCTAGTAATTTAACGTTACGGAGAGCCTACGACTGGCACAAATCGCGGCTCCTTTCACGAAGGACAGCGGAGAAAATCGACGGCAACTGACTGGTCTATCACGGTGAAGGTATCTGCAGCTCCGATATGATAAACAGTAAGTATATTGACTGAGCTACCTAATTCATAACAAGATGAACACAGTTTCAGTTTAGTCTCCTAACATATGAAAGGTAGGTTAGAATTAGGCAAGGTTAGTGCAAGAGGGATAAAAAGATTAAGAATTGTGTAAAAAATTTATGAAGACTAAAAAAACTGGTAACATTTATTCTAAGGAACAAAATCCAGAGGAATCGAACCCCGAACCTTCTCACCATTAGCACGATGCTCTAACCTACAGAGCTAGGTTCGTTCCCCTGGGTAATTTTTTCTTACTTGTAATCTTTTTTCTTCTTCTTTTTTCAAAATAAATGTTACCATTTTATTTTTAATTTTCATAAATTTTCTAACGAATAAATTTTACTTTTTTCATCTATTTCTAACATGTTAGGAGACTAAAACGAACTATATCGGGGGACAGATAGTTCACTGGGATATACTATGCCAGAGTTGGCGTCCTTCGCTGCCCTTCGTGAAAAGAGGCGTGATTTGTGCCAGGTAGACTATTCGTAACGTTAAGTTCTCTAGTACGTTATTATCCATATCCGTGGAAGTCACGCTACCTTCGGCTTTCTCCGCTGCCGCTTGGGACTGGCTCGGGACCCGAGCTCCAGGTTCTCCTTGAGCTTTAAAGATAAACGAAACAACGGACACTTCTACTAATAACTAACAGGACAGGTGCCAGGTGTCTTTAGGTGCCAATGGAAAGTATTTTAAATATTTAATATAATTTTGTGTTCTTGCGTTTCGTGCGATTCCATTCATAATACTGGCTTGGGTTAAGTTACGAGTAAAATTGCTAACTATAAATGAGCAAATTTCAAGAAGCTCTGCATTGGTAAACAGTGTCATCTTACAAACTGACGTCATTTGTTTACCATGCAAAGACAAACAGTTGAAATCAGCTTTTAAAACATAAGCAACACATTCTCCTTCAAATGAACATTGAAGCGTATTTTATATGCAGATGTTGATGTTATTGTTGAACCGAGAGTTCCACTTCATACCCCGGGTCGTTCTGGGGTCCAAAGTCGCCTTTCATGTCTTATTGGTCACGGGAGGGGAGAGATGGAAGGAGGTGGTTCAAATCACACGACCTGCTTCATTGAACGCATTGAAAGGTTAATCACACTACACTAATTATCGTCCACCTGGTTCGTTATCTCTATGACTGATGACGCATGTTACATATGCTGCATCTGTGTGCCACTCGTCTACTGCCCCTGGTAAAGCGATGTTGATCAAAGAGAACGAACGAACGAATGAGTATACAAAAAACGTGCTTTTGCTAGATTTTTTCTCCTTATGAAACCTAACCGTAGCCACGAGGCTACAAAAGCCCAAAGGGCTCACAGCATAGCGCCCACGACTTCCTGAGCCTTTAAAATATATTAGTGAGCTCTTGAGCTCCCAAACGAACTTACTTAAAATTCATCGCCTCATTGGAGATTTCCTGATCATACAATATAACAACGTCATCGCCGAAATCTGTTCCCCTTCTACCTTAAGGAATTTTGAAGCATTTTGAGCAACTAAGATATAAAAGATCTATTGTTCGGCCATCTACATACACTCAACTTTGTTACAATAGAGAGACACACAGCTTTAGCCTTTACCAGCAGAAGAAGCACAAAAGATGACAAAAGGTAACCTTTTCCCCTTTGTCATAGAGTTATGCGTCCAGGTAGCCATGAATACATTTTCATAATGCATGAAATGTCCCTGTTTGTTACTACAAGTTGTATATTTAATAACGATTACTATTTACATTATCTGAAGGCATTTATTCTTGGGCATGCGCGGGTGTGAGGGGACCTGACACAATGTAAATAAAGGGACGACATAAGTGCATACAAAGTGGAACATTAATTAATACTGTTTTAATAAATTAAACAGATACCATGCATATGTATGCCATTAAACCCCCCAATTTTTATTACAAATGTAAGAATTCCTAAATATTTACAATTGACGTTAAAGTTGAGTAACCGACCAATTGGCAACATATGCGCTCTTATGAATTAAAGCCTGCACATAATTTTCTGGTAGAACCGGAACTTATAGCACCTTAATATTAGATTCATATTTTGATTGATATTTCATGTATGTGAATATTTGAGCTGGTGTGTATGTGGATTCCTGGTAGAAATATTGTATTCATTTTTAGAATCTGCTACCATTGTGTTGTCTAGAAAACACCTGTATGAGAACCTTTTTGAATGAGGCAGAATGTATAAGTGTTGTGTATTATGTGTGACAAAAGATTGTCCGCAAACGGCCCCTAAGCTGGAGTAGGTAGCAGCGAAGGAAGAGTTTAGGAAAGAAACTGTTGTTTTCAATTCCATGCGCATACTTAAGAAAGAATTTCGCCAACAGATAGTAAAAGGATCATTTCCTCTTTCCGAGTACAAGTTAGCAATAGGTTTATGTAACGGTACCGAGGACAGCAAAGCTGATACATTGCTTTTATAAAGAACAGATTTCTGGGAAAACTTTGGAGATTTTTTTTTTGAATGATTTATTTATGGACGCTCCATAACAGCTCAGGTCATCAGCGTCCCATTCAACTCAGGGCGTGAAATGGCCGACAAATTTTGCTTAGAGGCCTCTCTTTCAGGCTTGAGGTTCTTTTTCGTGCCGTAAATGTACGACACGGCTTTACTTCCCTTCCAAAGGGAGCCATACTTAGGATTACTTTGGAGATAGTAAATAACCAATGTTATATGGCCCACTAAGGTTCTTGCCGCGAAATCACAAGAAATAGAGCCGACAGATGACTAGAACGTGCTCTATCTAAAGGAATATAGTTGTCAATTTAAATTAACGAAAGGGAAAGGGCAATTATAAGTGTCCAGCATGAAAGATGAAGACCGAAATTTATGATGGAAACTCTTTCTTGAAGAAGACCAGACCGGAGAAAATGTTGAAGTCGTAGGCAGGGAAATAAGTATAACCAATGAACGACGTTCAAAATTGTACGAATCATAGTCAGTCTGTGCAGTGATAAATATTGAACGATCACCAATAAGGAAACCCGGAATACAATGTAATTTTATAATAATAGAAACGTATATTTCGCGTAGGAAGGAATTACGAATTGAAAACCGAATGTCAGAGCGGTATTCAGAGTTAGTGTAATAGTGGTGATCAGATAGAGTAGTCAGAGTGATCGAACGGGGCGATGTGAGAGTGACACGGCGACGGCAGTGGAATAATAACAAGATAAAGTAATAGGAACAAGTGAAGATAAACAGTCATAGGAACAAGAACAATTTACATTCAGTGAGCAGTCAGGAAAATTGATAACAGTGAAGAGTACCAAGGCGAGAGTCAGTAGAAGTACAACGTAGGCAGTAGTCTCCGCGGACAGCCAAACAGGTAATAGGAAGACTTTAAAAAGCTAATAAATTGTGATTTGGAGAGACTGTCGTGTTTTTCTTTGGCTGGTGAGAAAAAAACTTCTCGTCCTGTTGACTCCAACGAGTCACGAAACATCCAGTACATTAATCCCTGAGAATTAAATACCCACCTAGTAAATCAAAGAACTATTCATCATTTCCATCCACACAAGACACCACCGACAAGCCCACTAAAAAACCCCCCTCAACCGATTACATCGATAGTATAAATTTTGAAGCTGAAAGCGTTGTTGTAAGGTTTATGGATTCTCGTCTGGGTCTCCAACAAGAATGGTTCAATTCTTGATGTCAGTAATTGTTGCGTGAGCGTTGCCGATTGCCGAATGACAACCGAATCTCCGGGTTTTCGCCCTCTTCGTTGTCTTCAAAAAACGGGAGGAAACAGGAAGTTGTGTTCAAAATATAAATACACGAAGGTATGCGATGAGACAGTGTATTTATTGAACTATTCCTCGTTACAAAGGAGCTGTTGTTCGTCTCGAGAAATGAATACCCGTAACCCTTGTACTAGTAGTTAATTAATTCGGTGCGCTGGCAAGCTAAGTACTTCCGATGACCGCGAGCTTCCGGAATTTGAAAACAATCGCTTCATTCGCTGATTCTGGCACGAGTTTCTCGTATGAATTAAAGCTTATACTCGATTATCGCTCATTTTTATTCGAGGATTTAACCTTAGTATCATGCGGCTATGCATTCCACTTGCATGGGATATTACGCACCTAATCACAAATCTCCGCCAATGACGGAATTAATAATGTCTGAGAATGCCTGTGATTGTTTTAGAATTCTTCAGAATGTCTCAGAATGCCCATCGTAAATTAATGTCCTAATATGCTTCAAACTGGGCGACTTTGCTTCTTTATATACAACCTTTTGGCTTAGGTACCCGTGTGATAACACCGACTTTCAGGGGTCTACCCACGTATGATGAGGAGCATAGCCATTTTCAACGATTTTAAATTTTGGTGGTCCGGTTCGTATAGAATGTTCTGGAAAGGCGCGAGAATTTCGCAGGTTAACGAACACAACGTAAAAACCAGGATCACCGACGCTCAGAAAACCCTTTACGTAGTTGACAGTGCCCGCTGTTCGCCTTTCACTTTTACTCTTAAATAACAAAAAAAGTAGTGGCATTCATTTCCAGACTGTAATCTAACAATCAATTCTATTTAAAGTGTTATAAGTCACTGCGGCAATTAAGTAAAGCCTTCTAAGTTACCGCTGAAATTAATTTGGTGTTTACAAAAGTATGAATATTAGATCACAGGAGGGGCAGCGATTATAAATACTGATACAATGCTGAATTGAATTCTTCTGACCAAATGGGGCTAGAAGTTCCAAACTAATTCAGTTTCACTATTGGAAAATCTTAAAATAAAATGTTCATAATGTTCTACTGATGCTAAATTATAATACGAAATCAAGTGTTCCTTTCTTCGTTATTATTATTTACGATTATGCTAGCTGCTCACATGAGGTAAAAATTATACTGCCAAGAAAACGAATACAGAAAAATTAGCAACTCGAGATGTATTTGTGCAAATAAATTTGCCCTTGGATAAAGGTTTATTTTATATAGTAATTTGGCAGGTCACCATTTACATCTTTTTAATATATTCTTCTCTTCGGTTATTGAGTATGGATATGGAAAAACTGCTGTGATGCGCGCGAGTTTGAGAGATCAGTAATTTATTTGTAGTTATAAACTATGCTCGCCAGCTCGTTAATCTGTGTTTTTATATTTCGGAATAATTCAGATAAAGTAAGGTTTAGGGGAAAAAATAAAGTAATAACACTTTTGCATTAAGTGTTTGGCCACTATTCACAAATCACCAATAAGCAACCTAAAATGAAAACCAGTTTAAAAAAAAAAAGCATGATTTACCAGTCTTAATTATGTGGTTTACTACACAGTTATCTGCTTTTTTTTTTCAGAAACAAACACTGGAATTTTGTGTCTATTATGAAAGAAAAAAGTGAATTTTCATGAACCTATAACTTCTCCGTAAGGGGGAAGACGGCGACTTCGGCCGCTGCTCTTCAGATGCGAGCTCTGCATATCCTGTACTTCTGACATTACAAAAAGCACACAGCCCCTCCCTTTCTTTAGGGGTTGAAATTCCTTGGGGGGGGGGGGCTCTCGGAGTGTTTTATCTAGAAACATGTTATAGTCCGTGCAGTTACCGTCCGTGGATCTGGCCGCTCTGTATCTCCCTCAATTTGCCTCTTGCTCCCTGAGATGCAAAAGCCTTGTTTAAATATATGAGTTGATTTCCTGCAGATCATTAACGGTTTTACATTAGCGACTTCCAAAATAGACAGATGAATAAAAAAATAAGGTTTCAAGTAACAATAATTTGAAGTGTTTTCACTATTTGCAGTATAATCATTCATACTCTTACTTTAGAAACCTCTTCTTTAGTGATTATTCATTTTCGGTAAATGCATTCTGAACGGGCCCAATTTTTTAGATTTAAAGTATCTTCTGAACTGAGTAACAACCACATTTTTATCATGCAGATATTACCGGTATGTTTTCTGTTTTCTGTTACAGGGAACGTATAATGTCACTGGTGCACTGCCAAAGGAAGAACTTTTTCCTCAAAACCTTCCCAAGGATATCGATACATACAAGCTTCGCTTGATACTTTATATAGATTCTGATCCAATTTTTATATTTTGGGCAAATTGCCGCATTGAATGGAAGGAATGACCTGATAACACGTTTACAAGAAGATGATAATGATTCTTAGTTATAACTCAGGTAATAACATAAATGTATCTTATTGGCACTCGCATCCCTTTGTTTACAGCCAATATCTCGCAAATAAAAGAACGACCATAATTTCATCATTTCGTGTATTTTGTATATAATCATACTAGGTATAGTATAAAAACAATGTCTGTATGTATGTATGTATGTATGTATGTATGTATGTATGTATGTATGTATGTATGTATGTATGTCTGTATGTATGTCTATAATGTATGTATGTATGTATGTATGTATGTATGTATGTATGTATATATGTATGTATGTATGTATGTATGTCTGTAATGTATGTATGTATGTCTGTATGGATATGCTCCCTATGCTCGGGGCAGCTGATTTTGCAATACACATTTTGTCTGCAATGTCATCTATAAACAAATAGAAAAGGAGCGGTGACGAGATGCAGCCTTGCCTCACTTCTATCTGTGTTATTACACTTTTTGAAACTTTATGGTGGTCATATTTTACACAGAACTGTACCTTACGAGGGTCAGGGGCCAATCTCTACAATTAGGGACTCGCTTGGTTTGAGTTAGGCACATGGCGGATGACCTAATTAACAGACAGAGAGGGTACGAGAACTTGCCACATATGTGTGGCGTACTGCAAGGGGTCGGAAGAATGGAAAAACATTTCTACCGGCCCCATTTGTTAACAGGCAGTGCTGGACTTTGCTCGCAGATAGGAAGGAGAAGGAGGCAGTAGGTACATTTTTAAACAAAGTGAGACAGATCAGATCTGAAGGGGAGACAATCAGGAAGGGCGATGAGGGAACATGAGTCACAATATATATTAATTATTTGTACATACAGGTGAGGGAACGTAAGTTATTTATTTTTGCATTATTTTATTTCTTGTTTGTTTATGTAATTAAACTTTTCTTTTTCCCTTTATTTATTTCATTATATACCGTTTGTCCCTTAAGAGTTAAATATTGTTTTGTGCAAGTTCATTTATTTCTTAGTGTATTGGGAAAGCACGTACGGTCCAGGGACCCGTGGGACATGGACGAGCTGGATTTGTAAAAGTAAATACACTACTACTATTACTACTACTACTACTACTACTACTACTACTACTACTACTACTACTACTACTACTACTACTACTACTACTACTATTACTATTACTACTACTATTACTACTACTATTACTACCACTACTACTACTACTACTACTACTACTACCACCACCACCACCTTAGTAGGGGAGTTGAGGCTACACCTGAGAAGGTGCAAAGAAGGCCATCTCAGCGGCTTGCGGTAGCAGCAACAATTGGGTAAAGAAAAGGGAGAAGAAATTAACAAGCGGAAACTCCCCTCACAATTGGTTGTTGGAATGTGAAGGGTCTGGAAAGAAAATTAGTATGGCAGACTTCTTAAGCTTTGTCAATGCATTTGATGTGTTATGTTTGTCAGAGACTTGGTTTTGTCCTAATGATAAGTTAGATATTAAGAACTTTCATTGTTTAATAAGACCAGAAGGGTTAGAGGGATGAAGAGAAGATGGCAGGGGGAATACCAATATTAATTAAGAAAGAAATAGGGAGGGGTCAAGGAAGTTGACGTACATATGGAGGAAACACTCTACTGTTATTTAGTTGGAGAAGGGTTAGAGCTTTATATTATGTGTTTCTATAATGTATCAACGGTTTCCAAATATTGTAACAGGTCTTTTCTTGAGGATATAGCAGAAAGAGTGATGGACTTGTCAGAAACATATCCCAGTGTCATGGTGGTAATACTTGGAGATTTCAATGCAAGAATAAAGCAGGAAAATATTTCACTACACCATCGGCGGAGGGGTAAGGGAGAATCTGACAACAGAAGTAATAAATGTTAAGGACAGAGAGCTACTTGCGTTTTGTGATGCACTTTGTCTGAACTAAACACGAACAGGACTTTAAGTGGATTTAACTTTTAAATGGGTGTGTGTACTATAGGCGCACAAAGAATTTAAGAAGGGGAGGAGGAAACTGCAACTGTCCCACTATTACTTAGTGCTAAAAACATTGCCAGCATGTAAAAATGCATTAGCACGTGGATCCATTGTCGTAGTTTAAGAGCAGGATGAATAAATATTACACTGTGCGTGCTCGACCACACTCCCCACCCTCCAACCATGTGCTTCCCTGGCCATCTGTATATAGCACGAATACATATATAGTGCGTATATACGAGGGCTGATCAAGAAAAACTGAAACGGGTTTTTTCCTATAGCTTCGTTGATTGTTACCTGTCTGTACTATCGTCGGTCCTAGTGGTGTAGTGGTTACCATACTTGCCTCCTAAACCCAAGATCGCGGGTTCGATCCCGGCCAGGATCGATGGATTTTTTCGGGCGTAAAAATCCTAAGTATGGCTTCCTTCTGAAGGGAAGTAAAGCCGTGGATCCTGTGTCGTACATTTATGGCACGATAAAGAACCTCAAGCCTGAAAAAAGAGACCTCTGAGCAAAATTTGTCGGCCTTTTCACGTCCTGAATAGAATGGAATGCTGATGACCTGAGATGTTAAAGAGCGTCCGTAAATAAATCAAATAAAAATGTCTGTACTGTGAATATTTGAAAACAGCGGGATTTATGTATAATGTACATAAGCGGCAGCACTAGGTCGGTTGGTAGTAATGCTCGACTATATTTACCGGACCCCAATGCGGACTCTATACTGCCAATAGCAAATAACGTAGGTAGGTTCGCGACTTCTCAACAGGACTCTGCAACACATTCAGCCCATTTCTCTTTGCATGCAATTCATGAAATATTCCATAATAGACTGACAACCCATGGCTCTCTCAGTCCCCAGATTTAAGGCCCTGGGATTTTTATCTCTGGGAGACATTAAAGTAAGTGATGTATAAGATAAATCCAGACACATTAGAAAGAATTGAAAAATAACATTCGTGAAGAAATTGCTTCCATTGCTGGGACTGCAGAGGCTAATGGTTAATTTCATAAGCCTATGACTGAAATGTATGGAGGCATTTCCAACATCTTTTTGATTGATAATGAAGAGAAAATGTATCTTTTTATTGTTTAAGTGTCAGTAATAAGTAATGATTTACGCGGCAACCCATAGCTGCGAACTTTCTGACTTCCGTTCACCACGGTACCAGCTTGAGTGGAGCAGTCCCGCGAAGGAAAAATCACCCATTTATAAGAATTTAATGTTATTAAATGTTATTACGCATTCATAATTGACTCCATTTAGATTCGGAATGAATCTATGAGGGTTTTATCTAGTAACGTTATTATATGTGTTTGCATATTTTCATAAAGTATTTTTGATTTTTAAAATTAAAGCTCATAAGAGAAAGAATGTATTCACAATAAAAGTTCAAAGTATTCATTGTTTGAAATAGGCTTTATATGAATTTCTGTTGTTAGTATCAAAAATTAATCAAACGATCCTCTTGTGTAGTATAAAAATTAACTTACTTTGAACGAATTTATCCCAAAATATTAATGCACATTTCATAATTAAATAATAATAATAATAATAATTCGGTCACAAACTTATTAAGAAAGTTCTTTTTGCTCTACACAAAACGCTGCTTACTCCTGTTAAATGTCAAGCACTAATTGGGTAAGTGTTAATCTTCAAGGTTCCAATTGTGGTAATTTTTTTTCAGCTCTAATTTTTTAAATATAAATATGATATGCCCTAAGTATGAGATATATGAGTATGAGTTACCCCTACAATATTCCTGATTGTCACTCCCACTTCTAATAATATGTTTTCGCTAATTTTTGGAAATGAATTTTATTATTCTATTTCAATGATATATACAGTTTCATTGAGGGGAAAAAAAAAGAAACAAATAGTGGTGCCGCTAGAGCGATTTTTAAATGTTGAATTTCAGTAAACCCTCACTTCTAATAATCTAATTTCGTTAATTTTGGAAACTATTTTTATTATTTTATATTCAATCTTGCTCTTTATTTACATTTTCCCAAAGACTACCGCCGTGCTCATATTCATCCCCTTTACTCTCACGACACCATCTTTTTTGTACTAAAGCATGCGTCACAGCATATTCCCCCAAACTTGCTGACTTATCTTGTGGATTTCAGGAGGAGACATTAACATTATTTGCAAGTACAGAGTCCTTCCTTATTCTCCTATGCAATCGCAAATTCATTTTGCTGACGAGAAATTACTGATAACGGCCTCGCCACCTTTTGAGGAAAATATTGTCGCGCGGTAGCAACTCATAGTGCCCGTTTTTATGTCTTTAATTATTTATTAGAGTAAATAATTACTGATATTGTGTTCACCATCACAGTAGATACTCCAAGTACTTCCCTTCCACTATGACTCATGCCTAAATTCCTTTCAAACTATTTTTAGACATCTACCACAATTCATGCTCCCGGACATTGTAAACTGCCTTTCGAACATTTTGTTTCAGTGTCTCCACAGGTCTTATTTCATTAAAGCAGTAATTTTACATGGATGAAAATGCAACAGCTGAGTGGATTTATACGCACTGCCGACAAATATACCAAATTGCTGGGCTAATTGCGCTAAAGACTTTCGAGCAGTTTCTAATTCATTAAGTTTCTCCTCTGTTAAATCCCGATTTTAGTGAATTCTGAAGGAATGTGCCTATTGCGGTTGTACCCATGAGTATATTTTTGAAACTTTTCTTCCAATCTCCATGAATCCTACCTACTAGACACCGAAAATGAAGATGAAATAAAAAAAAAAAAAAACTCACTGGTGCCACACTTTTTGTTTTTTCTCCGCGAAACTCTGAAATAACGTCAATTAACAAACGACTCGTCAAGTTTGCTAATCAGCAAAATTGGATCATTGGGGATGGAGGTTAACCTAAAGCGAAAATTTAAAAATCGCTCTAGCGGACGAAGTTTGTGTTTTTTCTTAACATACCTCGGTATGTACCATTGAAATAAAATAATGAAATTAGTCTTAGAATTCAGAAACAAAAGTCAGGGGGAAAGCGAGTTATCTGAAATACAAAAGTACAAAAATCTCTCCAGCGGTACCAATATTATTATTTTCGCAAAAAATATCTGTATATACCATTAAAATAAAATAAGTAAAATAGTATCTGAAAATTAGGGAAATCACATTATTAAAAGAGAGGGTTTACTGAAATTCAAAATTTAAAAATCGTTCTAGGGGCACCAATATTTATTTTTTCGTAACGAAAAAGTTGTATATCTTTAAATAAAATAAGAAGAATATTTTCTGAAAATTAGAGAAATCGGACTATTAGAAGTGTAGGTATACTTGAAAACCGAAATTTAAAGAAAAGGGTTTAAGCGAAAATTTAAAAGTTCACTCTAGAGGCTACAATATCTCTCTCTCTCTCTCTCTCTCTCTCTCTCTCTCAACAAAAATCGCTATATGCCATTAAAAAAAAATAGGAACAGTGAACTCAGACTATCAGGGGATTATCTGAAACATAAAATATAAAAATCGCTCTAACGATATCATATTTTTTCCCGCAACAAAACACGGCATATGCCATTTGAACAAAAAGAAAAAGTTTCTAAAAATCAAGGAAATCTGGCTATTAGGACTGTGGGATATACCTGAAAACCGAAATTTAAAAAGCACTCTAGCGGAAGCAATTTCTCTGCTCTAGAACTCTGTAATACTTGTCACAAATTTGACTTGCTGAGGAATACGCTTAGTTTACGCAGCTTCTACTTGGCGGACTTTTTGTTGTCGACTTGATAGTGAAAACATTTTGGGTTCGAACTTTCTTCACCAGTTTGAAAATTATACCTCCCGATGTAGATGTTATTCCTGGAAATTTAGCACGAATTTTTCTGCTCCAGCACTTGTACGATTTCCTTCGCATTTTGCAAGCATAAGTAATTACCCTTTGTTCTAGCGTATATCTCACTCTTGGCGTATCCCACAATGCGCAATTATACAGTAGAACGCCTGACAGTCACTTTCTATAGAAATATTGACTTAATAAACACGACTAGCAAGCTTAACTGCATGAGTCAACGGAGAAAACCCCACTCTTACAGAGAATTGCGCATTTCACTGAAGGTCATCCAGTTTTCACTAAATTGCGTTTCTTTTAACTTTATTCCGCATGTAAATAGAAGTATGAATATCCTTCAGCCTTTCTTGGCTAAAGTTGTTCGCATCATAAATATAGTTCGTCTACCACACCTAACAGACGATGTACGAGGGTAAGTTCATAAGTTTCCGTCCTCGCGTATAAGGATTATCGTCTTCACAAAATCCTTATCAGGTGTCATACCTTATCTGTTATGTAAATAATGGCAGCTGTAACATCCGCTCCTTTGTGTTCATTTGTTCAGATATCGTTGCATAGAAGGCTATGTGTAGAAGATAGTGACAAGTTCAAAATGGAGTATCCAGCTGTTATTCAGTTCTTCACAAAAGAATGACTTACTCCAAATGAAATTAAATAGCGATTAGAGAGTGTATATTGTGAAGCATCCCTCTCATATTCTACCGTAAAAGAATGGGCCAAACTATTTCAAATAAGTCGAGAAAGCATTGTAGACGAAGAGCGTGTAGGACGGCCCTTGGAGGTGCTCACTCCTGAAAACATCGCTCTAGTGGAAGGAGAAATTGTGGGAGACCACGGCTCAGTTATAAAAATAGCAACGAGGTAGGGCCTTTCTAAAACAACAGTCCTTCGAATTATTCGTGAACATTTAAATATGAATAAGGTTAGTGCAAGATGGGTATCTAGACTTCTTTCCTTAGTCCAAAAGCAACAACGAGTCATCTGTTGTTAGGCTTTTTTGGAGCTCTACCGTGGCAACGAGAGAGCAGTCCTGCAAACCATTGTTACAGAGATGAAACTGTGGTTCTCTACTGTGATCTCTTGCTCAAAAGAGAATCAATGGAGTGGCGTGAACCTGGCGAAATACCGCTTCTAAAGGCCAAGGTCACTCAATCAAGAAGATCATGGCTACAATCTTTTGGGACTGCTACGTGCTTCCATCAAAGAGAAAAGGAGAGGAAAGCTGAGTGGTGGTGAGCGCATTCTTCACAATAACGCGCCTGTGCACACAGCACTTGTTACAGCTGGAAGGAAGCTGTGAAGAAGTGTGACTTCAAGGAGATTGATCATCCATCCTATAGCCCAGATCTAGCTTCCAGTGGTTATTTCCAGTTCTCAAAACTTAATAAGAACCTACGAGGAAGGAAATTTAAGTGTGACGAAGAATTTATGTCCATTTTGCTGACAAGACTTCTGAGGGTTATTGAAATGTTAATTCAAAGATGGAAGTATATTGTAATAAAGAGTAACTATATTGTAAAGTGAAATATAGTTTTTGTCTTTATCATACCTATATGGACCTACCCTCGTAGTTGCCAAGAGTAAGCAAAAAAAGCAGAAGCATGCCAATAAAGTTAAAATCCAGAATAGCAAAACTTGCTATTTGCTTTCTTCACTGAGCAAGGTCGAGCGACAAGTGAATGCAGTGTTCATGTTATGATAAAGTAGCCTAACAGTTAATTTGAGAAATAACCTTGTTGCATGAATTCTGGGTGCATTCACGCTACCACGCATCATATGGTTATGAAAACGAACATATCCTGAGAGTATTTAATATATGAGTTTTTAGTTCAAAAAGGTATTTGAAGGCGCTCACCTTTGCTTTTGTAGCTTTCATGAATAATTGTAGGTACTGCGGACGGCTGGCCACCTTATCTGCCTGTTTGATCGGCAACATAGTTCATGTAAATTAACTGGAAGTGTAGTTTTAAAAAAACTTAAAAAACAAACTTATATCCCCAAATATTTTAGAGGAGCTGTTCTATGCATTCCCCTTCAGCTAAAGCTCTGTGTATAAGGATAAATTATCATTTATTAAACAAGGAATTTATTTATATCGTAAAATGCATTTCTATGTCCACTAGCCCAATATAAGACGAAAAGAGCACCTGACTCAATTGACATCTGAGTAATTATAGTGAGTATTGTACATACAAACTCCAATTGCGTAGCGGAATGAAAGCACGGTGTTTAGTTACAGTTTTTTGTTGGACATGTTTCGTTTTCCTAGTGAGTCAATACTTATTATTTTAACAGCTCCTACATTGCAACAATATGAATTTGAAACTGCGTGCTCGGCTTGTGCCATGGAATAAAAACTTTATATCTACCAGAAATGAAAGAGTGGTAAGTACAGAAAATCCTTTGAATGCTCTATATTCTATTTAAAATTTCGTAATTTTTTACTCAGTACGAAATCTATACCACAAGGCTAGCGGAAGGGGAATAGAAAACACGACTGACTATTTCATTTGGAGGCGCCTTGCGCATGCTGTGTGTGCGTGCTTGTTCGCCTCTATTGCAAAGCAAACGACTGTGGTGTATTAATCAAGGCCTTTCAGGCTTCCTGTGCTTTGTTTACATGTTTTATGATCAAAATAACCTTTAATGTGAAAACCAGAACTTGCTGCCTTTCCTGCGGATTCCACGCTTTAATGCACATGTAAGGGGGAAAATGTTAATTTTTAGCACCGTAACGACCGTACATGCAGGTACATGAGACAGGATAGCAGTGGCCAATAGAGTTATAAAATATTAATTCTAGAATGTTCAGAAGAAAGAGAGAGAGAGAGAGAGAGAGAGAGCGAGAGAGAGAATGATATGAAACTTAATTAGAAAAAGAAAATAAATGTATTTCGGAAAAATAAATGCCGAAACATTTTCTATAATTTACTGCAAAAGTTTAAGAATCTGCAGTAATTTCCCTACTTTTTCCCTCTTAATGTATAGACATATTGGTATTAATATTTTAAGGGTATGCTACATTGAAAATTCAGGAAAAAAATAATAAATTTGTTTTCCAAGCCATTAGAATATTTGAACATTTATCTATCATAATTCAGTTTCATTTTTTGTTCTTAAACATTATCACGCGACTAAAAGTTCTTACAGAGCTGACCTTTAAAATGGCCGCTTGATGTGATATGTATAACTTCATTCTGATTACGTATTTTCATTTCAATTGGATTTGCGAGGATTGTGTAACTTCGTGGTACATTTTCACTTAGTGGGTTGACATCGCTGAAACATATGCGACATTATATGTGTTTCAAACAAAACAAAAATAATACTTCTTAGGCTTTCCTGGTCGGTGTTATAATCAAACGAGTTAAAATATTCCGGGTTGTTTTGCTGTACTCCATGGTTTAATATACTACCATAGCTTTCACCAACTACTGCGGTTGGCATCATAAGTGCACGATGAACAACAAATAACTGCTATAACTTATAATATGCTACCACAACTTTCACCAACTACCTTCTAGCAGTTATGTGTAGTTCATCGTTGATAATGCCAACCGCAGTAGTTGGTGAAAGCTATGGTAGTATATTAAACCATGGACCACCTAAAAGCAGCACAGAAGATTTTAACTGTTTCAGTCAAAACAAAACAGTTTTGTCAGCTTATGTGTTGAATATCTACTAGGATGTTATCAGCTTTCTTGTGAAATTTATTCATTATAGAAGGAAATTTTACTAGTTAATTAGTTCATATATATATTTATAGTTAATGCATATAAAGATTAGGGCTTATAGTAATCAGTGAATTGGGTTGGAGCTTATGAATATGAACAGATTGAAAGACGCTCGTTGCAAGGGCAAAAGACTAATCAAAATTCAGTCAGAATGTTACTGGTCTACTAAATAAACATTGGAAATCTACTTCTGCACTAGAATTATGTCAGGAATAAGTGCAACAGGAAGATAATGCAGAACCTGATACCGCCATTGGTGCTCCATCAACTGTGCGAAATTAATTAGAAAATATGTAACATTTTATTTCAGCTAGGTGTGTAAACATGTCACGATAAGCAGGAATTCTCGCTCGGACAGTAGACAATAGAGTAAATGTTTTCTTTTGTTCATTGGAAGGGGGTTGCATTCCCCCGGGCAGGTATGTTGGCATAGACGAGAGCTATTAACACCTGTGCTACCGTTAAAGTACGTTGAACTCTAACGTACGGTAGAAACTGAAAGTGAAAAGTGGATGAATCGCCAAGTTGTTACGTTCAGATAATCTGGCTGACCAATAATACGAGAGTTGCATGATGTCACCGATAACCTATAAGGTTGTCTAAATCCACAGTGGGAGGAAAATAGAGCGTCTCTGTATTAAATGGTCAAGTCAGTCTGAATGAGTATTTAAGGACTTGAAATCGCCCTTTTTGGGGATTCAGAATTTACTCTTAGGAACTCGCGCTAGAACAGCAATATTCGAGCTTCACTTCTGCTCGGCGCTTCTTCTTAGCAGTCAGAAATTTACTATTTGTCAAGTATTATAGCTCCGTGTGTATGCCAACTATCTCATTACTGCCATCTGAAGAGAAACGCCCTGCTACGCACTTGTTGGTTAAATAAACGACGTCAACTGACAGATAACAAGTGTTCTTTCTCATCAACACATCACCTTTAATTCCCCTCACTCAACCCGGCACTTTCAAGTCCCAAAAACCAGCAACATCGACAAGAAGTGGTGAGCATATAATCAAACTTCCATCACTATTCTTCTCGCCACCCATAACTCCTTCAAACTGGACCTACTAACGTGGCATAATCAAAGCAATTAAGTTCACCCACGCGAGTCACTATCCAATAACTCTTTCAAACCTCATACTCTAGTTGCATTGCTTCAACAGTTCTGGAAGCTCAATTGAGAAGAAAGTAAGTTCTGATGACACCTTCAACTTGTATTGTAGCTGTTGGTATCTCTTCCAGTTCCAACTTTTCTTCCCATGCAACGTTACTAATTTTTGAGCCAATTTCTTCAAATGCGTGCATACATTTTTGTCTCTTATGATGTTTGTAAACCACGTAAAGTTTCCCTTTCTTCTTTAGTCTGTTGTAAATAATGTACACACTTAAAAAGGACATGTTCTGACGCACCTTGCACATTACAATAGTAACACATATTATTAGGTGATTTATTTATTTTATTACAATAGATGTAACCTATTAAACTGTGTATTAACCCTTTAATAAGAATAATGTGATTTAATGTTGATCTCTCGTTGATATTTTTAAAAATGTTTTATGTTCTTCCCATTTCACATTGGTCCCTTTCACCCTGCTAGTTTGCTTTTAATGTAAGTTTAATAATTTTTTCATTGAATAAATATAACTTCCAATTTTTTCTCTTACTTTCCCAAAATTCTCCTTTTTGAACCAGTATATTGCTCCCCTTTATTAGATAATAAATTGGTCAAATACCCGTTGCTACTAGTCCATAGTCCGTATTGCATCGGTGTATCTTAACAATCTTTACCGCTGACTTCTTCGTATTTGATTTTAGTTAATTCATTCTACTGGCCCATGTTCCGATCCTTAGGTAGTAATAGCTACATATATCCTATTGTAATTAATTGATATTATTTTAGTGTTATATTAATTCTTGATTGAGTTATTCTTGCCAATTACATCATTGTTGTTTTTTCCGATTTTGTTCTTATATATTGAGTATGATTTCTGAAATACAATTTTCGTCCAATAATATTCCAAAATATTTAACTTCTTTTAGCTTCCTTATTGCCTGATTATTATATTTTATGATGGGCCTTTTTTTATCTTTCCTTTTAGAATCACGTATTGTGCCCGAACTATTTGTAGTTTTAAGTTACTGCACCAGAGTTTTAATTTATTAACCTTTACTTCTACCTCTCTTCTATATTTTCCTTCTATAAGTGTGGGACTAATTTAATTTTAATTTTATTTTGCAATGCTTATATCCTGATAACTTGATTCTATATCAGAACATAATATTCCATATTAATTTTTGTTTATTCCTCCTATATTTATCAATACAGTTTTCAAAACAACTTAAATTTTACAGATTTTAAAACCTACAGTACTAATACTATAACTAAACAAAACTAAAAACTAAACCCGTACTGGAAACAAGCATTACGGATATTTTATTACTTATTATTATTTATTATTATACGGAAAATTACTAATAATTAAACCTACAATAATTACATGTACAAGTAATTAATTTACAATTATTTATACAATTGAATATCTACAATCCTCATTTCTGCTGACCTCCCGGGTTGCCCCTCACCGGAATTGCAGGCAACAGGACCTGGACATCTATGAGGTAGCTGGCGGTCTCGTGCAGCAGCAGCTATTCTGTGTGACAATGCAGTTTCCGTCTCTTCTCTTTTTCCTTCATCTTCTTCTACTTTTCAACATTTATCTGTACCTTAAACAGAGGGTGCCAAAAATGTATACACACTCCAAGCAAAGAAAAAGTCGTGTAAACATATCAAAACTGAATTCACACAAACAGAAAATGATGAGCACTAATTATCTTAGACTTTTACAGTTACAACAGTTGCTCAAAAGGTCCCCATCGGCGTCGATACACTTCTGAGTACGTTGAACTACTGGTTGAGCAGCGTTTGCGAAAGTGTTCTCAGCGATTGCAGTACATGCCGTTTCAATTTCTTTCCGAAGTGCTGCCAGTATAGCTGGGTTTTCTACGGTATACAACATCCTTGAGAGTTCCCCATAGGTAGAAGTTCAAAGGAGTTAGATCCGGAGAACGCGGTGGAAACTCAATCGGACCTCTTAGTTCTATCCAGTGCCTTGGATGATTGTCATCAAGGTACGCAAGTACATCTCGGTGTAATGTGGTGGTGTACCATCCTGTTGGAAGTAAAATTCCTTATTTCCATAGAGTGTATGAATGACACGTAAGATGGATGTGCGTATCATGTTCAGTTACACTGGGCCTGTTACTCTTCCTTCAAAAAAGAATGGTCCAATTAGACTCCTAGATAACAACGCACACCAAACGTTAATTCCACGTAAATTAACAGCCTTTTCCAAAATAGCATGTGGATTGTTTGCAGACCAGTGGACATAGTTATGCTGGTTAACAGTTCCGTTCAACTTAAATTGTGTCTTATCGGACCAAACAACGTTTTCTACGAAGTCCTCATCCTCTTGCACCATGTTCCGAAACCACTCAGTGCTGACTGCATTCTCCAATCAGGGTCATCTTCATCATTTAATGCATTCAAAAGTCTTGGGATGAAAACGTTCAACTTTGCTGTTTTAATAATACGACGTATGCTGGTTCTGCTAATGCCAGTCTCACGTGCACATTGCTCTGTAGATTTCTGGGGTGAGTGCTCAAAACGTTCCAAAACCATAACCGAGGACGCGGGGCTTGTTGCTAAGCGAGGTCTCCCAGATCTGCCCTTGTGAACTTAGCACACGGTACCATGCGTCTCAAATTTGTCCCGAATGGGTGCAATTGTTACTCGCGTTGGCGGTTCTGTTCGGTAGACACATCTCCATTGTTTTTGAACTTGAACAGCATTCTCGGTTTTCCAATATCACTTCAAAATTGCTTTACGCTGTTCAAACGATAATCTTGGCTCAATTTTGTAGTAGCAACGCTAGCATAACGTAATGTGAGTCACATCTGTTTACAGAACATCACTACACATTACTGTTGTTTTTCAGTCCAACTTTGAAATATATTAAATAGATATCTACTATGAAAGTGTGTATATACGTGCGTGTTTGTGATATTTGTTAAACGCACTAGCGGTTGCAATTATTGTTTTCTCTTAACAAAAATCAGCATATAACCTCAATTAACAAACCATTCGTCGAGTTCGTTAACCAGCAAAATGGGACCATTGGGGGTAGGGGTTAACCTAAAGCGAAAATTAAAATAATGAAATA
Organism: Metallyticus violacea; assembly: GCA_030762175.1. Classification (NCBI taxonomy): domain Eukaryota; kingdom Metazoa; phylum Arthropoda; class Insecta; order Mantodea; family Metallyticidae; genus Metallyticus; species Metallyticus violacea. The sequence goes on along the minus strand of CM060836.1, from coordinate 1,441,097 downwards.
AAGAAATAAAATAAAAAGAAAGTTTCCCATTCGTAAAGGAAAGATTACAATTCAACCCAGTAAGGGTTTAGTAGGTACATTATGTAACAGTACACGGTCCATATTTATAAAGATTTAAATTACAAGCAAACAATACACGTACAGTTGGTAACGTGATCGATACACCGGAATATGTTTCACACGAATGCCCTAAACACCAGTCAATTGTAAATGAGGAAAGATGACTACTTGCAGGGAAACACATTTGGAACATCATGAGGGACCAAGATGATTTGACAAATAAAAGATCATGTAAAATGGCAGAAGAATATAAAAACAACAAAAATCAAAAAAAAAAAAAAAAGAGAAAATCCAACGGTTAGAAATCGTGTGTTCCCTAGAAGATCCCAGAGAATCAGCGAAAGGCAAGAAAGATATATACAAGAAGAGTCAGTTCAAGAACAAGAAGATGAAGAAGATAACACCTAAGCTGAATCAGAAGAAAGGGGCAGAATTAACAGAAGAAGAAAATAATGGTAGTTTTCAGGCGGAAAGAAGCAGTTGAGAGAAGAAGACACCATGATCCAACACACCTGCTGCTTGAGACCGGTAGCAACTTCATTGATGTCCAGGTTCCGATGCCTGTAATTCCGGTGGGGAGCTGCCTGGATACCGAGCGTCAGCAGAAATGAAGATTGTAAATGTTAAATTGTATAAAAATTGTAAATAATTAATTCTAAATGCAATTATTGCTACTGTAGGTTAATTATAAATTACAGTTAAAATAGCCGTAGTGTTGGATTGCACTACCAATTTAGTTCTTTGAAGTTTTAGTTTTTTTAGTTATAGTATTAGTACTGTAGATTTTAAAATGTGTAGAATTTAAATTGTAATTTCAGTTGTATTGAAAAATATAAGAGGAATAGATCAGAATATTAAGTTCTGATACAGACTCAAGTTATTCAATATGGAATGTACAACTCCTTAATTGTTAGGAAGTAAGTCAAGTTCCACAGCTTTCAAAATAAGTGAGGGGGGGGAGAGAAAGACGAGCGACTTTTGAGATTAATGGTGCACGACAAAGACTTCGCCCGACTATAGCTGCCATGGATGCCAAGCAGAAACAATTGAGAAGTGGGGGGTTGTAAGCTCTTTCTATTACAAGTTAATTGTTAAGTCATTTTTCTTGTCTTGTTCTACAATTTTTTACGTTCAAAATGCTCCACACGATGCAATTTTTAATCATAGGACTTCAAAAGTTGGATATATTGTAGAAAATAACAGATTGAACTTTATTAATATGAATTTGCAGCACTTTCAAGTATAGTGGAGATATTAAACAGTAAAAATTCAAATATTTCATTTTTTTGAAATTTTTATGTTGCTTCATTTTTATTTCCGCAAAAAAGTGACAGGTGTGCAGAAAATTCATGTGACAGAAAATTTATGTTTGAGAATAACATTGTATGGTGAAATTTATATTCTTCAATTTTAAAACTTGCGTCGTGTGGGATATAATAATAATAATAATAATAATAATAATAATAATAATAATAATAATAATAATAATCTGAAATACTCCATTCCGGTACCTTGTTTCTTATACCGGGACGTGTATTACAAACTCTTTCATTTTATTTCTAAATTACAAATTACATTCTTACATATTATTTTCCAGATGATGCTTATACGTAGGTTATAAATAGAAATTTATTAAAATAATAAAAATAACAAACTTGATAAATAAAAAATTACATTCCCTTCAACTTCTTCCTAATTGCTGGAAACCAGCTATTACTTCTACTACTTCCACTTAACCTTTAGCTCTAAATTATTAAACTGTTATTCACCAGTATCCAGTAGAAATTGTACTGGTGACCAGTACATTTATTACATACTTTTACTTTGCTACTTATTCCTGTCTATATTTGTATAAAATTATATATTATATATCTATTGATCTTATATACGTTCTTCATTTCTCATATTATATCATATGGGACATTATAATTAACGGATATAACACTTGAAAAACTTTAAAAAATAGAAAACCATACTGTCTAAGAAATTGAAATTAAGTAAACTAATGACACGCCACATCACTGATATGTAATAAAGCTTAAAAAAAAAAAAAGAAGGAAAAAAAATTTGACATTTGAGCGCAGCATCCCCTTAAGGAAGAATTCATTGGTCCACGGGGAAAAGCTTATAAATAAAGAATTGAGATTTTTTGTTTTATTGTGTCATTAATTAAGAATTTGTAATAGTGTTTAACGTCCATTTTACTCCTGAAGTGATATTGAGATGAAATTATAAATTGGGAAAGGAAATTTTAAGGAAAGAAACGATCCAGGCCTAAGTTTAGGGTATCTCCTCGGCATTTGCCATTTATGAGGACTGAGGAAAACCTGGAAAAAATCTCAGTTAGGGAGGACAGTCCTGGTGGGGGATTCAAACCCCATACCTCCCGCTCACGAGTCCGCGCCTTAACACCGTGGCGGTTTCAATTAATTAAGAATGACTTCCATCTAGTGGTCTAAGCAACATGTCCTGCAATAGCTTGGAAATGGCATGTCCAAAACCACTTAAAAATTACTTGGACATTATGAGGGCAGTTTTGGTGGGTAGTATTTAGTCTGTACAAGCATTAACACGATATTCTACTCAAATACGGGTATAGGACAAAATAAAAAACTCTCATGTGGCGGCAATGTTTTCATTTGCACCGTAGCTTTTGCCTAATATTATGTTCATGATTCCAGCAGAACGGCCACGGTGACCGAGGTTTTTAAGGCGCGAACATTTGAGCGAGAGGCTGCAGTTCGATTCCTCCTAGGACTGTTCTCCCTGACTTAGATTCTTTCCAGGTTTTCCTCAGTCCTCATAAATGGTAAATGCCGGGGAAGTATCCTAAAACTTAGGCTTGGAGCGCTGCCTTTCTTAAAAAAAAAAAAGAATCCTTTCCAAGTTTATCATTTTATTTCAAGTATCTTCAGTGTCCACCGCCTGTGGTATCTCCGTAGTAAAAACAGAAGTTTAACGCTATTAATAAAATTAGTTCCAGGACATACGAATAGTCACATGTAAATTGAATTCAGCGATTAAAAACATGAACCTTTGTTTTTTCCTCATCACTGCTACCAATTAGCAAAAAGTAGCAGCATGCGTTTCAAAGTACTAATAATGCACCAAGAAAATTTCTTGGGGTTTTCTGCATCATTGAAAAGTTCATTCATTCATAGGACGACAGTGTCTTCAAGGTGACACGATGTAAAATGACTACGTTATTTACAATCATTTGGAAACAAAATGATGAAGAAGTCGCATTTCATCAGCAGTACCATAAACTCCTAGGTGCACAATTTTCCTACTGCTAAATTTCAAACTTCTAAAAATGTGGCTCAATGTCTTCATGCACTTAAAAGTACTGCAAATTCATATGACAGAAAGTTTATTTTCAATTTGAATATAGTAGAAAATACAAAATGTAACGCGAAACTTTTCTGTATTTCCATGTTTATGAACCCTTTATATCATCTTTACATTCATTTTTCTCTGTTTCTCTGTTTTAGTGAATTTTAAGAAGAAGATATTCATATGTTTAAATTAAACACATTGCTATTTAAAAACTATTACAATGTATTAAGCTAATACACAATCAACAATAAAAATCGAAAGTTCCGTCGATCATCATTTTACTTTGAAATTTACTGTAAATGTTAATGTAGTAAAAACAGTAACGTAAACGTTTTCTGAAGGTTATTACAGAGCGCTGTTATATACAAATATACTTTTCAAACACAGACCAATATTTCACATTTGCTATCTTCTCGACTATACTTTTGTTAAATATAAAACATATACAACTCTTAAAGGTCTGATTTTCCTAATCTTCATAATCTATTTTTCTTATTTCATTTAATTGGAATATTCAAAATTTTGTTGTAAAAACAAATTCTCGTGCCGCTAGACTAATTTTTAAATTTTGGGTTTGAGATAAGTCCCCACTCCTAAAGGTCCGATTTCCATGATTTTCAGGCATTGTTTTTCTTATTTTGTTTAAACGACATATAAGGAATTTTATTCCGAAAAATAAATATCGGCCGTTGCATTGAATGGGACGCTGATGACTTGAGATGTTGAACAGCGTCCCCAAATACCAAATAAAGCAAATCAATAAAAATGTACATGCAAAGAGCTAATCAATAATAAGCGAAATATTCCAAAATTGATGCTGCAGATGGAGTGCGCCACCTTAAAACGGTTTGGCGACATATTTTCGGCAAGACAAGGATTTTATTTGAGGTATGCCATGCCAAAAATAACCTAAATAAATTTAGTGTGAAACAATATTTTTTTAATGTCCTAGATTATTTATTTATATTCAACATATTCACATTTAAAACGAATCAAGTCCAAAGTATTCATTCATACTGCAGAAGCTGTAGAGCTGTAGAGAATTCTTTCAGATAATTTTTAATGTTATAAATTTATGTTTATCACCTAATTCAATCCTGTTGCGTAGATCATTGTATAACTGAAGTGTAGAATAGAGGCAGAGTAGTAATATTTATATATTTCAACTGCCCATCAGTTTCTAAATGAAACGCCGTACCGTCCATTAACACCTCTAAGCAAATGGTCACCGTTCGTGGCAATCAAAAGAAAGCGAAATAGAGGAGGATTTATGTAAATTCTTGTGGTTAAGTTTGTAGTAAATACTTTTCCGTCATCTTTTGAATGCAAACTTGTTTTAAGTTTTACTGGAGACAGCGCGTGGTTCACAAGATAACCAGCATAACTTTGTAGCCACTGCAGCAATTGTATGACATGCACTAAAGACGCCATCTAGTATGTGTGTTCTGTTAGTTCTGTGGCAGAGTGTGCAGTGGCTAAGAACGCAGGTTCGTCTCCCGGTAAAAAGTAACTTTTTATTAATAAACCTTTGTAACATGTTATGACAAATTAGTTTCGTAATATACAGCAAGCTTTAGCGTTCACATATTAGATACATTATAAAAATAGTACACGTCCTTCATATTGGATGTTCTATCTAAATGCAATATGCTGGAAACGCATTTCCTGCACATGCACGAAGGACAAAAGTGGCTTATGGACACAAATTCAAGAAGCCTGGGATGTTTTAGCCTCTCGTCCACACCACTGTAGAAATCTGATATCATCTATGCCCCAAAGATTGAGGGCAGTTATATATGCTGTGGGTTCATACACCCGATATAATTTGTGTTTTCACTTTAGAAGATGAATGTTTCCGTTCATATATTTATTTAGTTATTTGTAAAGAATACGTGTGTTTGTGATTACGTTTTTGTGTGTCATAAATAATGTCATAAAACTCAAATGATACGGTAAAAATTAATATCATATTAAGGCGACACGATTTTCTACTTACGAGGGTAGGTCCATAAGGTTCCGGCCTAACCATTTTCTAGATATGATAAAGACAAAAACTATATTTCACTTTTCAGTATGGTTACTCTTTATTGCAGTACACTTCTCACATCTTTGAATTAACATTTCAACCCCCCAAAATAGTCAAAAGTCTTGTCTGGAAAATGGGCATAACAGCATCCATCGCTTCCTCACACTTAATTTTCCTTCCTCGAAGGTCCTTTTTGAGTTTTGAGAAGAGGAAATAGTCACTGGAAGCTGGAATTTGGGCTATAGGGTGGATGGTCGACCTCCATGAAGCCACGTTTCTTCACAGCTTCCCTTGCAACAGGAGCTGTGTGCACAGGCCCGTTGTCGTGAAGAAGGCGCACACCACCACTCAGTTTTCCTTGCCTTTTCTCCTTGATGGAAGCACGTAGTGTGTGCAGTAGGCCAGCATAGTACTCCCCATTTACTGTGGTGTTCCTCTCCTTGAAGTCAATGAAGAGTATTCCTTCACAGTCCCAAAAGATTGTGGCCATGATCTACTTGGTTGACTTAGTGACCTTGGCCTTTAGAGCGGTGCTTCGCCAGCTTCACACCTGTCACTCTATTGATTCTCTTTTGAACAAGGGATCATAGTAGAGAACCATAATTTCATCTCTTGTAACAATGATTTGCAGAATTCTCTCTCATTGCCACGGCAGAGCTCCAAAAATACTTGACAAAAGATGACTCGTTGCTGCTTTTGGACTGAGGAAAGAAGTTTAGGTACCCATCTTATGCTTACCAAACTTATTCATGTTTAAATGTTCATGAATAATTCGAGGGATCGTTGTTTTAGAAAGACCCAACCTTGCTGCTATTTCTGTAACTTTGAGCCGCCGGTCTTGCATAATTTCTCCTTCCACAAGAGCGATGTTTTCAGGAGTGAGCACCTCTAAGAGCCGACCTGCACGCTCTTCGTCTGCAATACTTTGTCGACCTATTCGAAAAAGTTTGACCCATTCTTTTACGGTAGAATATGAGGGAGGTGCTTCGCCATATACACCGCCCAGTCGCTGTTCAATTTCATTTGGAGTAAGTCCTTCTGTTGTGAAGAACTTGATAACATTCTCGAAACTCCAATTTGAATATGTCACAATCTTCTACACATAGCCTTCTTTATGCAACTATATCTTAACAACTGAACACCGCGGAGTGGAAGTTACAGCTGCAATTATTTACTTAACAGGTAAGGTATGACACCAGATAAGGGTTTTGTGAAGGGAAGGAGAAACTTCGTATACACTTATAAAACCGACAATAATACAAATAGTGTTTGCGCAGGAGCTTACGCAGAAGAGCACAATGCTTTTTAAACTGCTAGGCCGCCTTACTTCTCAGATGCTTATGATTGTAACGTTTACAGGAGAAGCGTCCACTGCAGTGTGCACGCACAACATGCGCGTTGTGAATACAGCGTTTACGAGCGTCCCTGAAGCTCTCTGACCAACAAGTAGAATCTGGGGATGACTTATTATTTTTTTGTCAAAGGGTGTACATACGCAATAATTTTTAATCGTTTTCTTAATTTACATGTAATAAATGTAGATAAGTACCATTAATGCACACAAACTTCACAATTCAAACAAATTAAACAATTAAAAAAATGTTGTCCTTTTTCAAAGATTTCAGCAGTAGGTAGTAATACTACCTCTTTTTATCAATGTTACTAAAATTTTCGCGAAGTTCTCTGGTGCTTTATTACCACCACACCTGTGTCATACCTAATAACACAGAACCCCGTTTCCTGAAATTAATAATCAAGTAGGAATAGAATGAAAAACAGTTATAAATGAAGAATCATCAAACGTCCCAAATAAAAAATTACGATTAAGAGAGTTCAAGTATGAGTTTGCCAATAATGATTCACGATAAGTTGAATGAATGTTAAAATAAAATAATTATATCATTCCATATCCCGACTGTACAACTAAAAATAACGAAATTCTGTATTTTAAATCAATACCCTCTGTATCCTGCTCCTTCTGCTAGGCTTCACTTCTACAAAACTCAGAAGAGAGCAGACATAATTAAATGCCTTTCGACCAAGACAAGCCTATACAGAAACGAAAACTTCACGAAATAACACCTTTATCTCTCCCAGACTGCGACATGCAATCTCACTAGACGAGACGCTAGACGAGCTGATCCTTCGATCATTTCATTGGTGATCGACTATCTTCATCACCATTAGGTTAGGTTAGGAAATATTCCAAATCGTCAACAAAAATTAGCACATACAATCAACACACTAATTCAGGGCAGGCTCCGCACTTGAAATCTTGATGGACTCTTCGCCCCTGCTAATCTCTAAGTAATTATATAATTATTATATAATATATTGTCTGAATTTACTAAATACATAAACTTTCTCGGCCTAGCTAACAGATGTCATAAAGATAGCCAAATTAATATGATAGTTGTTAAATATCATTCTTTAGATGGCGCGCTGTTAAGTTTCAGAGACGTAAGTGTAGTCACTTGTTTGTGACGATTGTGTAAACAAACTAGTATTAATGTTTAATGCATAAAACTGAAATAAGAAATGTGATAAAATACATCATTTTGAAGGGTTTATTCTCAACAGAAATACAAAAAGATTAAGATTCCACATTAAAGGCTTCTTCCCCTTTGTTTTAGAGGTTAAAAAGTGGAGTGATGAATTTAAGCGTGGTCATATAACCATTCAAGATTATGGGCATCTCAGGATTTCCCAAAACTGCTACGACCAGATTGTGACAAAAAGTCTCAATACCGTGCTCAATGATCGCCGATTGAAGGTATGTGGGTTGGTTGACATTGCAAAGACCTCAACAGACCACTACATTTTACACGAAGTTTTGGGCATAAGAAAGGTGCCGCGTTTGTTAACAATGGACGAAAAACGCATTCCAAAGAGTGTTTAGAGTGTTTAAACGCAATTCTAGTGAATTTCTGCGACGTTTAATAACAGTAGATGAAACATGGACTCATCACTATATGCCAGAGATGAATGAGTAGTCCAAACAATGGATGGCAACAGGTGAAAATGCAACGGTTGCATTTGCAGGAAAAGACTGCAGTTTTCTGGGATTCTTGGTGTGGTGCTGGTAGACTAACTACCTCCAGAACAGCGTGTTGCACTTCACTACTAGACGAACTGAAGGATGATATTCTGGCTAAACGTCCATTCCTTTCAAGAAAGAAAGTTCTCTTTCATCACGACAATGTGTCTTCACACATGTCTGGGATTGTAGCATAATCTGCTTCTACGTTCGCCATTCGCCGGATTTGGCACCCAGTGATACTTTCTGTTCCCAAACGTGAAGAAATGGCTGGGTATATGACCATTCACATCAAAGGAGCTGGACAAGTTTTACTTCACTTTATTTTACTGAGAGTATTAAAAAGTTGGAAAATCGTTGGACTAAATGTAGTGATTTTCAAGGTTACTATTCGAAAAATTAAATAGAAAATTATCTTAAAGCTTGTGTTTAACTTTTAGAATGTCCTCATATCTTGTTAAGGGAATAAAATTTTAATTTTATTCCATGAAAGAACAGTAAAATTATTTTGACGTGGCCTTTTGATTCCCCAGGTGTATATATTACAACTGAAATATTATACTCAAATTTCGAGGCCCAGACCGTTGGCTTAGAGCATTTCGTTGTCCTAAATGAAATAAGACACAGCATACTTCCCTCTTCCTTAACAAACGGCTGTGTGCTGCGTTTGAAGTTAACTGTTGGAAGAAGATAAGAATCGCAGTAGAGCATACAGATAACGATATTTTGCCCACGATACCGGATGGCGTTTTCACATTTATCAAGTATAAAGCACTCGCCATAAAAAATCGCAATGACATGCAATCTCTTCCTTCCACTTTTTGCTTTAAAACTACAAGTCACGCAATCGTGTTTCATTATAATAATCTCGTCATACAATCCAGGTGGCAGATTAAACTTTGAACTGAAGAGACTGATACCCTCAGCATCATGTACAGCTTAACAATAGGAAAGATTCTTCTGCAATTGGTGGCTGCAGCATTTTGGTTGACAGCAATAAATGCAATGGTACGTATGGTATATTTTGATACTTTCTAGCTCATTGGTAGATTTTAGAATAATATTATGTGCTTATATGTAAAAGTAATCTAGTGAACATAATAATTACGATGTATGTATTTGATATTAAATATTAAGTTTTGAAATATCTCAAAAAAGGTGATAAATTTTCCTAAAATTTCTGCAATACATAGGCATCATTATGTTTCAGAATTTGTACATGTTTCTGCAGTGGTAGCATTCTTTATTGTAAAACGAGTGCTTAGTTATAACATTTAACTACAATAATATGTAGTTAATGCCTTGACTAGTTAGAACAAAGCAATAGAATATGTTTACACTTTGAATATTTACTGAAATTTTAAATATTTTATGCTAGGTTATATTGTTTAATTGATAGTACTGTTATAATGTCAATGCTAACAAGGACATTTATTAAGGCATGAAAATGATAACAACTAGCGGACATTACCTTGTGTAATTTTAATGACCATGCTGACAACCTGAAGTATGATCGTGTCATGAGGCAGTTATTTCGCACCACATGAAGTAATTTAGAAAAGATCCAATCCTCATATTTTAAACCTTTAAAGTATGTGCGCACATATTTGGGAACCTCGTCGGCGCCAGTAAACCACGTGGAGACGATTTTATGTAATGATATATAAAGAAGCAGTTCTCCTATTTCAGAGTCTCTTTGGGCTTAAGTCAAGCATTCTCCACGGTGCTCATCTGGGGATACGGGCCCTCGCGCCAAGAAATAGATATTCACAGATAACTCGTGCATTTAAACACAATTCAGTACATCGTAACAGGCAATAGTGTCGTGTGCTCAATGGGTTGCAAAGATTATTCATATTGTAGTCGTAATGCGGTGATCTACATTTGGACAGTCCCAAGAAAGCGAAGGCGGATGTAGACAGTTCTCAAGTTTTGGAGTTCAAGATCAAGGTTTAATCTCTACTTCCAAGTGCAGCAAGGCGATTTTAAGGCAATCGAGTGTCGGTCAAGATCACCACACCGAACTCTGGGTTTTTGTGAACCATTTGCGATGGAATGTATAAATAAGTTACGTAATAAATTGTGTAGTGCATGTTACGTCGTACGATCGAACCAAAGAAAAACACCCTCCCTCAGTTCCATGAACGAGACTCATAAAAACAGCGAAATCCCTGAGATTTTTTATAAAGCAGAAACAATTATTAGCAGAAACAAAGTGTAGATTCTACATCCTAAACAGTTGCAAAATTAGCACACTTGAGTGGGGCCTCATAATAAATCTGCTCAACTTTTAAATTACAACAAATCACATTAATCACATTTCACATCAAAACATATTACAAAAGCCACTAAACCAGTGAGGGAATGAAGGTAAACAAATAGTGTAACAGCTCTTAATGAGAATGTGGTATAAATATGCTACCTAAGAAAGCGAATGTAACCAATTTCAGAATGGTCATATGCGTGCTTTACTTTTAGGAATTATTAAACTGCTGAAATGTATTTCTAATTATTATAAACGTTACAAAAGTTGTAACTACTGTGTTCAAATTAGTGGATATTAGTGCATAATTATTTAGGTAAAACCGAAATCTCCCTGGTGGCAGATAGAATATAAATAAGGAGCTTGGTACCTAATCACAATTACAGTTTACCTGTCAGACAGACACTGACTTCATTGTTCACTCTTACATTGTCCTTGTTTTCTTCTTCCTCTTCCTTTTCTTGTAGTCATTGCAGCTACTGATTTGGATCATTAGATGCTGGAAACATAGCACCAAAGAAATAGCCACAAACTGCATGTATGCTAAAAATTTGCAACATAACCTCACACTAACACGGCTTCCAAAACAATATAAATATAAACTACTGAGAAATTCAAAAACAATGGAATGAAGTTATAAGTTGAAATATAACAGTGGACGACTAGAGGGTAGGTCCATAAGGTTCCGGCCTAACCATTTTCTAAGTATGATAAAGACAAAAACTATATTTCAATTTTCAATATAGTTACCCTTTATTGCAACACACTTCTCACATCTTTGAATTAACATTTCAATCCCCCCACCCACACAAATAATCAGAAGTCTTATATGCAAAATGGGCATAAACAGCATCCATCACTTCATCCTCACACTTAAATTTCCTTCCTCGAAAATCCTTCTTGAGTTCTGAGAAGAGGAAATAGTCACTGGAAGCTAGATCTGGGCTGTAGGGTGGACGGTCGATCTCCTTGAAGCCACATTTCTTTACAGCTTCCTTTGCAGCAACAGATGTGTGCACAGGCGCGTTGTCATGAAGAAGGCGCACACCACCACTCAGTTTTCCTCGTCTTTTCTCCTTGATGGAAGCACGTAGTCTGTGCAGTAGGCCAGCATAGTACTTCCCATTCACTGTGATGCTCCTTTCCTTGAAGATAAAGAAGAGCATTCCTTTACAGTGCCAAAAGATTGTGGCTATGGTCTTCTTGGTTGACTGAGTGACCTTGGCCTTTAGAGGCGGTGCTTCGCCAGATTTACGCCACTCCATTGATTCTCTTTTGGACAAGGAATCATAGTAGAAGACCATAGTTTCATCTCCTGTAACAATAGCTTGCTGAACTTCTCTCTTGATGCCACAGCAGAGCTCCAAAAATGTCTGACAACAAATGACTCATTGATGCTTTTGGACTGAGGAAGGAAATCTAGATACTAACCTTATTCAAATGTTCATGAACAATTTGAAGGATTGTTTTTTTAGAAAATCCCAACCTTGCTGCTATATGTGTAACTTTGAGCCGCCGGTCTTCCATAATTTCTCCTTCCACAAGAGCGATGTTTTCAGGAGTGAGAACTTCCAAGTGCCGCCCTGCGTGCTCTTCGTCTTCAATGATTTTTCGATTCATTCGAAAAAGTTTGGCCCATTCTTTTACTGTAGAATATAAGAAGGATCCATTCCCATATACACCGCCCAATCTCTGTTTAATTTCATTTGGAGTTTGTCCTTCTTTTGTGAAAAACTTAATAACAGCTCGAAACTCCATTTTGAACATGTCACAATCTTGTACACATAGCCTTCTTTCTGCCACTATATCTGAACAACTGAACACAACGGAGCTGAAGTTACAGCTGCAAATATTTAATTTATTAACTTATAAGGTATGACACCAGATAAGATTTTGTGAAAGCAATAACCCTTATCAGCAAGGCCGCAAACTTATGGACCTACCCTCGTATATATTTTTTATTCTCTAGTTCTTGTTAACATATCAGAAATATAGAATTTATATGTAATAATTATAGATACAATATCTTACTGAGATTATTATAATGTTTTAAATGCTTACTGTTTCTATAATGTAATATTGGGTTAATAATTCTTTAAAATGTGATTGGAAATGAGCAAAAATATCAATCAATCAATGTAAGCATTTATTACGTAATATTATAAATGTTCTTGTTATTTCCCATTTCAATTATAATTACGAATTATATTGTTTATATAGAATACACAAAAACAATGGAATTTAATAATAATAATAATAATAATAATAATAATAATAATAATAATAATAATAATATTAATAGGACCAAGTTAAATATATCATTATCCCTGGATGTATGACGAACTTTGTACTGAATCAAAATAATTGTGACGTAACATAATTATTGAATTGAATTAAGGCACTTATGCCCCATCCAGGACTAGGGCCTTCGCAAGCGGCGGGCTCATTGATTTCTCATATGGTGAGCTATTGTCCCTATGAGTTTGTTAAGTCTATACTGTTTCTTATTTTACAAGTTTAACACGTGTTAACTAGCAGGTTCAAATGTTGAGTCTATTAAGTTGGTGTCACTTTCACTATTGGCTTCGGTTGTTCTCTTCTTTCTGCAGCTCTGTTTCCAGGCTCTTCCGGGTATTGCGATTCCGTGCTAAGCTGGTCCAGTGTGAGCCGACTGCTTTCCTGAAGGAATCTGCACACCTCGTTCTCGGTCTTCTTCTTCCTCTCCTACCGATAGTAGATCCCAAGTGGTAGCTATATGTCCCCATCTGCTGCTTGGTAACCTTGCTACATGTCCGCCCCATTTCCACTTCAGGCTGTTTGCACATTGAGTCACGTCGTTTAGTCCGGACCACTTTCTTAATTCCACAGATGATATTTTATCCATGAGGGATATCCTAGCACTTTCCGCTCTATTTTACGTTGGCGGATGCTGATATTATTCTTTTCCACTTCTGTTATGCTCCAAGTCGGCATCTGAATGGAAACGAAAGCATTACAACACAATCAACGAAAATTTGTATATTGTCCTGTATCGCTCCTCAGCAAACAGCGACTGCTGTTTACGTCACATTTTGTGCCTGTGACCATAGACGACACACAAATAACTGATCGACAAGTTGGCGGACCGCTCAGACTCAAACCCGACCCGTACGCATCTCTCGTCTGCAGCGGCTACCTTTAGTGCATTTTCGAGACAATGGTGTGATCTGGAGATGCTCTTGGTACAGTTGCATGCAAGATTTAGTAAAAGTGGCATAAAATTACGATTGGGGGGGGGAAGGTGCATTGTTGGTCTCATTCTGACGTTGGTTTTCTCTATCAATGATTGCAAAACACTGCAAAGAACAAGGGCCTCACCATTAACAAACCGTGTGTGAGTCGTTCTACAATAATGGGTTCCCACTCCTGTTGCCGAAAGTGTCAAAACATATTTTAAAAGAAAACCAGCAAAGTTAAGACGAATTGCTGCAACTATTCACGTTAGGAAAGCGATAACTTAAAATAAATAAATAAATAAACGACACAGAGAAGCCTTGCCAATCGCAAAGGAACATAATATGCCTCACAACTCATGAAAATGTTGAGGTGAAACAGGGTCATAAAGCGTGTGGGTATGCCTTGAGAGTGCAGCACATCAAGAACGCTTCAACGTCACCTGGCAGGTGATTAAAGGCAATGGTCGATTTCCTCGGATGAAGTTTAGGCTTACTCTTATTTTGATGATAAATCTGAGCCCGTCCAAAAGGCCAAAAGAGGTGCTCTAACATCATCTGGGAAAACAAAGAACAAGGGTTCATGATGGTTGGATGTTATTGCGTTTAACAACTCAGGAATCACAGACTTACAAATGATGTCAAGATAAATTCAGCCTACCTCCAGATGAATGTCATGGATCCCATTTTGGACGGTTGTATGGTAACGACACCTCAAATGCTTGGATCCATACGGATTAGGCATTAGCCACACTAACAGATCATACTCGTCTACTACCATGAAACTGATATCCATGTGATACCTCTAAACCATCCCAGTGAAATTTTTACGAGTTTGGTTTGTTGAATCAACGCCTTGCTTCAATACACACCATTGTGTTTTAGAACGTCTGCCAAGAGATTTCTTTCTACGCTGCAACTTGACGCAGCCAAAATTGCTGTGTAGCGCAAGAGCTCAACCGGTGGTGGCAAAAGGGATCTCGCCAAGAAACAAGGCAAGAAAGAATGCCCTTCCCTTCTCTAAGCCTGTTAGGTTTGGTAAGGAGTTTAATCTTTAGTTCTGCACTTTGATACATAGACTCATAGACATCAGGTGATATGAATAAAAACCCCTCTTTGTAAGCAGCAACTCAATGGCCCGTATTCTTGAACACGCTACTAAATGCACTCAACAGGCACAGTGAGCGCTCCAGATTCAGGTGAATAAAAACAAAACAAACATTCACTGTACTTAGCGTCTGCTTAGGATTTCTGGGGTTTACCCACCAAATGACTCAGTGACAGTGTTGACACCAAGCTCAGCAACATGGCATTTATGGTAGGGATTAATTGGGAAAGAGAATCATCTCAACATGAAGCATGTTGAATGGTTGGCAGTTAGAAGAAACAAAAGAGAGTGTGCTACAAACAAAGATAAATGAGAATTTTCTTTCATTTCATTGGCGGGAGTTCAGAGTGAAGATATCTTGACACTACAGGGCTGAAAGCACTTACTGCTGCTGCTCTGGTAGTGGTAAGTGCCCGAGCGGCAGCGGAGAGCGGAACTTATGCACACGCACTTTACTTTGCAGATAAAAATGGATAGGGACGGGTAAATGAGGGCATTATTGAGCGGTTGAAATTTGTAACGGATGAAAACTCTAAACACAAGGGGTCAAATATTGCAACGGTGGGAAACATGCTCTTATTCTAATTCGCAATTAATTCATATACACACACACTAACCTAACCTGGGGCAAATCCTAGAAATCAGTGGACCCAGTGGTTTAGCGAGTAAATCATTGTAATTGTGGCAAATATATTTAACTCCTGCGGAACAAATAAAAAAGGAGGGGAAAAAAAGCACACATGCGATGATAGTATTCGAATCCACTACTCCATCTTCACAAGTTTAGCCTGCGTTAATATACCGTTGATCCTGAAGCGTTATTATTCACTTACCTTCACTCTCCGCTTTCGCCGCTCGCTTCTGGTTAGTCGCTCGCGCATTTAGCAGCACCAGCAGCCGTTATGTGGTTTCAGCTCTGCGGGTAACGAAAACTGTGAAGATACCGGTATTAGTCGAAGCACTAAATCGGAAATATTTTCGCAGATTTTGGAAGGAGTTGAACTGGAAGCAAATTATTGCATTACATTTCCAACATAAGCTGGTGAAATGTAGAACGCACAGACCAAGTAGCAGGAACGCTTTAATTTTCCTTATGCCATCGAAGCATTAATTTATTTTAGCTAGACAAAGTGTGTACCGATATGGTTTTAACTTGTTATATTTCTTGCAGAAGATGGAGAAACATTTGTCTATTGTCTATTATGTATGTTTAGTTAACCAGCTCTAGCTTTGTCTGATTTTATCCACTTTTTCCTCCGTTAAAACCGTTCGCCTTAGGGAATGCACTTTATCCAACACTGTAGCTGTGGTTTCCCATTTATTCACAGTTTTATAGCAATTTTTGAAGAGGGTACTACATTCGGAAACGTTTTAATAAATTCTCTTCAAGCACAACGAGCAGAAGAACTTTAAAGGGAAAGGAGGGAGGGGGAAAATATTTCGTGTAATTTTAATATTTTAAATTTTATATTTATTTTGATATGATTTTCATTAACGTTCCTTAGTTATAAATATTTTATACACTTCTAATTATGTCAAAGTAGAAGCATCCCCCCCCCCCATAAGCACTTGTTCAGTTAAAATTCATTATCACAGGAACTATTTGCTCTAAAGGTTTCACTTTGTCTTGAATGATAGAAAAAGTTATGTTTCATAAATTGGTACCAAGATTTCAGCTGATGTTTCCCTCAAAAAGTTAGTTTTTCTGTAAAAACTGTTTTGAATTGCAATTATTAAAAAATTACATTTTTTGCATAAGTTTCACATTTTTAAGAGTTGTATAACCTGTCACTTTGAAACTTTTACCACTTATTCATGACATTATTTTGATAACGTGTATCTATTATGGCAGAGCTAGGAAAAAACGTAACAACGTAAAAGAATAAAACGTGGGGGAAAAAAGCAACCAATTGAGAATAGTTTATAGTTTACTTCAGTCATGGTATAGTAGTTAAAATATATCAGTAAATTTCAATTAAGTGCATCTGCATACTGTAAAAATTCAATTTTATTAGCTTTAATTGAGAAAACGAGAACTAAAGTTGGTAAATTTAACATTACAAGGATATGTCTTTCATACTCCCGTTAAAGTTATTTTTACGAAAGAAAGTATGTTTTACAGTCAAATGCCGCAAACGTCTTATCACTATAACAATATGTAATGTGCATACATCCCTGTGTAATGCGGCGTCAGTAACACATCCTTAAGCTATTCTAAAATTACGGATGACTTAATGACAAGGAGAGTAGGGAGAACGTATATCGGGAGTGTCGACGTTCCTCCAATACTCAAATGCCATATATCTTAGTGGTCCTATGTGTTGTGTACCTCATACTACAGCACAGCATTCAGCGTCATACGTGAGCAAATGGGAATTAAATCATTTTGAATGAAAATGTTATGAAATAGCAGGACTTCACCGGAGAGCCTGAAAATAAATTGGAAATTAATGTCGCAGCGTAACAAAATAAATTTGTATTAACTGACTGATAGCTTTGGAGGGGGGGGGGGAAATTACACAAATAAGAAATAGAAGCTAAACTAAAGCGATTTAGGTTATTAACCGAAGGAAATGTGAAGATAATTTCGGAATGTACTCCCAAAAGGGTCGAATAGAAAATCGAGACAAGATTTAGGTAAAAGCTGTCAAGAAGAGGAACCGAGTTCAAGTTTTAAAACTTCAGAGGAAATACAAACAATGTTATCTTTAATCTCCAAAACTAATATTTTATTTAAATTACCCTTTGATATTACAATCCTAATATTAGAAAATAAGGAGAGAGTGCGCGAAGCAACTTAGAAAATTGAGTGCAGATTGAAAACAACAGTGAGACGAAGGTTAAGACATTAGAGGGAAAAAGTAAGAGATATGAAAGAGAGGTAAATAAAAAGTGATAAGGGTGTAAGAATTGATAATAGAAACAAAAGTAACTGAGTGAAATTTTATAAATTCTTTCAATCCTGTATTGTTCACTAGTTATTATTATTATTATTATTATTATTATTATTATTATTATTATTGATAGTAGTAGCAGCAGTAGTAGTAGTAGCAGTAGTAGTTGTAGTAGAAGTAGTAGTAGTGTATTTATTTACAAAATATATTACCTATAAATCAAACTCATCCATGTCGCATGGGTCTTGAGACCATAGGTACTTTCCTCATTCACTAGGAAACATATGAAATTGCCCAAAATTTATTTTACTCTTATATATAAAATAATGAAATAAACAAACGGAAAAAATGTATAGTATAACAAATGTTTAAACAAATAAATAAAATAAACAGAAAAGAAAACAGAACAAAAGCAAACTCCTTCACATACATGTACAAATATCCCCCCCCCCCCCAATGTATTGTAACTCATGGTTCCCCTATCCCCTACCCGGTTGTCCGCCTCTTCCGATCGGACCTGTCTCATTTTATTTAAAAATGTGCCTACTCCCTCCTCCTCCTGTCTATCTGCCAGCAAAAACCAGCATTGCCACTGTTATCCCACCCCCGTTAATAAATGGGGCCTGTAAATATCTCTTTTTCCATTCTTTTTTCCCCTTGTATTGCAATTAATAAACTGGCAGAAAGATAATGTTGTATTAATATTATTGGATCTAAACTTTACCACTGCTTTATAAGCTTTTGTTCTTTTTTAATGAATGATTGTTTCTAAGTACCTAATATAACTAAAAGCACTCATACATGTTATAACAGCAAAGTAATACAATATTTTATTTTCTCCTGATAGCCGGGACAGCAGGATATATATATGGATGATATGGAAATTAATGATATAGATTTGGATTGGTGTGGCGATACGAGTGAATTTTCATGTACTGATCACATAGGGAGTGGAAAAATAGATCTTAAAAAACCTCTTGATGATAAAACCACGGTAAGTACTATAGTTTTTTATTATTTTATATAATCTTAAATATAAACAGAGGACGATATACAGATTAATGTGGCAAAACATGTCTTGCGCACGCAAAACATTGGAAATGCAGCATGACGGAAACAGTATACAATATAGCTCCTTGTTTAGTTTGCTGTGTTTAACCGCAATTTCATGTGAGTTAAAATGTCGAATCAAAGAACTAAAATATTCACAATTAAAATGTGTAATGAATAAACATGGAAAAGATACTTTGACTCTGCAAGGAAGTGGGGATGTTTAGTATTTTTAAAGTTCAATGGTTAGGCAATTATATATAAAGTAAATACAAAACTTAAAAGATAACACATAAGGGCTGTTATCTTAAAAAAGTCAAAATAAAAATCGGGATTTTATAAGGGTTTATGTAATGTGATCAACATCATTTCTTCACCGCCACGGGTCGCCGAGGTCGTTAAGGCTCGGACTCGTGAGCGGGAGGTCTGGGATTCGATTTCCGCCAGGACCGTCCTTCCTGGCTGATGAGATTTTTTCCCAGGTTTTTCTAAGTCATCATAAATGGCAAATGCCGGGACGGTACCCTAAACTCAGGCCTGGAACATTTCCTACCTTTAAAAAATAATCCTTCCCCAATATATAAAACACCTCATGTATCATCAATGTCCACCGCCTGTGGTGCATCAGTAGTAAAAACGGGCGTCAAACACTATTAAAAAATCATCTCTTTAGACTTCCCCTGTTCCGGCCTCATGTCTCTCTCCATCTACCTCTCTTCCATCTCCCTGTCACTGTCTCTTTTCCCATATGTTGATAACCGTATTCATTTTAGGGTATGTAGTTTCGTTGTGAGGTCACAAAGCGGTTAATCGTAGCAGATGACGATAACCAACGAGGTGCGGATCTGCTGTTTCGCGCGCTCGGAGTGAGGGGGGAGGCTGCATGGATTTGTCGAAGTGTTTGGAACTATACTCATCTACTTGCCTACTGGCACGCTGCTTAGGCCGCAGATAGTACGCTGATGATCATGTAATATTCCCGAAGCTCAAGATATGGCTTTATTACCTAACTGTGCACCTCGCGTCAGGAAAGGCTTTATTTATTTATTTTTTTTTTGAGTAATGTTTAACGCCCGTTTTTACTACTGAGGCACCACAGGCGATGGATACTGATGATACATGAGATGAAATGACATATTAGAAACGGATTTTTTTACGAAAGAAAACGCTCCAGGCCTAAGTTTAGGGTACCTCCCCGGCATTTGCCATTTATGAGGGTTGAGGAAAACTTGGAAAAAACCTCAGCCAGGAAGGACGGTCCTGGTGGGATTCGAACCCCAGATCTCCCGCTCACAAGTTCGCGTCTTAACGACCTCGGCCACCCGTGGCGGTAAGAAAGGCTTGATATCGATGTACGGCCTACCGACTGCTGTGACTGACGCCGGAATTAACGCACAAAACTGCTTCATTTTGGTATTGAGAGCTGAATGAAAACTGAAGCTGCCATAAACTGCTTACTGCTAAACAATCGTCCATGACACTGAGAAACCACAAGCTATTTATCGCCCCGACTGCTACTTTCTCTACTCTTCGCGATAGTTGCTCCTTCCTTCCAAAAGCTGAGTGCCTTCCTGAGGAAGTTTCCCTATATATACTAGATTCGAATCTTAATCACGTGGCTCTCTTGGCTCAAACAGGGCTTCAGAACTGAACCCACGAACTCCAGTCGTTCAAAATTCAAGGCTCCGATTGGTGGGTCAAAACTCAAGTTAAGGCGCTCATACTTAATGTTTTAATTCCTCGTTCGTGATAGGTGGGCGTTTGAACACGCGTCCACGCCATGAGAGAGTTTTACCGCCTCCTAAGGAATGTTCAGCAGTACCTAAGGATTTATCATCTCTCTAGAATACAAAAGAGGTTCTGGTCCTTCCTGGCCAGGTGCACCTTTCTATTGTATTGGCTCGCGTCTTCCGCCGGAAGCTCGAAAGCAGAGACACCAGACGTCATTATGTTCTACAGACACTTGCTTTTACAAAGAATTTTCCTGCATATTCATATCATAAGATATCGGATATTAGTTTTATTTCGGACCTCTGGTCATCCTATCTACGTTCTGAACTTTTATACCATGTATGCCAGACATTAATAGTAGAATGAATTTCATACTATTTACTAGACACAAGACATTAAGCAATACAAATTCACTATAATTTATGGAATATGAAAATTTGATTCCTCGTGGGATCGGAGGCGGAAAAGATCCGTTTTCGGTAGCGGGTTTTATCCATCCTCTGCAAATTATTTCTCCAATCTTTCTCTATATTGATTTATTTTGTCATTAATTAGGGAAATGCCTAATTTCTCACTTATTTCTTCATTTTTTATTTTGTCCATTATAGTGCATTACTTAGGAGTTCTAAGGTATGTATTTTCTTCCTTTTTCATTGATATGTAGCTCATTTTTAATACGAGCAAAATTTTTCCTTTCAAGAAAGGTTTAGAAACTTTTTTTTTTCTTGTTTTGTAAACTTTCATTAATAACTCAAAAACTAAAGATTTCCGGACACATGATTATAAAGACCTTTTCTTTTCTTTCTTTCTTTCTTTCTTTCTTTCTTTCTTTCTTTCTTTTTCTTTTTTTTTTTTTTTTGTAAAAGTATTTCTGAAAATTCTGTGTATGTGTGTGTGTGTGTGTGTGTGTGTGTGTGTGTGTGTGTGTTTTATAAAAGTTCAGTTTCCGAATGACATTCAGAGCAGGAGCGAATGTGTGAAGAAATGCGCTATGATGGAGAAGAATGGCTTTATATAAAACACCGCTGCGGCGGCTCAAATTGCTGGTTCCACCTATTCCTCTAACAAAAGTCACTTCGTCGTTTGTTTCCCATTAGTTCTACAAAATTGTACTTTCATTTCAGGAAAAATTGTAAAGAGAACTTTGCCGTCAGACAGTATTTCTTCCAGAGACTTTACCCTGGGGGATAAAATCAATATGTGGGGTGCAACCAGTTTTTTATTCTTGGAGCGGGTATGCTGATTTTCCGTTGCATTCAGCAGTCATGAGGCCGGTCTCAATATAACAATGTATACTTATGCCTCCTTTCATGAGATTGGAAGTAGGCGGGCGAGATCGGCACGAGTATAAGAGCGGTGGCTAAAGTCAGCACAGATTGTGCTAATCGGTGCATTCTTGCCTAAACGTCTGCAAGTTATCCTCTGACAAAACTGTTTTCTTTGGGTTTTGATTTTTGTCTTTAACCGTTTCACGCCACTTTCTAAACAGGTCAGTTATATACGGTCTTGAGGGGAAAGTAGCTCCAGGAAAACGACGTCGAAATTTACGTGCACGACTCATAAAATTGTCTCTTTAACAGATAAGTTTCAACATAGAATATTTTTTGTCCGACGCTGTAAACCATAGTTGTATTGCAACTGTTTGTTTTCAACAAGACGTTAGGTCGACATTGAGCAGTCGAATACGTGGTGATTGATTTTCTTCCCGCGAGGGAGCGGTCGGTTCTCCCCCAGTAAACACACGCCGGCAGGATTGAAACGGAACGCATGGTATGTACCTATATGTAGAGTAAAATCAAAAAATTAGGAAGCAAGAAATCAAAGCATGTTTTGATTATTTTATGTCATTGTAAATAACTGCCCTATCGTGTAACAAAGAAACTATTTACATATTAAACATTATACAAGTATCATTAAGTGGTCATTATGTGAGTTGCAAATGGATATAGAAGAACTTAAATAAATCGATTACTGATTTAAAAAAATATTTACCAACATATCCTTCTATACATTGAGACACTTGTCCCATCGTTTCACAAGTCCTTAAATTTTAGCAGCATAAAATTCTTTGGTCTTCTATCCAAACCAGGCGGTGGAGTTCCCTTCTGCAGTTCCATCGTTGGGAAAATATTCACCAGAAAGATGATGTTTAAGAGGACGGAACAAATGCCAGCTGTTAGGAGCAACATCAGGGCTATACGGACGATGCTTGAGGACTTCCCATTTGAAATTTCACACGTCTCATTTGTCTTGTGGCACAGTGTTATACAAGAAAAATACGCCTTTAGTGATCAGTTCTGGTCGCTTCCGTTGAATGCCTTACGAACTTTCCTGAGGATGTCACAGTAGAAGTCCGCATTTACGGTTTGTCCTTGAGGCTAGAATGCGATGAGCAATATGCCTTCGTGATTCCAGAAGATTGCGAACATCAATTTCCTGGAGGATAGTGTTATTTTAAACGTATCTTTTTCGCAGGCGTCGCAGGATGTTTCCATTACATTAACACACGCTTTATCTCGGACTAGTAATGATGAATCCAAGAATTGTCGCCTGCTTCAATTCAGACTAGCATATCGTGTCCTTCATCGCGGTAGCGTTAGAGATGCTGTAATGGCAGACACATTGTTTGCATTTTGTGTTGTGGGGTCAGCATGCGCGGGACCCATCGTGCACAGACGTTGTGAAAGCCTAACTTTTCATAATACGACATGAATATGTGAATATGAAGCAGTTCTTTATGAATAGTCTTTGATTCCACACTTTTTGCCTATAACAATCGCAAAATGGAGCGCTGCTTGAGGACTACACAGTCACTCAGAGGCGCCGTCATCCTGCAACTTCTGTTTCGCTATTATAAATATAGATTGTCACATTTCCAACGCTTCCATTGCCACCAATTGCCTCAGATATCTCATTCAAATGTGTAATACCCCACATTTATTTTTAACTTCCTAATGACTTACTCTCGCACAACATGAGTTACTGTGTGTTCTGATTCTCGTTCCAGATATGCCGTAGACACTCTAGAGAGGGTGTAGAATGCTATGCTATGATTAAGTCTATTCGGCTATATAGAAGTGGGGTATGGGAACGGGGGAGAAGTGAACATCTAATTAAAATTCAAGTCGATTTTCGGAAAAAGAATTCTCAGATTCCGCAAAAGAAAGTCAAACTGCAGGTCATGAGGGAGGTGAAATACTGGCTTATACTAATGCATGGAGACCAGTCCACACTTAGCTGAATGCTATAAACAAAAGATGCAAAATATAACTACAATGTTTTGGGCTGCAGAGATGAAAGAGGACTCAGAGGAATTGGCATGGGTTCAATATGACAAAGACGTGTGAAAATAATAAAAAGGCATGGCAGAAGGTTAGAACAAGGCTAGAGGGTATCAGTAGGCAGGAAATCGAGGCTAATACAAAAGTCATCTTGAGCCTCTCTAATGAAATTAAAGTAACTTGGGGGAAAGAGGTGTATAGTCGTTCTGGGGAGAAAGGGGAAATCAGGAATGTCCTGGTTTAGACTAGGAAGTTGGAAGGCTCAGAAAATAACGGATAGTTCTGGCAGGAAAATCTTCCCGTTTTGTGAAGGGGATTAGGAATGAGTATATACACATTCTGACAGAGTGTATCCACTGGGAACACCTGAGAAAAACTCCGTTTCCTGAAAACATTTTAAAGCAATTATAGGTCTATTGGCATACTGGGAAGACATTTTCCTAGTCAAAGTGCGCGAAGCTTTTTTATGGTTAGAACGTAATAATTAGTGTAATAAATGTTTCCATTCATATATCTATAAATATTGTTCTTCACATTTTAATGCTTATTTATTTATTATTAATATTGTTATTTATATTATTTGTTCCTCTTTCTAATTGTGCATGTACAGTTTACGACCCATGCATAAAATATATTTATAATGTGTATATAGAATTTTACAGCAATAAAGATAGAAATAAATTAAATTTGTTTAAAGAAACTATGCTTTTAAGAGTACTTTTTGCCTGTTTTAATTGCACTGTTGATATATCTGTATAATAAATTATTTTAATTTGTGTTGTATGTTTCTAATTTAGATCCGATACAGTGTTTTTGTAAAAGGGGACAACAATGAATATGAGCAGAAACTTGACCAGAACGTAACATTGTGCTCATTCTTATCACAATGCATGGGTAGACATCTTACCGAATTCTGCGGTTTTCCCTCTACATGTCCAACCGAAGTGGTAGGTATAATAAATTGTATGTGAAATACACACTAAGAACAAAATTAATGTGACTATGGAAAAGAAAAATGCGATAGGACAGTTGGGACAACTTGTGTTGGCATCTTTGATGTTGTTGCTCCTAAATTTGGCTTAAAATTGGGTATACTTCTCAGTTAATCCATCTGATGTCGCTCATATCGCTAACACAGTTGTTTAACGAACAACGGTTAAACGTATAGATTGCAGATTCATTAATTAAAACAATAACTATAGTGAAAATATACTCATTTCTTTCAATATAGACATTAAATTCCAATATTTGTCACTGAAATGAAACGTAATTATGTTTAACACTGCATTAAATCTTGTTTTTTTACTTTGGTTTTCGTTTCATATTTTTATTGGTGGTTTCTGAAATAACTGTCAAATATTTTAAGCATTATTATTATTATTATTATTATTATTATTATTATTACTTTCATTTGGTAATGTTTAAATATACTGCACTTGTTCCCAGAGGTTAGGTTACCCATGTTGCTCCGGGGCTGGAATAAGGGATTGTGGGAGTGAAATTGCTGGAGACAAGTGAGAGTGTGTGTTCGTGTAGCAGAAAATTGAAACCAGGCTGTTATACCAAGGGTGCCAAAAATGTATACACACTTTCACAGTAGATATATATTTACTATATTTCAAAGTTGGACGGAAAAACAACAGTAATGTGTAGTGTGATGTTCTGTAAACAGATGTGACTCACATACATAATGATAGTGTTGCTACGTGACAGGTAAATCAACAATGAACAAATGAAGCCAAGATTATCGTATGATGTTCTGTAAACAGAAGTGACTCACATTACGTTATGCTAGCGTTGCTTCAACAAAATGGAGCCAAAATCATGGTTTGCACAGCGGAAAGCTTTTTGAAGTGGTATTGGAAAACCGAGAATGTTGTTGAAGTTAAAAAAGGTAATAGAAGGAAGAGGTTTCTACCGCGTTCTCGGGATCAAACTCCGTTGGACTTCTACCTATGGGGTACTCTTAAGGAGGTTGTATACCGTATAAATCCAGCTGCGCTGGCAGCACTTCGGGAAGAAATTGAAACTTCATGTGCTGCAATCGCCGAGGACACTTACACAAACGTGCCTCAATCAGTAGTTCAACGTACTCAGAAGTGTATCGATGCTGTTGGTGGGCATTTTGAGCAACTGTTGTAACTGGAAAAGTCTAAGATGATTAGTGCTGATCATTTTCTGCTTGTTTGAATTCAATTTTTTTATTTTAACGCAGTTTTTTCTTTGCTTGAAGTGTGTATACATTTTTTGGCACCCTCTGTATATTGAAGCGGTTTGATAGTGGGGTGTTGTGGTTGTTGTTGGCCCCGCGTATGTGAGCCAAATTATGGAGCGATTTGGTATGGCAGCCACAATGGGCGCCAAAGTTTGAAGTGGTTTTGAGGATTGATTATATTGTTAAAAGAGAATGCCATTTAGTGAGGGCGAATTTATCATAGAATACTTCGTAATAGCGACTGTGAAAATATGTCCCAAATTAGTATATATGTTTAAATCTGTCAGTATTTCGTGTAATATTGTAACGAGTTGTATCGAAGACCTACTGGGAAAACAAAGTAAAGAATAAAAACGCTTAATTTGTTTTACTGTTGCCTTGGACGAAACATCAGACAGATCTGAGAAAGTTCAATTGGCTATGTTGACAGTGAATTGTATTATTGAAGAACTTCTAGGTATAGCTTCTCTAAAAACTAAAACCTCTGCACAACTGTCTTTCAAAGTGTTCATAATGTTGCAAACAAATTTGATTGTTTATACCTTCGCCCTTTTGGTAAATTTCCTATGTTAAGTTTGTTTACATCAAAATTAATGGAAAGCTTTGGTTCCACGTATATTTGCAAGCAAACATTAAAAAAAAAAAAACTACATTAAAAAGAATATCGCAATATCACAAACAAAATTCTTTCCAAACAAATACTGAACAAATAGTTTTAGGTAAATAATGATGAAAACCATCTCCAAGTAAAAGTTTTATTTGTGAGCTTTTTCTTTTAACTAAAATCAAGAATATAAATGCTATCAGCTAACGCATCACTAGAACAAATGTTATTAACTTATCGCTTTTGCTTAAACCAGTGGTATTCAAACACTTGAGACACTATTTATAAGGTGCCACCTTCAAATTTAATTAGAGTGATTTTAGTAAGTAATTTTATGTAACTTCCTTATTTTAATCATAAGTGTTGCCCAATTTCTATTTCCTATACAAGTGTTGGATTATTGTTTATTTTCTCGTACCAGCCTGCAGAAAGCTACCCCCAGCCATAAAATCTGAGCTGAAAATTTCTGTTGTCCATTGTAACAATATTTTGTAAGAGATGACTCAAGCAGATCCGATATTTTCTTGAGAGAATTCTTAAGCAGGGTCCATGGAAAATGTGTTTCTTGTATATTGTCTGAAAGCTTTGCTGTTATTATATTACTCAAGAGTAGTAAACATACGGGAGTGAAAAGACAGGCTAATAACCTCTGGGAGGGAGATCCTAACGGTTCCATGCAATATGTATGTGGGTTACTTGCAAAAAGTCACGTAAGCCATCGGACCAACAATGTAGCGTAAAAAAATAGGGAACAGATTACCCAATAGAGATGCGAATATGGGAAAAAAGATTCTAGATTTTTATAAAAGCATATTTGAAAGAACAAAGATAGCTTCGTGAGACCGGCAGATTACCATGTTTGTAGTCTTGCAATTTTGCGGTCTAGGGGCAGTTGACCCCTATTCATTCTCCATTCAGTTCGTTTTCGATTAGTTGTGGAAAGATATCCTCAGTTTGGTTACGTCTGTGCCAAGAGAATTCAGTCCGATTATCAATTTAATTCCGTTCAGTCGAAGAGTACCGTTACTGGAAAATTATCGGCGAGGAGTGGGCAGTTGCGTCTCAGAATTAGTTGAGTTAAGTGGCGTTTAGGATCAGAGTATCACAGTTTAGAAAGTGCGTTAACATCATAGTGATCGCCATAGTTAGTGCGAAAGTGGCACATATTCTCCAGGAAATAACGGCGGCACAATTTTAGGTGGAATGGACTATGAACAATAAATCTTATTAATCTCCAAGACTCCTTCCCCTATGGTCACAGGAGCACAAAAGTGTCCAGCAGCAGAGTCTCAACAGCCGTGGAAACTATCATCGGAGAGGGAGAAGAAAACTTTCACCCCTGTGATTTCAATCATTAATTCAATCCTTAATTTAAACAATTAATCTAATCCTTCCAAAATATTTCCCTCCACTTAAACCCCCCCTCACCCTCTCTCTCTCATAAAAACCGCTGCACAATACCAGGAGACGGAAGGGCAAAATCAGCTCCTTCCACTCACTACGGGAGGGGGGAATACCACCTCGAAGTCGTTAAGGCGCGAACTCATGAGCGGAAGATCTGGGATTCGAATCTTGCCAGGACCCTCCTCCCTGATTGAGGTTTATCTAGGTTTTCCTCAGTCCTCATTAATGGCAAATGCCGGGGAAGTACCCTAAACTTAGGCCTGGAATTTTTCCTTCCTTTAAAAGGAATCCTTTCCCAATATATCATTTCATCTCATGTATCATCAGTACCCACTTCCTGTGGTGCCTCAATAGTAAAAACGGACGTTAAACACCAATAAAAAACCTGCAAAAACTTCATATGCCCTTAATGTTTAGAAAAGATTACTTTGTTCTGCTGGCGAATTAGGCTGCAATTACATTCTTGGTTTATGAAAATAAAATAAAATCTCACAACTAAAACGTAACTTGCAGACTATACAGAGTGTAACACAAAGGTATGTGAAAACTATGGGGAAACATTCCTTGTGCAAATATGTTATATGAACATGGGTCCAGAAATGCTCTATTTCGTAGTTAGAACTCCGCTTGCAAGTTTGAATGCCAGCATAGAGTTCTGTGGCAATAACCCCAAAACAGTTGCTTAATGCTTACAGTAGGTAAATATCCACTTTTATCTCTTGTGGGTGCTGTAACCACTCTAGTTCCTAGCTTCACCGTTGTTGTGGTCGTTCTGCACCACGTAGTACGCTTCTTAAGTTAGGATACTCGCATCTTTGCTTGACGTAGCATCGAGCACGTAGTGTCAGTTCTGTGTGTTTACGAACCTCGTTCCAGTTACAGTAAAATGAGGTATTCAAACGCGGAGATGGCAGATGCTCATATGATCTATAGATTAGCAGAAGGTATACAGAGTCTTCGTGCTCGTATTCTGCACGGCTGCCAGACAATACGAGTTACTCCAGGCATACATCAGCGCGTCAGAGAGTCCATACGATGACTGACGGGTTGATGGATGTATCCGTACTAACTAATTCAACATTTCATATGATTTTCTGTTTCCCACAGTTCTGTGTTTGAATACTCTGCTATGTGATAGTATAAAAAGGAAATAAAGAAGTCCGTACCCCTGTTATTTTTATCGTTTTCCCATAGTTTTGACATATCTTTTTGTTACATCCTTTATGGTGTGTGTGGTTGTTTTTTGTTTCGTCAATGCAGTTTGTGTTTCTGAGAATGTCTTCTATAACATTGTTTACTTTTAACAAGTTCATCTAATTTTTTTGGGCGGGGGATCAAATGGTTTTCACTTATAATATTGGGTTATTCGTTTTTAATGTAGTTCATTTTTGAAAAGTTTGCCCTCAAATGTATGTTTGTTTAAGTTACATCAGGTGCCTCCCGGGGGTAATTTTCACAGGCGTTGCTGAAGGTCGATAGAATTTCCCTCCCGGTTAAATTTTCTGTACAAATGCAAGTACTCATCTTTCCCCCTTTTCAAAAACAAAGCTGAGTTTTTTTATGTACTGTTACATATGCGGAATAATATTATTCTGTGAACGCACCCTAAGCCACTATGATTGCATTTTGTTTCCGCGATAACAACTTTTAATTCTAGCGCTATAACAGATCTGTGTTAGTGTCCACTTTTGGCGTAACAAATTTCTGAGGTTGTTTAGGGCTATGACTGAGGTAATAAAAAGTTTAAGTGAGAAGCGAAAGGACTTAATTTTATACAATGGATTTAAGTTTAGTTTTCTGTAGACATTGAAGAATGGTCTTGCATTAAAAACGGACGAGATATAATTCGAAATTCTGATAAACATAGTCATCAGAAAGACTATGGAACATTTTACATAACGAAGAAACCCCTAAAACACAATCTTTAAGAACAAACTATTTTATATTCATTAGGAAACGCATTATGGCCACGGAGGTCAATTTTCCACCTTTTTCAAAGAGCATTGATGAAGGGCATAGTGCTTTAAATCTTATGAAAATTGTACAAAACGTTAATGGAGACAGTTTTTGCTAGAGAACAAAACCGATAAGAACACGTTCATTGTTGGATGTTAAGAAAACTTTAAAATACTAACGGCGATGACGTATGGTACTTGATGGAACTTTCGGCTGCGAAATTATTATTATTATTATTATTATTATTATTATTATTATTATTATTATTATTATTTGCAATTAATCATCCTACATGGTTTGGGCAACGACTTTAATTTACGTTACTAAAAGAAAAAGCATGCGTTAGACATAAAACTGTTGTTTAATTATTACTTATAGCTCCAAATTAAGTTTCAACTTGAAATTGTTGCTAGCTTTGAAATTGTTATACATGTTACATTACGAACAATATTTCTTAATGCTACTGTCACTGCATGTCAATTTCATTCAATAGGCATTGTGGTGAAAAATAGAGAATTTAGGTCTAATAGGAGTAAGCCTACCGAAATTGGGAGGTCTTTGGGCTAAGCATGTTTGACACAAATTTGGTATGTGATTGTTTCGCAAAACTTTTACACCTAACATGTCAGCCTCTGATAATTATATAGCTGAATATTGAACATTTCCACCAGTTACCTGAGCAAAATAATAATAATAATAATAATAATAATAATAATAATAATAATAATAATAATAATAATAATAATAATAATAAATAATTCTGCAGGACAAATTTCGAATGGCTGCGAAAGCTTCCACATCAGTTCAATTCATACTTTTATGTAGCCCATCCAGGCATTTATGCATTTTAAAACAGTGAAAATGTTCCGGGTTATTTTGCAGTGGTTCATAGTTTAATATGCTACAATAGCTTCACCATCTCCTGCGGTTGGCATCATCAGTGGGCGATGAACAACACCTGACTGCTAAAAGACGACAAAAAAAGAGAAGAAATCAATATTAAAAACATTATAACATAATAAGTTCATCTTATTATTCTATTAAGTAGACGAATTTTACCATACTGTTTGGTTTTAGAAGGCCGATGTGTGTAACGGAAGAGCTGAGGAGGAAGGTGGTGGTTTGTTGTTTGTTTTTAAGAACCAGTTTCCATGTGCTACTCAGATGACATCCGCCGTCTGTTAAAGTTGATTGGAGTTGTATTTCGAATACACTCCCTCCTGGCTTGATTGAAAAACCCTTGTATTTTAGCAACTACCTCTGTTTTATTAAAGCGTATGCCATGGCATTCCTTTAAAAAAATACCATGTAAGTGTTTTTAAGTGTTTAGCGCCCGTTTTTACTACTGAGGCACCACACGCGGTGGACATTGATGATGCATGAGATGAAATGATAAATTGGAAAAGTTTTTTTTTTTTTTAAAGTAAGGCCTTAGTTTAGGGTATCTCCCTGGCATTTGCCATTTATGAGGACTGAGGAAAACCTGGAAAAAACCTCAGTCAAGAAGGACGGTCCTGGTGGTAATCGAACCCAAGACCTCCCGCTCACGAGCTCCATATGAGTGTGGCAAGCAGACCGGGAAGACCGATTAAAAATGATTGAAGGAACATTAGCGACATCTTTGCCGTAATCAACCTGAACGATCTGCGGTAGCAGAACATGCCATAAATGAATAGTCGATTACGTTACAGGTTTCACTAATGTTCCTTCAATTCTTTTAATCGATCTTTCCGGTCATGCCTATGTATACCTTGCCACATTCACATGGTATTTTATAAAGGAATGTCATGGGATACACTTTAATAAAACAGAAGTGGTTGCAAAAAGACAAGATTTTTCAATTTAGCCAGGAGGGAAATACAACAGCATACAAACAATTTTAACAGAGACAGCGGATACCATCTAAGTAGCACATGGAAACCAGTCCTTAAAAACACTTACGTTACCCGGAAACCGCATTTCAGGCTGCAATCCCGAGCAGTACCGAGCGGTAACGGAGAAAGACGAACGTAGTAACTGCCACAGATATATGTACATAATAAGCCTTCCAACCACAACTTGTGCTATACACGTGAAGTTAATGGTTACGAATCCTCACGTCCTATTTTTTTTTCTGCTGGAGTTAATGGAGATTTGCCACCACTACAATGATTTACCCGCCTACTTAGCATATAATCCCCCATTCATTTATATTTACTAGAAGGAAGCGAGCGCAGTCTGTCAGGCCGTAACTTGTCGCAGCAAACCACCAGGTCCACCGGTTCCCGAGGTTAGGATTAAGGCTAGTGTGTATATATGTATAAATTGCGAATTCCAATATGATAACTTGTTGGGAAAAGTGTAAAACTTAGTTTTGTAATAAGGAACAATATATTGCAGCCAGAAAGCTATGGAAGACAACACATAGGTTACATTATGTTTAGCAAAAAAATAATACATGCAATATTTACACTGTTATAAGCGATATGTCAATTCTACTATTTCGCTATCTCCCGTTCAGGACTTGAATTCGGGTTTCTCTATTGCCGCTCGATACTACAGCCTGAAATGCGGTTTCCGGCTAACGTCAAGTAAACAAACAACTACCCCGCTCCCTGCCTCCTCTGCATTTCTGTCACACACGTAATATTGATTGACCAGACGGAGGCGGATCTATACTGTAGTCGTTTAGCAGTCAGGTGTTGTTCATCATCCACTGATGATGCCAACCGCAGTAGATGGCGAAAGCTATGATAGCATATTAAACCACGGACCACGGCAAAACAGCCCGGAAGATTTTGACTGTTTTAATTATAACACCGGCCGTGAAAGCCTAAGAAGTAATATTTTTACTTTTGTTGAAGTTTTAAATGAGATGCAAACGACACTAAGATTATGCGTTCTAATATTTAGAAGCCAAACAAACTCCAGTCGCACGTCAATAGTTTTGATATAAGTAAACTATCTATTTTCTAATGTGTGTCGCGTAATGCAACAGGCCATGGCTACATGGATCTCTAAATATCTTATCTTGTCCATATCAACAAGTTAATGCTATTTTACAAACAGTAGTACCAGTAGTAGCAGGTTAAAATAAGTAATATTAATTTGGACTGTCCTTAGTCTATAAATGGAGCTAAATGTTGTACCAATTTCCATTGTACGCTAACGTACTTTCCCCCACACCCCCAATTCTGAAGGGAATTTGTCCACAACCTATGTGAAGTTATTTACGGTTGAACCTTAATCAAGGAGGAAATCGGACAACTCCGGTAGGTGGAAAACCAATGATTGTCATTAATACAAACAAGCATAGGTTACCATAGGGCAAAGAAATAAACAAATCCCAACCTTCTTTGTAACAAATTTATGTTCGGGGAATTCTGTAACGCAATTATTTCCTTTTTTAGTTCGTGTAGAGCATCACTGCATGGAAAATTTAAAAGAAAATTCTAAAATCTAGAATGTTTTGATCAATTACTTTCAGATCTTCAAAATGTAATTTGAAAATGTCACTTAGTTCTTTTATGACGAATATATTTTTTCTACAAGAATATCGAGGTAAAAACTGAACTTAAGTGTGAAAATTATATAAATCTGCAAATTCCAGCTATTTTTTTTTTTTTTTCACAATATTGATTGTGTCAGGGTGTATTCACGGCATCCATAAAATAAACTACATTCTGCTCTTTCCCCTGCAAATTTGTATTTAGAGTATTGAAATGATCACATATGCCTATTAGAAAAGCAAGGTCACATAATCACTCTTCTTGTTTCAATTCAAGAACATCATTCCCCTTAAAAAAAGAAAGAAAAGAAAATGCAATTGTTATTGTAATAATATGCTCCAACAAAAGAATTCTAATAATATGATTATTATAAGAGTCGTCTGTCATGACAACTGTTCTTCTCTCTCTCTCTCTCTCTCTCTCTCTCTCTCTCTCTCGCGAACATGTGGGAACACAAAAAATTTAAGATATACGATTGAAAATCGTACTTTCGTATGAAATGCGCTTTCAAATGAAACCACTAGATGGTGTATGTGAGCAGAGCTGCGTGTCTCGGCTGAGTGCTAGTGATCAGAAATGGAGTGAACAACATGTTAATGTGAAAATAGCAAAAGTTCACGAGAATGTTACGTGACCTGCTCAATCGCAAAATGGCGTGGTGGACAGAGACCTTCTAACGGGGCAGCATATCGACAACCGATCTGCCGCGCAGTGGGTGTCCCGTGTCCGCGGCTAAGGATGTACGGGGCAATATGTTGGAACAATGCTTAAGCGATGATAAGGTGTCGGACACTTGAGGAATTAGAAGAGCAAAGAGAAATTCTGGCACCGCGTTTTACGAAAGGACCTGAACATGAGAAAATGTGTGCAAAGTAGATGTCACATCAATTAAGTGAGATTGTAAACTCGCTACGAAACATGTCGCATCAATCTGGCGACATTTCAGGTAGAAAGGGATGCCATATTAAATTGCATCATTACATTTGATGAAACGTGGGCAAGGGCAAATGAACCAGAACCCAAGCGACAGTCCAGTGAATAACGTCACCCTGGGTCACCACGCAAACTCGCTGAATTCCTTTAACAACTAAAGTCATCGTCATTCTGGCGTAGGACAGTCAAGGTCTACTTGTGTGTCATCTAGTGCGTGAGGGATCTATTGTGAATGCCCAGTATTACAAGTCTTTTTTTGGTGTCACAATTGCGCCGTGCCGTACGCACCAAGCACCTGGAACTTTTGAACAATGCCATTCTCCACGATAATGCGACAACTCACACAACCGACAGTGTCAAGCGTTTTTTACAGCGGTGGGGATGGAAAGTTCTTCCACAACCGCCATACTCGCCCGATCTCAGTCTCTGTGATTATGATCTAACCCCCAAAGTGAAGCACCCATGGCCTGAAAAACGTTTTGCTGACAAGGAGGATATTTTGACCGCATTTCGACACGAGATGGCTCACGTTAGCAACTCACATGCAGCAGATGGTATTCAGCGCCTTTCCCATCTCTGACAACGAACCTCGATGTACTTGGAGACTACTTCGAAGGCTGCTAAACACCGTGGATTAGCAGAGAGACCCGTCCTGTGTTGAATTTGCAACCCTTTGTAAGTAGTTGTGTGTACGTTTACTCATGCCATGATAAACCAACGTTATCAGGTTGACTGTATTTTGCTTCTTCACTATGAGGGCCTCCTATATCCAGCCTTCCGTTAATGGCACCATTCGGCAGTAAATGGCATATACTTTCAATTGTACATCATAGATTTTTAGTGTTGTCCCTTGTTCGCAAGGAAAAAAAAATGGTTACCATG
The DNA here is from genome assembly GCA_030762175.1 of Metallyticus violacea. NCBI lineage: Eukaryota > Metazoa > Arthropoda > Insecta > Mantodea > Metallyticidae > Metallyticus > Metallyticus violacea. The sequence continues at coordinate 1,405,617 of CM060836.1, read as the reverse complement.
ACTTATGACTTGTCTCTCATATTAAATTACAATTTAATAACATTGGATGGAGTAACTTTTGATTCTTCATGAAAGAAACAATTTCATCGTCTTTAAATCGAACAATAACAGAGTACACTTGAATATTTCAAACCAAGCTCTTTTAACGGTGTATTTCTGTGCGGAAGGGCTATGGACCTAATAAAATGTACCCACTTCACAACAAGTGACAATATTATTAAAAATAACTTCTTTTGCACATAAAGCTTCCCTGTGAATTATACACTTTAGGTATGAACTCAGATGTATTCTCTCAGCCTGTCGTCCAGTCGCAACACTCGCCAATGGTAGCTCATGTTTGTTTTCAGCATTATAAGCAGCTTTGAAAACTTCCTCCCTAGAGGTTTTAGTTTTAAGTCAATCTGTATGTGGATGTTCTTCAAAAATATTTAATTCACTGTCACTCCCCTAAAAAATATAGTCATTAGAGACTTCTCAGTTCTTGATATTTCGATCAAGGCAAGAGAAAAACAAGTTAGCATTTTTACTCTTTCCTTTAATTGTTTTTCCATGTACCATCCGAATATATGTACTAAATTGGAGCATATTTCCTCAGCCGCTATTATAAAAGAAGCTGACATACCGTTTTTGCTACTGAGGCACCACAGGCGATGGACACTGATGATACATGAGATGAAATGATATATTGGGAAAGAATTTATTTTGGGGGGGGGGAAGGAATCGTTCCAGGCCTAAGTTTTAGGGTGCCTCCCCGGCATTTGCTATTTATGAGGACTGAGGAAAACCTGGAAAAAACCTCAGTCAGAGAGGACGGTCCTGGCGGTATTCGAACCCTAGACCTCCCGCTCACGAGTCCGTGCCTTAACGACCTCGACCATCCGTGGCGGTTTAGAAGCATAAGAAACGGTGCTTTCAACTCTTTTAGTTTTTGTATTTACCTTAACTTAATAAATGATTTTTAGATTAATTAATATAATCAAATGCACATACCAAGCAATAATCGTTATGGTAGTATTTATTAAAACGTTTTCAATAATACAATATAACAATATAAAAAATATAAAAATATAATAAATATTTATTACAAATAAGACCACCACGTATGGCCGAGATCGTTAAGGCACGGACTCGTGATCGGGAAGTCTAGGGTTCGAATACCGCCAGGACCATCCTCCCTGACTCAGGTTTTTCCAGCTTTTTCTCAGCTCTCATAATGGCAAATGACGGAGAGGTGCATTAAAGGGAAGGAATTGGAACCTTTCATTTCTTAAACAAAAGAAAATAAAAAAAAAAACAGATTTTGTCTCACTATCATCAGTGTTTACAACCTTTGATGCCTCAATCGTTAAAAACTATTTTCAAATTTTGCAAATTTTACATTTAATTTTGTCTTCATCTTGGATATAAAAATATTCTTCCTTTTATTCAATGTAATGAAGAAGGCTTTGTGAAACTAAACTCCTAACGTCATTGCTCCAATACGAGTGTAACTGGGTACCTTTCACAACTTGTCAACGAGTGCTGGCGATGGACACTGATGATACATGAAATGAAATGATATATTGGGAAAGGAATTATTTTTAAGGAGGGAAACGTTCCAGGCCTAAGTGTAGGGTACCTCCCCGGCATTTGCCATTTATGAAGATTGAGAGGAAAACCTGGAAAAAACCTGTCAGAGAGGACGGTCCTGGCGGGATTCGAACCCCAAACCTCTCGCTCACGAGTCCGCGCCTTAACGACCTCAGCACCCGTGGCGATAGATTGAAGTGGGGATTAACAACGAATAAAGGGAAATACCCTCGCGTATCATGTTTGGGTAGCCTTCTACTACGAGATAGCTGATAATTCTTAACTTTCGTAGTCAAAGATTAAATATGAATATTCAAGAACAAAAAGTTTACTCCAAGTATTTAATTTTAAGATTTCGCTGTCCATATGTGGCAATCCAGCGCGACTGTCGCTTTTGAGGACATACCTTAAACGTCATGAGATTTGAACCCCACACTAATTTCTATGTTACAGTTAAGGCTAAATCACAAATATATAACAACTTTATCCTCTTATTGTACAAGGATGGATCATTAGGTAATGCACAGTTTTATTTTTTTAAATTTTAATAGTTAAGACAAAATAATTCATATACAACGAAATCACATCCCTTAGCTACTTTCAACACAGGAGCCAAGTCCCTCAACACATTTCTCCCACATACCTTGTTTATAGAACTCCGTCTTTTGGGAATATAGTCATTTGCGCACAGTCGATTGTACTTCATCGCAACTGAAGCGCTGGCCTCCTAGGAATTCCTTCATTTTGGCTAAACAAATGAAAATCCGAAAGAGTAGAAGTTCCGGACTGTATGGTGGGTACTGGAGCACCTGCCAACCAAATTTCACCATTTTGGTACTAACAGAAGCCGCAACATGAGGGCGAGTATTGTCGTGGAGCAGTCTGACATTTGCAGCTTTGCGTTTGTCACAAAGGACACGGCGCAACTTTACAAAATGTTTATACAATGCAGTTTTTACAGCGGTCCCTTGTGTTCCAGTGAGAAATTCCGGCAACAGAACACCATGCATATTGCACAACACGGTTCCAGATTGCGTCAACTTAAATTTCTTCTTTGCTGGGGAATCGGGATGTTTCCGTTTCATTGAGGCCTGTTTCAGACGTGTAGTGGTACGCCTAGTACTCATCACCAGTCAGAGCATGTCCTTCTGTAGCATAACGCCGTAAGTGGTCCTATCATGTCATCATTCACTCGTCTTTCTGGCCATCTGTACTTCTGTACCCAGCGGGCACTAACTTTGCGAAATTTAAGTACTTCATGTACGATATAGTACACCGTACACTAAGAAATGTTGAACCACCCTAACAAGATTGGCAAATGGATCCGCCAGTCGTGCAGAATTGCACTCTCAATGGCTGTGAGTTCCGTTGAGTTGCAGCTGTTGCTGGTTGCCCAGAACGTGCCGAGTCAACAAGGTTCATACGGCCTCCTTCAAAGAATGTAAACAATCTGGAGATATGGTCCAAACAGTCTTCCCCATAACATTCAACATTCTTCTGTGTACCAGGTGCATTCAACTTATAATATGCGACGGTTATAAGGGGGGAGAAGGAAAAATAAATAATAAATGGGTTTTAAACAATTAGGATACTAATAGTATTTGTAGAATCATTGGAGTTCTTCTTCTTCTCTCCCGCCGCAGTCTCGATGCGTCGCGATGCCACAGCTAGCGTCGGTAGATTGCTGGAAGTGTTACCTTTTCAGGTCAACAGGGGAAATAGTCGGGAACTAGGAAATATATAAGCAAAGTTTAAGACTGGAGATGACACTGTTTAATTACTTTTGTCACTGTTCCATATAAAGGATCGCCTTTCTAAGTTTCTGTTGTGAGGTTTTTATTTCTCATTTCGCCTAACAGATTAATTGTCTATATGTTCGGAACACTTTCACTTTCTATAGTTTAAAATGATTTTATTCTTTATAGTTAAAATGCATTCTCTCGGATCACAATCATCCACACTCCAAGACCGCTTGACTCTTTTCTTAACACATGGCTCAACTATCACTGCCCAACAATCAATTCTTTCCCTCCATCCTGATGGCTCCACACTTACTTACAGCCCCCTCTCAAAAAGCCTATGGTTTATTAAAAATCTCCTCATCCGGTCTTTAGACCTTCTTCTTCCATTTCTACAATTATTCCACTTAAAAGGGTCTCCCTACTCGCCGAGGGGCGTGCATATACTTACTCTCCGATTCCTGATTGGAGCTTTCATAGGCCTTAACTTTAAATCTTATTTACATTTCTCTCCCCTTTCGTTCCCACGAGTCGGCACATCTGGTTTATTTCACCCACATAATTTCACCCTATTCTCTTCTATGGTTGCCTTTTGAAGTCTAACTAAACTGAGATTTACCATAAGCCGAAGAAAGGCGACCTTTTTTATACAAAGGATCAAATACAAAAGGGATGACTGGCCTTCTGTTCATTGTCCAGCACACAAAGCACATTCACTCTCTACGGATTCTGGCTTATTTTCTAAAGATTCTGTCAGTCAGACCTTTTCCTTTTTACTACCCAAAAAATACACAAAAATACATAAATAACTTAACTACTCGTACTAACATGAATACATACATATAAATTGTACACACTAACCGTAATACTAATTATAATATCTGTAATTGATCGTGTTAACACTTTGTAATATTTTAATTAGGGACGTCATCTCATTATTACGGCTTCAAAGACCTACGCTTTTTTTCTCAAGACTGGAAACTGAGAGAAACATGCGGTTTGTTTTAAAATACGCGAGCACTCGTTGTTAATGCGTGACAGAGATGGCAGCACTATATGACATACAAAACTCTAGCAGCAGCGGCGAGAATGAGGACGGTTTCCGATACTTCAAAATGGCGACGTTTTCATTACAAGAACAGCGTGTTATAAATCATTCGTTTGCTCCATTTACGTGGTCGACACAGCATGAAATTGAGTGAGACATGTGCTGATGGTGGCATGGATGTGTCTAATGTGCGTTCATGGATGCGACAGTTCAAGGAAGGCAGATCGTCGTGTAACAACAAACCAAGGTAATCTCGGCCTCGCTCAAGCCGGTCTGATGACATGATCGAAAGAGTAGAGAAAGTTGTTTTGGAGGATCGCGGAATTAGTGTGGAACACATCGCCTCCAAAGTTGGCATGTCCATGGGATTCCTGCACACAATCCTGCATGAAGACCTGAAAATGCGAAAAGTGTCCTCCAGGTGGGTGCCACGAAAACTGACGGACGACCACAATGCTGCAAGCGTGGCATGCTGCCAGGCAATGTTGACACATGATGACAGCATGAATGGGACGTTCTTTTCATCGATTGTGACAATGGATGAGATATGGATGTCGTTTTTCAATCCTGAAACGAAGTGCCAGTCTGCTCAATGGAAGCACCCAGATTCACTCAGATTTTCCATAGTCAAAACAGACTCCTACAGAAGCGTTCGCAGCGGCCATGGAATCATGGCGTCGACGTTGTGAAAATGTGTACGGCTGGAGGGAAATTACGTCGAGGAATGACACAAGTTTCATAGTTTTCGTGTGAGTAGTTAGTGAGAAACAAAATCTGAGGTGTTATAACTTGAATGCCCTTTGTATTTCACTTGGGTTTAGTACTTTCGTCCATAAAAAAAAAACGAACTACATGGCTTTGCTTTTCACAAGTAGACGGCAATAACAGGAGCATCATCTTTGCGACGTAGTTCTCGCTTTTGTCGCAAGAGCTATACTTGATCGAACATATGACGTCTCTAGCGCAAACTTCAAACAATACGCCTGCAACATTTCACTGTCCCAGATACAATAACATCGTGGGATAAATTATTGTGTGTTACTTAATGATCCACTCTCGTATAGAGAACACAAATTTAGCAACATTAAAATACAACGTTTCCGTAGATTACGTGCAAGGAATAAAAATTGGGATATTAATAGAGTTGCTAACATTGCTTTGCCTTTAAATGCTGTAATTTATAAAAGTTTTGCTGCATGCTCAAAAGAATTGCAACTGGTTAATGCATTAGGATAAACCAATTTACATTATATCAGTACCTAATGTTTGTAAAATTAAACAAATTTATGTGTTATTTCTGCGTAATATTATGTATGATGTTTATTTTTTTATCAATATATAATTTTTTAACAGAAAGTTTACGAATGCAATAACTTGATAGCCATCAGAGAATGCTTACCGCCAAACATACCCAAAGATTGTTATAAGTGGAAGTTGGTAGTGATGGTATTTAACGGGGATGGAGTCCAAATTCTACAGTTCACCGTGGCTGGTTACATTAAAGATCAATAATATACGCTCACCATACAAAATGAAATACAATACTTAATTAATGCTTTTGAAATTGTGTATAATTAAATTCTGCAAATACACAGAATAAAAATGTTTGCTTAACTAATAAAAGTTTAAAGTTATAACCTAGTAAGCATGTAAGATCATGAATCTGCTATACAAACCATAATTGTATAACGAACAACACACATTTTAAATAAAAATGTGAAATATATACTTGTCTTATTTATTTATATTGATATATGGTTAAAGAATAAATCGTTTCTTTTTAATACAGGAGTCTAGTAATTTTTTCAGATAAAATATGGAGAAAAACGTAAGAGACAATTTTAATTAATGAAATGAAATGAATGTTCAAGGTCATTTAGGTCGAGATGAAATGTTTATATCTTTAGAGTTTTGAGTACTGGAACCAAAATGTGCAGGAGGTATCAAGAATTATGCAGCTCAGAAGAACAACATTTAAGTAAACAAAGAAGAGAAACACGAAGCCAATTGCAGCCATGTCAAGAAAAGCTCTGTAAAATGTTGACACTTTAAGATCACTTGATAGAGATTTTGGGTCCAAATCAATTTTTGACTTTATGCTAAATAAGAAACTACATATTAAGCTTTGTTTGCGGCATTTAAAAATAATTATAAAATAATAATTAATGTTAGCGAAAATTTTATAATAGTTTATAATTTAGAAATAATTGTTTAATAAGTGGTAGTTTTTTCATTTGGAGAGACAGTGGTTTTTTAGAAAATTCAGCTTGTATTATATTGATGTTCAGCATGTATGTCTTTATTAATTATTTCAAAACAATTACAGGAACTAGTGTTTCATTTTCGTTGATTAAAGTGTCCAACGATTGGTTGTGAAAATTGGGCACGTAAATTGCAACATGAACAAATTGTGAGCATTCCCTCTTGGCTTTCTAACTCAGCCTCAGTGGTGCTTCAGTAGTAATAACGGGCGTTAAACAAAAAACATCGGTACGGCTGAGTTATAAAGTAACTGCAGGTATTCCAGCATTTCACTAGAAAAATTCTTGTAATTGACTGCATAACCACTTGTTGTCAGTTGCCACTTAGTGCCTCAAAGACATGATAATCTGAAAGTGCGAGGTCCAGTGAATAATCAGGATGTGGCATATCTCAAAATGAAGATTTGCAATTTTTTGTGTCATTACATGGGCTGTGTGAGATATTTCATCGTGCTGTGAGAGTGTACCAGTTGTGGGCAAACCTCAATGTTTCAATCTGATGGCAGGTTTCAAATGGTTTTCTCCAGCAGATCACAATATGACTAGCTATTAACACTTCATCCTTTAGGCATGTAATGTTCCATGATTGAACCTTTAGAGTCCCAAAGGTGAACATTTTTAGTTTTGGCGATCATGAACGCCGCCACTGTTTGCTGGCTGGAAAGTGGTTCCAGCCTTCATCACCGGTAACTACACACTTTAGAAAACCATATCCTTTGACTTCATCATCATAGCACAAAAATCCACATGACGTTCTTTCAGTTCAGGGGTAAGTTGTTTTGGTACCCACCTAGTGGAGATTTTGCGGTACTGCAGAATGTTGTGGATAACGTGGTGCACAGAGCCACGACTGATCTTCAATTCTACAGTCACTTCATTGATTGCTACCCACAAATTATCTCGTATCACTTATTCTACAGCAGTGATAGTGTCTGGTGTAGTCGATCAGAGCTGCATCATTCACACTTGTCACTTCACTTTTAAACTTTCTCTGCCAATCATAGACGTGCTGAAGTAACATACAGGAATCTCCTATTACCTCTTCATTCTTTGATAAATATTTGTCGATTTCTTGCCTTCACTGCCTTCTCTTTTGTGCATTTTTCCAAGGGGATTGCCATCTTGTTATGGTCGCTGACATATCATCATCATTATTAGTGTGGTTTGGAAACTTTTTTTTTTTTTTTTTTGAGTAGTGTTTAACGCCCGTTTTCACTACTGAGGCACCACAGGCGGTGGACACTGATGATACATGAGATGAAATGATAAATTGGGAAAGGATATTTTTTTTTTTAAGGAAGGAAGCGTTCCAGGCCTAAGTTTAGGTACCTCCCCGGCATTTGCCAGTTATGAAGACTGAGGAAAACCTGGAAAAAACCCCAGTCAGGGAGGACGGTCCTGGCGGGATTCGAACCGCGGACCTCCCGCTCACGAGTCCGTGCCTTAACGACCTCGGCCACCCGTGGCGGTGGTTTGGAAACTAACCGCATATTGGCTATAAATAAAAAATGTGTACAAATAATTTACTACAGCTTTACATAGTAACCATTTAAATTTAAGCACTTCTTCACGCTTCGGTCTCACTCAAGATTCTAGAAGAATGCACATATGGACACAACAAAGTAATGCAGAAAGACTTAAGCATAAAAAAGTTCACAAATTCAGAAGAGGTGCCATCATTGTTGGGGAAGAAGGAGGGAGGGAGGCAAATATAAAAAGAGAATCCATTTTTCTCGAATGGAAACAAGCACATGCAAATATTTTGTAGTCTATCGTCCTTCCTATTGTTGAGGCGCCTGGCCCTGTATATATATATATATTTTACATGCATGATAATGCCAAAGCGTGTAACTCGGTGCTTAGAAAACACAATGATACAGCACTGGAGTAAACAGCTGAATTCTCGTATCTAAATACAATCAAGTCACTGGCGGCTCGCCTAAAGTGGCCCTTCACCAAAAATTTAAAGCCAAAGTTTTATCTTGGATTTTATAATTAAAAATACTCTACAGTATTTGAAAAAGGATAAAGCGGGATGTGATTCTCCAACTGTCTCTCACTCACCCTCTTTACCCATCCAGCCTCTCACTCGTTCTTTCTCACCCTCCAGGGAAAGCTAGCTTCCGGTTTTCTCCAGGTCCGAGCAGAAACGTTATTATGTCAGTTGCCATGGCAACGTATTACTATTACTTCCAGCCTGATGGGCTATGTCGTTACAAGCAGGACTGAAAGCACTAGTGCTGCTAGTGCAACCATGGAATCTTTTGCTGCTTGCAACGACCGAACGGCTGGCCAGTCCCGGGTGACAGCGAAGAGAGCCGAGAGAGCCAAATGTGTTTTGCATAGTTATAGCTAGATAACAAGTCTTCTCAAGCTCGCCTAAAGTGGCCCTTCACCTTCACCACAAATTTAAAGTCAAAGTTTTATCTTGGATTTTATAATTAAAAATACTCTACAGTATTTGAAAAAGGATAAAGCGGGATGTGATTCTCCAACTGTCTCTCACTCACCCTCTTTACCCATCCAGCCTCTCACTCGTTCTTTCTCACCCTCCAGGGAAAGCTAGCTTCCGGTTTTCTCCAGGTCCGAGCAGAAACGTTATTATGTCAGTTGCCATGGCAACGTATTACTATTACTTCCAGCCTGATGGGCTATGTCGTTACAAGCAGGACTGAAAGCACTAGTGCTGCTAGTGCAACCATGGAATCTTTTGCTGCTTGCAACGACCGAACGGCTGGCCAGTCCCGGGTGACAGCGAAGAGAGCCGAGAGAGCCAAATGTGTTTTGCATAGTTATAGCTAGATAACAAGTCTTCTCAAGCAATCGCACGATAGCTCAGGCGGTTAGAGCGTCATGTTATAGTTGTGAAAATAGTGGTTTCGATTACTACCCTGCCGAGGAGATTTGCCACAATTACAATGATTTACTCGCTAAGCCACTGGGTTTACCGGTTTGTAGGATTTGCCCGAGGATAGCCAAAGGTAAGGTTAGCGTGTGTATATGAATTAGTTGGAAATAGAGCACATTTTCCACGTTAAAATGTTTCACCCGTCTAACAATATCCTCTTTACAGTGATTTACCCTCCACATCAATTTATGTTTACGAAAAGGCCGTCAAGCCAAATATTTTACCCGCGTAACAATGCACTATTAATTTATTTTTCATTGGGAAACACATAGATTACATTATTTTTAACAAAAAAAAAAATACATTCAACATGAGGGACAAGTGCATGTAGTGAACTCCGCTATCGCTTGAGAATGACCAGCCGTTCGGGCGAGACAAGCAGCAAGAGATTCCATGATTGCACTAGCAGCACTAGTGCTTTCAGCCCTGCTTGTAACGCTAAGTATCAGTTGAAGGGCCCTGTGTTTCTTGTCTACTCTTAGAAGGTGAGAGATTGAATTAGCTTTTCTGCAGTGAGAGGAGCAGTTAATTTCTTTCTTACAGTGTTATTTTTAGTTGAGGTTTGTGAGTTTTACTTCGTAGATACATTTATCAAAATGTAAGGTTTGTGCTGAATGAATCAAAAAACGATGTGGTGTACAATTTATTAGACTCCATACTCCCGATGGCGCCACCAAAGCTATTATTATATTCAACCATCCCACTTCACAGTTATCAGTATATGGCAGTCTGCTATGTGATAGTGTTTTTCAGCAAAATCGTTTCTATTGGGTTTGTCTTTTGTTAAATGTTAACAAAAGTTGCAATGATGCAGAATTTGGAACTTCGTGAACTCACCTACAAAACAGCAGGATACAAGGAAACATTTAAAGCATGTATTACGAAAAAAAAAACTTAACTCAATGCATTAAGCATGAGAATATTTAATGAGAGTGTCCAGTTAAATACAAACTTGTTATTTTAGAGGGAAAAAAAAAAAAAAAAACAGTTAGCGCTTCAGAATGTGATAAAGGTGTTTTGTCCAACAATCGCGGTAATTTCAAAGAACAACTCAACGCGTTCTATCCTTTATTTACGATGAAATTAAAAATCGTTTGTGTTCAGTGGCGTATCAAAAAAAAAATCATAAGAAAGTAACTGAATGTATTTTAGCACACATATATATATATATATATATATATATATATACTATTATACACACACACATATATATGTATATTATGAATATATATATATATATATAATATGTATAATATATATTCCTATGTTCATATATATGATGAATATGTGAACAATAACATATATGATAAATAGTAATATATATAAGAAAATACATCCGATCACACTGCACAAGCGCTGTTTTATCTGTTATATAACGTACTTGGACCTTCATTTGTAGTACTAAATTGATAGGACAGTGTTACAGGTATGTAGCCTGCACATTTAAATTATTATTATTATTATTATTATTATTATTATTATTATTATTAGTAGTAGTAGTAGTAGTAGTAGTAGTAGTAGTAGTAGTAATAGTAGTGGTAATAGTAGTAGTGGTAGTAGTAGTAGTAATAGTAGTAGTGGTAGTAGTGGTAGTAGTAGTAGTAATAGTAGTAGTAGTAGTAGTAATAGTAGTAGTAGTAGTAGTAGTAGTGGTAGTAGTGGTGGTAGTAGTAGTAGTAGTAGTAGTAGTGGTAGTAGTAGTAATAGTAGTAGTAGTAATAGTAGTAATAGTAGTAGTAGTAGTGATAGTAGTGGTAGTGGTAGTAGTAGCAGTAGTAGTAGTAGTAGTAGTAATAGTAGTAATAGTAGTAGTAGTAGTAGTAGTAATAGTAGTAGTAGTAATAGTAGTAATAGTAGTAGTAATAGTAGTAGTAGTAGTAATAGTAGTAATAGTAGTGGTGGTAGTAGTAGTAGTAGTAGTAGTAGTAGTAGTAGTAGTAGTAGTAGTAGTAGTAGTAATAGTAGTAGTAGTAGTGGTAGTAGTAATAGTAGTAGTAATAGTAGTAGTAGTAGTAGTAGTAGTAGTAGTAGTAATAGTAGTAGTAATAGTAGTAGTAGTAGTAGCAGTAATAGTAGTAATAGTAGTAGTAGTTGTTATTGTTGCATAGAATTATTATATTTAACGACGCACTTTAACAGCTTTGGTCATTAACATACCTTCAATTCAGGGCGTGAAACAGCCGATAAATTATGCTCAGAAGCCTCTTTCTTCAGACTTGAGCTTCTTTTATTGCAGCAAATCAACGATATTACTTCTCGACCATACTTAGAGCTTTTAGTCTCTAAAAACCCATTGACCCTGGCCGGATTTGAACTTGCTTCCTTGGGTCTACGAAGTAAGTTTGATTAGCACTAGACTACAATGACCGAATGACTATCGTCAAGCTATTTCATTCATTGCTTAGCAATTCTTTCAATCTGTTACAAAGTTGTAAAATATTTTTTGAAAATGTAAGCGCACTTCCATCTTTCTTTTACAATTCCGATAAACGTAATTATATCCTCAATTCGATAGTCGGAAAGAGAATCGCTCCGGCTGTGAAAACAAAGACATCAAACTCGAAAGTTGCCAGAACAAGAGAAATGGGAGGGTCGGAACGAGATTTTTTCAGGAAATAATACACGGGTGCATGTGTAAAGAGAAAATGAGATGATGGCGTATTTATTATCGATCGGTATGTGCAAAGAGGTACCTCGTATTTTCAATAGTCTTAATTCATGATAAGAGGCATGAGCTATCTCTCTTTACACTGGTTTCATTGCAGAAACAAAGTACACTGGGGTAATAACTCTTTTCTGAGTAAGTGCAGCTTTATCGCAGTAACAATCTCTCTCTGGAACTACAGCGATAACAGTCGGTTGGCAGGAATACCAACCGACGAGAATGCCTGTAGTTCTATCCCATGATATCATTTGTTGTTCTATTGTTGCAGCTTAAGTTGTACGAACGTATTATTCAGTGCAAGAAAAATGTTTTTCTCTTGAGGTAGAAGAATGGCAATGGCATTGGTTAACAAAGAAGATGAATCGGATATGGAAATATAATTACTTTCATACTATAGAATAATATCAGAGCGTAAATTTGAGAACAATAACAATAAAAAGTTGTCGCAACTTTGGTAATGAGAGTACCTAATAAATTTAGGTTGTATTAATTTCAAATGTAATGTTACAGTGTGAAAATTGGATGCAATATGTTATTCATGTTGCAATCAATCTTATTTCAGAATCAAGTGATACTACAACGTTACCTAATAAACTGTTCCAAACTTGGGAAAATTCAGACGAGATTCCGATTATGCTCCAGATAAAGATACGGATTAGTACCCCAATAAATAAATTCATATTTATGTTTTCCAGAATGCTTAATAATGAATCTGAAATTACAAGTGATGTCATGTCACTTATGCACGGAGGGGCAGATGGCAGTAATGATAAGACAAAATTGAACAAAAATATTAAAAGTGTTGCTAATGAGAAACTATTGATTACTGAAACAGAAGCAGGGGTAGTAACGGTAATATGGAAAGACAGAGATAGTAGGGCAAACCCAAAAGTTCGAGGTTTAAAAGGAGATACAAAAAAAGGTGGGGACTAAGGAAAACGGCGCGTAATTTAGCTAAAGAGCCATGTGAATGTAATTTCTGAGAGAAAAATGAAACCGCTACAAGTTGAAGTACTTGAGTATATTTCATAAGAGAAAGAAAATTTGACTTTAAGAATGTTGGGCTATCGTCGACAATCTTGTGTTGCAGGATTTATTGAATTAAAGCATTTAAAAGAAGAAGTTCCAAATATGCAACACTTTAGACAGATATCCGTTAGTTATAGCTTAGAAGCAAACGGTAAAAAGAGGCCCATTTAAAAAGCGTGTTTTCGTAATACATTATGTGAATCTAACAGGATTATTGATTTCATAACCCAAAAAAGAGAGCAAGTGAAGCTGGAATTCCACAAGCAGACCAAAGAGTGAAACATGAACCTCCGCAGATAATTCACTTAAATAAAATTGAAAAGGCTCGTCATACTTTTTATTCCATGCTATGAAAGTCACTACACTAAAGTAAAGTCTCTTAAAGAAAGTATTTACCACTTTTTGTTACCTTAGCACAGTTACATGTAAGGAACTTGTCTTACATGCGACAAGCTTAATTTGCAAATGAGCACGGCACAGAACAAAGAGGAAGAACGAGATTAGCTGACCTTGCTTGTTTTGCTGTCAGCCGATAAGGAAACTTCTAAACACGATGCTGAGAAGAAAACAATGACTTTCGATCTGCAGCAGCGTTTACCTACGCCAGTTGTCACCAATTCCGTGGCATTTTATGAACGTACAACTTGACGATACATGACTGCAACGAGACCCAAGCACATTTATATAAATATCTAACAGGCCTCGGGCAACCGGTAAAATATATAATTATCTACTCAGGCACATGTGCAGGCCAAAACAAAAATAGTCATATATCAGTTATGTGTATGGTAGCACTTCAAGATGTACAACTAGAAACAACGGATCTTCTGCCTGTACATACTCATGTGGAGAGTGATGCTGACCAAAGTCAAATTGAAAAAATGAACAGAAAATTCAGAGGGCCAGTCGAACATCCACATGTATTGTCCCAGTTAGTGCGCCAGACAGGGAAAAAGAAACTTTTCTTCTAACTGAAATGAACATGAATGATTTTCTCTCCTGAAAGGTCCACTGCAGCTTACAAGAATAAACGAAAGTAATCAAAAAGTTAACTGAGAGACATAAAAGTGTATCATTATGAGAAGAAAAATACAAGGATAATGTTTTATCAGACAGCTCTGGGAAAACAGTTTACCCTTTCAAGCCACCAGCTTCGCCCAAAGAGGAAAAGCCAACCCAGTAAAGAGACCCCCTGAGTTACAACGGACCGGTTCCAATTTCAGATGAGAAGAAAAAAGAAGATGATTTGTCTTTGTCAACTCTGCTGTATATGAGGAGTTGAAGAATGGAAATATAGTGAAAATTCTTCTGAGATGAGGACAGAAGCTCTGATTCTGAACGATGATACTTTCTAGCAGTCCGTTTCATGCTTTCTTCAATTAACAATAATGGTGAAGTTAGTAACCATGTCGCATGCTTAATTATTTTAGACATGTTTTGTGAAATAAATATCATTATATAGAAAGAAACATTAATAAATAGCAGCTTTAAGTATTCAGGTGCTTATTGAGTATAAACAATATTTCAATATGCATAATATTCATGTACTTTATGTTTCTATCCTGTGTTAATGTTTAAAGTAGAATGTTTATTGAACATGGTAGTGAAAAGAGAGGTATCTTACAAAACTATAGTGCGTAATTAGGTAAATAATTATTAAAATAACACCTTTGGTTTTAATTTTAAAAATGAAGAATATTAAACATTATTTTTATGGTAAACCATACGATTTCACAATATATAAAATTATTATAACCTATAACAAATATATCTTTATTTTCAGTGCGCAATCTTACGCAAGGAGATAAAGATTAAAATTCGTTTATTACAAAATTAAGTTTTTGGAGTTACCTCTCTTTACACACGTATCCGAGTAAACAATCCTGAATCCAACAGTTTTCTTTCATGGCATAAATGACTTTAAATTTAGTTTCTTGGGATGCTTTTTGTGCATTATTAGTTTAACTGATGTTTTGTACAATGTGATACGACGTACGTGTGAATTGATGAACAGAAAAAGAAATGAAAGAGTGTGCTAATATATTTCATGATATAAATGTGAATTCCAACCATTAAAACAGCAAATACAATTATCTGATGAAAAACAACTTTTTTGAAGTACAAGACATTGTTTTGGGATATAAATAATAATATTCTGTTGTAAATCGATACTATATTTCAAAATGTGACTAGATCAACTTTTCTATCTCTGGTAGAAGTTCAACATTCAAAGAGTATTCTATGAACTTCCTTTCCATGCTCTGCAGAGCTTGGCAGATGCTACTCAGTCATATTTAGGAAAGTGTAAGTCTGCAAAATGAACTTGAAAATTGTATAGTGATGCCGATCACAGTCGTGTTAATACTGTAAACATTTTGGAAATTTTGCTGCAAAGTGGCGTTCACCGAAACGTATTCCAGGACGTTTATAAGTTATTTTTGCTTTTAGTACCTCTGCTGTTCACTAGTTAGTCCGTAAAAAGAAGTTTTCTTGATTAAATGAGATGAAAACATACCTAAAGAATACAACTACTCAATACTGTCATCCCTGGGCAACTTTTCCGCCCATAGAGAGCGCTGCAGGAACAACTGAACTTTTTAGATAACGTAATTGACAGATTTGCAAGTTCTACAAGATATAAGGTACGATTAAAACATTTTCATTAATATCCATTGCCACAAGTAGCACTTCGCCTGTTTCCGGAATCTCGAGATGCCGTTGGATCCAGTTTCTGAAAGAAACACAGTTTTAGAGGATATTGAAAACCTTGAGACTCTACGAGGTGTTCTAAAAATTATCCACCTGACTCAGAGATGTCGTTAAGATAGCCAAATTACTGGTAGTTGTTAAATACACCCTTTAGATGCCGTGCCGTAAAGTTTCAGACTCGTAAGTGTAGTCACTTGTTTGGGATGATCGTGTAAAAAGTCATTGTTATCATTTTTTATAAAACGGATAAAACTGAAATACGACCTCTGATAAAGTACTTCGTTTTGAAGGGTTTAACCCCAACAGAAATACTAAAGGAGTCAGATTCCACATTAAAAGATTCTTTCCCTTCGTTATCGACGGTTAAAAAGTGAACTGCTGAATTCAAGTGTGGTCATACATCCATTCAAGATGATGAGCCCTCAGGATCCCAAAACTACTACGACTGAGGTCATTGCGATAAAAATTCACAATGCTGTACTAAAAGATTGCCAATTGAAAGTTCAGTTGGTTGACGTAGCAAAGACCTCGTTAGGCCGTGTCCACTACATTTTGGTATGAGAAAACTTTCCGCGTTTGATAACACTGGAAGAGCTTTTATGTTTAAACGCAATTCCAGTGAGTTTATCCCACGTTATGAAACATGGGCTCTTGACTACACGTCCAAACAATGAGGTGGCAACAGATGAATGCACTAAAGAACGCAACAACGGTTCCATCTGTGCTACGGTTTCTTGAGTGCTCACAGACTACCTGAGAAGGGCAGAACCATCACCGGGGAGTATTACGCTTCACTACTGAACCAACCGAAGAATGCTACATAGCTTCCAAATGTTTCCACAGCCATTTTTGCCGGATTTGACTCCCAGTAATTACTTTTTATTCCCAAACCTGAAGAAATGGCGGGGTGGACGAAGATTCACATCAAATGATGAGGATGAAGCTTGAGACAGATGGACAGATCTTATTTTACTAGGGTATTAGAAAGATGGAAAGTGTTTGGAGTAAATGCATTGATTTACAAGGTGACTATGTTAAAAAAAATTACTTGACTATTTTTCTACAACATCACCACAGGGTTTCAGACATTTGTCTCCGCGTACCCCTAGTTTGGAGATACCGCAGTTGTAGAATTCGGCCGGTTGATCGCGGAATCACCGCAGGAAAGCGATCTTCAGGGCAGAGGTCTTCACTATACGGGTATGCTCCATAATCTCCCGTCCGAACGGCTGAGTCTAGCGGTGGTGCTGGTTGCACTTGAGTCTGGCGATGTCATGGAGGAGAATCACATTGTCCAAGAGAATTCCTTGGCGCTTTTTCCTTGTGGCAGCTCGCAGACGTCCAAATGCGCCAAAATTGCTATCAGCATTGAGAGTGTCCCCTTGAAATCCAGCAGAAGTAGTCCTCGGCGATCCCAGAAGGCCGTGAGCATCAACCTCACGACTGATGGCGTTGGGCTGAATCTGGATGTTTCCACACCATTCTCTGCAACTTTGATTCTGGAGGGAAATGCAATACGCATGTTTCATCTTCAGTGACAATTAGGTCCAGAAACCTTTTCCTTTCCTCGGAGTAACGTTACAAATGTCAGTGATATTCTCTTACCTTTGTTCAGGTCATCCACAAAGCTTAGGCACCCACCGACATGAAACCTTGCGATACTCTAAGGAATCTTGATTTTTTTAATTAGTGTTTAACGCCCGTTTTTACTACCGAGGTACCACAGGCGGTGGACACTGATGATACATGAGATGAAATGGTAAATTGAGAAAGATTTTTTTGTAAGGAAGGAAACGTTCCAGGCGTAAGTTTAGGGTACCCCCGGCATTTGCCATTTATGAGCACCGAGGAAAACCTGGAAAAACCTTAATCAGGGAGAAAAGTTCTGGCGTGATTCGAACCCCAGACCTCCCACTCACGAATCCGCGTCTTAACGACCTCTACCACCCGTGACGGAAAGGAATCATGAATGATATCATAAGCACTGCCATAAGAAACGCCAAGCTCCGTGAAAATGACTTGGTGCATATGTCCATCCACTTTCACAAACGCGAAGAGCGAGGCCGCCCCAACCGCACTTTGGCATTAAGGTCTTCTCGGATGTTATTGAACTCTGAATACTACTACCGCGCACTTCTCAAAGCGATACACTTGTCCCCATTCGTCGGCTGCACTTCCCGATGGATTTTAAAGGGGTTGATGCTCTTTGCACTATAGAAAACGAATAACACTTCCCTGCTCATACGACGTGGAAGTGTTGAGCACTCCCAACCTGTTGTCACCACTTCCGGTAGAATCCTCGCTTTTACATTTTCATTTTCAGTTAAATTGGCACGAGATTGGGCACAAAGGGGTACGCTCCTGATTTTAATTCTTGAAAGCCTAAGTTAAAATCTACATAAGAGATCAGGATAACAAACAATACAATGAACTGATAGGTTGATCTGCTGTTACTGCAGTTTGTACATTCTCTATATCATTCCTACTCAATTTTAAAAGTTACCTATAGAACGCTGTTGCAATGGCCATGGAGAGCAGCTGTGAATCTTGACCCGCTCATGTCTTTCGGCAGACATGCCCATATAAGCTGGTCTAACTCACTAGTACCTTTGGCTGCTAGCGCAACTCTTGCAACTATTGCTGCTCCCGAGCTACAGCGGAGAAAGCCGAACTCTTCAGTCCCGAACGAGAGGAATAGTGAGGAAGGGGGTAAAATATTGTAACTTTGTTGATTTGGTTTATTTGTGGTCGCTCATTAACATCTCAGGTCATCAGCGTCCTATTCAATTCAGGGCGTGAAACGATCGATTTTTTTTTTTCAAAGACCTCTTTTTTTCAGGGTTGATTTTTTTTTTTTTTTTTTTTTTTTTTTTTTTTTTTTGCCTTAAATGTACGACACGGGATCCACGGCTTTACTTTCCTTCCGAAGGATGTCATATTTAGAATTTTTACGCCTGGAAAATCCATCGATCCTGGCCGGGTTTGAACCCGCGATCTTGGGTTTAGAAGGTAAGTATGGTTACCACTACACCACCAGGATCGACAAATAAACTATTGTAATGGTGGCGAATCTCCTCTTATTGGAATTCGCACTAATTCATTTACACACAAACTAACCTAACGTAACGCTAACCTAGGGACAAATCCTAGAAACCGGTGGACCCAGAGGTTTAGCGAATAAATCATTGTAATTATGGCAAATCTTTAACTCCGGCAGAAAAAAACAATCAAATAAAAACATATGGAGGTGAGGATTCGAAACTATAGCATGACGCTCTTAAGCTATCATGTCATTATGCTTAAAAGTGTTATTATCTAGCTATGTGCATCCCCACTTCTCTTGATCGGGACTGAAGAGTTCGGCTCTCTCCGCTGTCGCTCGGGAGCAGCGACTGAAGAGTTCGGCTCTCTCCGCTGTCGCTCGGGAGCAGCGACTGAAGAGTTCGGCTCTCTCCGCTGTCGCTCGGGAGCAGCAAGAGTTGCAAGAGCTGCGCTAACAGTCAAAGTTCCTTCTAGCCTGTAAGCGCAATATCTCGACAGACTGGCGTCTTTCCCTGCCAAAACCTCAAAACATGCAGTCATACACATGAGCAAAGTTTTTTTATTAATGCTTCATACACGCCAGATAGGGGGTGGAATTGGCTTGCGGTTTTTATTTCAAGAATACTTTACTGTTACAATTATCCTTTGCGACAATATGTTATCAAAGCATTGCTCCATTATTAATGCATAATTTCCATTATTAAGCCCCCATTCGTCACATCTTCCCCGCGTCATCTTAATCTGCGTCCTCGGCGATTACAAAAATGCAATAATCAAATAAATCCTATCCAAAATTGACAATCCTGAATAATTGAATCTAACAATAATTGCCAAATGACAGCGTTCCTTACCGACAGATAATGCTGGGTCGTCCGAAGAAAACAACCTGTTGCACCGCATGTACACTTCGGCTTCTTAATCACATTAATATTTTCGCCGAAAAAGAAAAGAAATAGAGGCAAAGACTTTTCGAGTTGCCCTCGTATTATTTAATTACAGTTTATAAAAGGCCAGTTTTTATACGAGGGACGCTACTTTATATTTTGAGATTTGAAGAAACTATGAGAAGTTGAAGTTTCCTATTGCCAGCATTGGAAAGATCTGCTTTATCAGTAGTCATTGTGAAAGTTAGCGCACAACACCCATTTTGCAGCTGCAACAAAATGTTAATTGTAGTCGTGCACTCTTGGTCTGGTGTTCTAGAATGGAGAGCATTGCTAAGGTGATAATTTTTACGATCATTAAACTGAGCAACAAGAATACATGAAAACATTACAGAGATATTTTTTCCACACTTACAAAAGTCTTTAACTGGTTTGCACAGTTTAGAGTAGGAAGAATAACCTTGGACGATGAAAAGCACACTGTCCAGCAATAATGGTCAAATGAAAACGTCGCTCATGTAGAAACCATAGTGAAGAACGATCCGCCAGTGACTTTAGGGAGATAGAGAAGTCTTCAATTGTTCATTTGCGCAGGTGTCAGAAATCCTGCACTAATATCTTTATTGTCGTTCGGTATTGCACAACCTCATAGAAGAATAAAAAGCAGCAAATGTAGAAAGTTACCAGGTAATAGTTCGTCGTTTTGAGCGTGGCGGTTCCCAGCATGTCCACGACATCTTCACACCTGAGGAAAGCTGGATTTACCAATATGACCTGGAATCAAAGAGGCAGTCTGTGATCTGGGCTTACCCAAATGACGAACTTCCACTGAAGATAAAGCGATGTTTAAGTGTAGACCGAAAGATCATTGCATCTTCTCAGCAAGTAGTCATATTGCAACCAGTCCACTCCAGGAACAAACAACCTCTCCAGGATCTTCAAAATACTATAACATTATCCATTTTTTATAAACTGACCACATATTTAATCTGGTAATCCATCCATCTGTCTGTCTGTGTTAAGGTTTGCCCATATTTCCTGTTTTTCGATACCCTTAATTCTTATTATTATCTCTTTCCAAAATCCTTTACCCAATCTTCCTCCCTCATATCATATTGATTCCATGCCCACTTCTTATAGGAAATTTTGAATTTTAGGTATCCAAGTTTCTTTCCCCTTAATTTTTCCTTGTACTACCAAATACTGATTAATGATATTTTCCTCTTTTAGTCACCTTTTTCTATACCGATATTTCAATACTCTTTTATGGCCTTGCTTTTACAGCCCAATCTTCCTAGTTCCATTAGGGCAACCTTGTTAGGTGATGGTGAAGGTAAGCCTAGGACATTTCTACAAAATAGATGAAACCTATATAGACTATTCTCTTTCTGGTTTTCAGGATGTTAGGGTATGAACAATGATGAAAGAACACACCTATTAACATTAGAGGTGAATAATAAATTTATTTGTAAAAATTAATTTTTAATTAAAATGAAACTAATGTACCACTGTATAGTAATTGCTAAAAAGTTCCTGACCAGCAGATATGTCTTTTATGGACACTAGTGCCACTAATCGTATAAAATTTTGCCTTGGGTAATTAACACACCAAATATTAGGTAGAAAATGTTGTAACTCTGGTGGAATCAGCCTAAGGGGGGCATCAACTTCTTGATAAGCAACATTGGCTGGATAATCTGTAACATAGTAATAAATTTAAACAACAAATTTAAAAAAATGACCTAATCATAACCATTTGAACCCTGGGAGCAAACACTTTTCCTACATTTTAGGTGACAAGAGAAATGCAAAAAATTGGCTGCACACTCAGAATCTAGTAAAGACTGAACACTCCTTAAAAACCATATTTACTGGAAAAGTCTGATACATCCAGAAAAATCATAAACTTTAACAAATGTATGGCATCATAAACATATTTCTTAAAACCTCTTTGGCTCAGAAAGGTGTATGCATGCATGAGTGAGGCTCTAACAAGACCTGCTATATATATTTTATGATAGACAAAAAAAAAATAATAAATCTGAAGTTATATTTACAGGAATGCCAAAATAAAAGAATGTGTAATAAAAGAACTAAACTTATTATGTATTAGTAGATATAAAGAAAATTGGTAAGAGCATCTTACCAAATGCTTAATATAGGGAAGTTTTTATGCTATATATAGAAAATATGGCAGTCTCTAGCTTGCATGTATCAAAAGCATAGATTAGTGTGCATACATATAATCTTATGGCAAAATGTTTGTACTATGCCCTCATTTTGCCACACAGTCAGAGTATGTACAAACTAGTGGAAACTTGCAGACCTTCAGTACATGTGTAGTTCCCATTTATCTTGGAGTTAAAGTTCCACTGATGGAGGCAATTGAATTTGCTGAGTTATGTTGTGCTTATAAAGCCAACTGTTTCAGTTACCTTTTTGTAGGAAGTGCATATTAGACTTTCTATTGTATATTTGTATATTGAGGAATATGCTAAGTGTGAGATATATACTAGAACAAAGAATATTATTTATGATTGTTATGTGCAAAAGATATTGTTCTTTGAGAGAAATCTGCATGAATTAATCCAGTTCAACTTTGACCCAGACCTGTCAATGTAACAACTTTGAATGATACAGAATGACACTTGCTAAAAAAAAATAGCAACTACAAGATAAAACAAAAATAACAAACCATGACTCTGGTTGTTGACATACTGTCCTACACTTAGAGGCAATGTAGGATACTCTGTAAGCCATGTAGTATCTGCTGCATGGAATGGCCATATCGAATCTCGGTTGACACAGGACCTATAAAATGAACAGAAAATTTTATTTAGAAAGAAAAAGGAAACACGTAATTTTCCTCTAAAATATAAACATATAACTTTCCCTTGTTAGTATTCTTTTGTTTTTGCTTACGCATCATTACTGTAGGCATGTTGACAAACTAGCTGCTTTTATCCAGTATGTACAATTTTAATGGACATTTTGCATATGTGATGTAAGTTTACATAATGTTAGTAGTGGTAGTTTTTTTTCCAAGGGAAAATCTTATAAAGACGCCATTCTCTGAGACGAGTTGGATTCCCACCAACAAAAAAAAACTCTGCTTAGAATAAAAAAAAAGGCTTCTTCTCAGAACCACCGGTCGGTATTACTTCAAGAAGAAAATCATTCAAAGATGATTAACAAAAATAAGTCATACGATCATTCTACACCATCTTGTAATTCTTTTCTCTTGGTGGACAAAATATCAATCACCAGGGTACTCACTGTCAACTAATTGTCCTTTGAGACAAGCATTTTTGTAACAAGATTATCAGGGGTCAGAATTCCCAGTTTATCCTCAGCCTTGTCTGTGCATACTCCAGCGAACACAATCAAACAAAGTATGTTCAACTGTATCAATGTTGCCTAATCAGTTTTGCCATTCAGCAGTAGCACTTAATAAAAAACGGTACAAATAAGCCTTAAAACATCCATGACTGGTTAAAAATTGTGTTAAATAATAACTAACTTCTCCCCATTTCCCTGTAATCCAGGGTCTGATATCGGGTCCAGCGTGCTACACCTTCATTTTCCTCCCATAATGCTGCCATTTCCCCAGCAAAAAATCTCAGGTTTCTTCACTGTATTCATTACGCTCTATCATCAATCGCTCTTCAACCAAGAGAGTAATGGATGGAGTTCTGGCAAGTACTAGTAACGCTTTAGAAGAAATAGTTCTATATGCACTAGTTATTCTTAATGCAACTTTCCTCTGGATTCTGAGAAGCATCTACAACGTTTCCTTTCCAAAGCTACTCTCCATACCTCTGCTCCATATAACATGATGGATTTAACAACAGAAAAAAGAATACATCTATTGTTTTCTCTTGGTCCACGTATATTTGGCATCAAACGACTACAATTGCCAATAGCCTTCCCTGCTTTTTCAGTGATCCATCTGATGTGGTGCCCCATTGCCATATTTCTACTGTTAAATAAACTGATTTAACAGTTGTTACATTTATTTCTAATGTATTTTAATATTTGTAGAGTAAATGAGATAAGGGTAGGACAGAGGGAAAAATGAAAAGGGGTCAGAACTGAATAAGAAGAGATACAGATGGAAGACCCTGTGGTATAATGTTGAAATAATTTGCAGTGATCACTGAATCTCTGGTTCCTGGACATTCCAGTGGAAAACTACTGTTGAACCACATACAGAGGTTTAGTGTAACATAATTAGTATCTTTTCTTTTGTTCTTTGAATTGCAACATATAATTAATTATTAATAGTTAAACAATCACAGGAAATTGAGTAAAATATTACAATCATACTTAAGCAATAGGAAGATTGTGAGAAATTTCTTAAAAAGCAGATAAAATGAAAACAAAATATACCTAAACCTATAATTGCAGGAGTGAAACAGAGTTCACTTTTGGAAACTTTGCTCTTTCTGTTACATATTAATGACTTAGAGGGCATCCTATGCTGATGATATGCTGCAACAAATCCCAGTCCAGTAAGAAACTACTATTATAACATTTTTAAAATCACTATCTATTTACGTGTAATGAATTTATAGGTTAATCCTAACAAAAGCAATATAATTGTTTTTTATCATTGTGTAAACAGTGATGTTAAACAATACACAAATTGAAAAAGTAGATTGTTACAAGTTTTTTGGAATATATGTAAACTATAATATAGAATTTACTTGTTGACCTTACATGTAAAAAGATCAGTTTGTACATACATACTTTAAATCAACCAGCATTATATTTAAACCAAGAAATTCTAAAAATGTGCACTATGGAACTGTATATCTGCTTTGGTATTGAATTATGGGAAAACTGTAACACTACTAACATGATTAGAACATTGTTACTACAAAAGAGGTGTTTAAACCTGGAGATTGAAATTATTACTTTTACTATTATTGCTGCAGTTGTTGTGATGTCACCAATATATGAAACAGGAAAACAAACTTAACACTTCTTTTCCTTATACGAATGAATTTTTATTTAACAAATAATATTACAATTGAATATACATTAATTTACACTGTCAAAACTAATTTAAAGAATTTATCAGTAACCATATCATGTTCTTCCATACCTTAACTGCCCAGTTGTATGTATGGTAAAAAATCTTTAACACAAGAAACCATTTTCAATCATTATGTGAAATAACTCTCCACATGAATCACAAAATGAGCTTTTCTCTTCTAGCAGGAGGCCTTAGCCCTTTACAGGACATAATGGGCTCTTTGATTTCATTTCATTTCATTTCATGTGTACCCTCCACTTATTCTTTACTTTTCCAAGAAATTCCCCTATCATGATGATTTTCTCTACCCTCTTATTTGATAACACTTTTATTGTCACTATATCTTGCTATGAATTGTCCCTTTTACTATCCCAAATACTATCTGGCTACCATTTTACCATTTCAGATTCAATAAGACAATGGAACACACTATTCACTTTCTCACACATAATACATCCTTCTTTAGTATTTTTCTTTAATCTTTTTAAAAATATTACCTCCTTTCCTTATACCTAATTAGTTATTATTTCATGAAGTGTAAAAATAATAGGTTACTTAGCATGTGTTGTGCATAGCATTTATGAAACATGGAAATGCCAAAAAAAATCACTGCAGAGAATTAATCATTTTCAGAGTAGACAAGTGATCTATAATGGGTTAAACTTCTGCAAAGAAGAAAAATATAATGGCCTAGTTGTTCCTTTGCAAAAAGTCAAGAAATGGGTTTCACTTTTAAAAAAGCAAGAATATGATCACATTTTATTTAATGTATTGCCAGGATATTATTGCTCACAGAGCAGCGTGTTTGCAGGCTTTAAGAAGATAAAGGGGAAGGAACCAAAGATTTTTGATTTGTTTTATTTACACACACTTTTTTACATCTCAGGTCATGAGCATCCCATTCAATTCAGGAGTGAAACGGCTGACAAATTTTGCTCAAAGTCCTCTTTTACAGGCTTGAAGTTCTTTTTCATGCTGTATATGCACGACATAGGGACCCATGGCTTTACTTCCCTTCCGAAGGAAGCCATACTTAGGATTTTTACGCCCGAAAAAATTCATCGATCCTGACTAGGTTTGAACCTGCAGTCTTGGGTTTAGCAGGCAGAATGGCTATCACTACACCATCAGGAATGACAGGAGCCAAAGAAACCAATAAAATATACTGATGAGACTTAGATGCATACCCATTATACAATAAAAATGCTTTGACATTTCTGGTGAGTTGATTAATAAATCGGCTGGACAAAGAGCTATAATGGTACTGCTGGTGGGGAGGTAGGATTCATCAATGGGACTGAACTGCTTAATGATTTTGAGTCTGCAAATGACAATTATCATAATGATATAAATAGCTTTTTAAGTTGAACAGATTTCATTTTATACAAAAAAAAAAAAATTCTATGCAATCATGTGTTAAATGCATAGAGACCAAAGGTTTTATCCACTTCAGGTAGATTTTAGTTTTTTATACATTTCACTTTGAACAAGTTTTACTTAGCAGTATTTCAGAAGCATAATATCAATAACATTGTTTTCATGTAATAAGGTCTTCACCTGATATACACAATACTGAAAAAACACAAATATATGAATCTGGCTGATGGTTACAGGATTATCACAAAAAAAGAGTATTTTTTGGTAGACCTACTACTTGTGAGGAATTGAAACAATCGATATGAATGTCATTAAAAACATTCCTAGAGATGCACTTACTAATGTTGATTATAGCACAGAAGAATAACTATTTATTATTGAACAACATGGAGTGAACATAATTAACCATTTTTGTTTATTCTTTACAATATTCAAATTCCAATTTTTAACAAACAAATTGGTATTTTTATTTTTACAAAATTTAAACATTTGCAAAAGTTATAGCCATTTGAAATGAATTGACTTTAAAATAATCCTATACAAATAACATTTGCTGTTTTTAAACTTACTTGTATATCATCTTGGAGAGTCTTTTATCACTACCATCAATGTGAATACCATCTATACATCTCAATATAAAGGAATTGCCTAAAGATGGTATAAGGATTGGCTCAGAAGGCTGGTATATAGTTCCTTTAAAGTAATACATTTTTCTTTAGTATTGTAAATTTTTCTGCATTACTAACATATTTTAATTGCACTTTAAGTATAAAGAAAAGTCATTAAATAACAGGTATTGTATTCTGTAGTTCATGGAGATATATGCTTAACTTTTCCATTAAGCATATATCTCCAGGAACTACAGAATATAACACAATACAACACAATTTTTTCATTAAGCATATATTTCCAACTACAGAATAAAATATCTGTTATTTAATTACTTTTCTTTATTTAAGGACATAAAATGTATCCTTAGTAGAGATAGGATAAATTCTAACTTTTTTTAAAACCTAAATATTCTAAAAGCCTTTAAAATTTCAAAATTTCAACTCCTGAAATTGCTGCCTTCCAATGGGAAGTCCCTCTGACAGTCAAAGAGCTTATGGATGAAGCAGTCAGCAATGAAGATAGTGAAATTCTATCTTTCAGTTCTTGAAATACTGCCATGGGTGGCTGAGGTGTTAGGCACAGACTCATGAATAGGAGGTATGGGGTTTGAATTCCGCCAGGACCATCCTCCCTGACTGAGCTTTTTTTTCAGGTTTACCTCAGTCATCATAATTGGCAAATGCCAGGGAAGTACCCTAATCTTAGGCCTGGAAGGCTTTCCTTCCTTTAAAAAAAAAGAAAAAGAAAAAAAAAGAAACTTTCCCAATATATCATTTCATCTCATTTATCACCAGTGTCCACCGCCTGTGGTGCCTCAGTAGTAAATAGGGGCATTAAACACCGTTCAAAAAAAAAGTTCTTGAAATTTGAATAAATGTTTGCTATCAAATGCTTACACAATGCTGCAGTAGTAACCCTTCTCCTTGGGATATTTTTGGGGAACACAAATTCTAATTCACATAATTTTCATTTCCCAAAATTTAGAAATGGTTTTACAGATATTGGAAGATGCTTGAGATGATGTCATCTCATTGGCTGACATTAATTGTAGGCAGCATTGGCAACAGTTGATTTAATTTATTTATGGATGCTCTTTAACATCTCAAATCATCAGCATCCCATTCAATTCAGGATGTGAAATGGCCAATAAATTTTGCTCAGAGGACTCTTTTTTCAGGCTTGAGGTTCTTTTACATGTCGTAAATCTACGACATTGGACTCACGGCTTTACTTCCCTTCCAAAGGAAGCCATATTTAGAATTTTTATACCCAAAAAAATCCATCAATTCTGGCTGGGATTGAACCCCGTGATCTTGGGTTTAGGAGGCAAGTATGGTTACCACTGCACCACCAGGACTGACACATTGCCAACTGCACAGGAATGAAAAAAGAAACCATATTTCTTGAAAGAAAAACCGTAAGTGCCAATTTTCATAATAATGTGCTAAAATAGTATAAATACTATAAAACATAATATAAGAGGCATTATCAAATATGATATAAAAATAACAGCAATGAATTAAAATTAAAAAAGCTATCTAATATAAAAGCAATGCCTATATTATGCCTATACATGTTAGTAGTACAAAAAAAAATAATTTTGCTTCCTATGAGACATATGTGAAATAAACACTGTGACAACTTCATTGTTTTTTGCCTCTTTATTGCCTTCCTCATGAAGAAGTGCTGTGAAAGCAATAAAATTGCAGTGTTTGTTTTGACATATCAAGTTGTATACAATACATTCAGCACAAAAATATGAGCAGCATCACATAAAGGAAGAAGTGTTGACTATGGCTAGCCATATGTGATGATAATGCAACAATATAAGAGCAGTTCGTTGTTTGTGATAGTGAATGAATGTAATTTCTGATATACATATCCTGTGCTACAGAAATAAGCACAGATACCGGAGCATAGACTATTAATATATGCAAGCAAGAAACTGCAAAAAGTTTAGTAGACCTAGAAATGCTGATCTGTAGACTGAATGACACTGAGTACTTCAGCTAGGAGACAACTTGAATCATGTGTGCAACACAGCATTTCTACTGTGTCCCAAAATTAGACTGACAAACTTTGAGATAGGAGAAATTATTATTTTTAAAGCACTTTCGGTTAAGGAACCAAGGGCTACGACATTTCATTTCAATGAAATAAGGTTATTAGTCATTATTGGGATGATTATACAGTAAGAGGTAGGGTAATATATGTTAAAATTAATAATAACACTAATAATAAGTAATACAGTATTCATTTTACCCAAGAATATATGATAACAGAAACAAAACAAACAAAATGCAATTGATAAACTCTTAGTGAAGATAACTAAAAATTTAACTGGAACTTATATAATGAAGGTAATCACAAAATTAAGATCATTATATGACTAGCAAACTACACACTCTTACTTGACAGTGGAACAATAAGAGTGTGTAGTTTGACTCATTCATATAATGAACTTCATTATATCTTACTGAAGTGTTAAATTAACATCTTGAAACAAATACGAGGGTAGGTTCATAAGTTTCCGGCCTCGCCAATAGGAATTATCACCTTCAAAAAATCCTTCCTTCGAACTCCTTCTCTATCAAACTCCTCCATTTCTCCCTTACTTTCCCTAAAAATTCCCCAATCTCATTAATTTTCTCTAACCTCTCCTCTGTCAATATTTTAATTACTATTATATCATAATATAATTTATCCCATTTATCATTCCAAAGGCTCATTAGCCTTTGTGTAAATCACATCTTTTTCTTTTAGAGCCTTGGTTAGTTTTTAATAAGATCTTGGGCCAAAGTTACTATTTTTAATTTCCTGCAGTATTTTTTCAGATGTTATTCAAATGAAATTTTTATCTAATGTGTTCAAATTATCTATTGCCAGCTCTATATCAGCTGTATAATCATCTAGATTGTGTGAGAAACCTACAACATTTAGGTCCAGAAACATGTCCTGAGTAAATCTTCAGTAACTGAAGCCAAATCAGTGTGTTTAAATAGTTTGACTAAGAAGAGATTATTAATGCATATAACTTTCAGCAACAAGCATGCTTTTTCTTCTATTCTAATTGTACATGGTTCACCACTGCATAGTTGGTCAAAGATAGATCTTTTTTGTTCAAATTTCACATCACTTGACACTTCAGCAGTTGAACATGGGTAAATTTCTATTCGAAGTCTGCTATTATCAATTCTTTGCTATATTATGTTTCACCAATGCAGTATCAAAAAAACAAAAATTTGCTACTCATTTTACAGATTAATTGCAAGAATGTAACACAAATAAAACACTAGAAAAATAGAATGCCATGATTGCCAATTCAACCACTTAAACAGTGTCTTCATTTAATTAAGATCATTGTAAAATTGAGTTAAACTACACACTCTTATTGGCTGCACTTACTTGGTTAAATCTAGTACATGTTTTACAGACCATTGTCCGCATCATCAACCAACTGCAAGTAAGTGAAGCCAATAAGAGTGTGCAGTTTGGCTCATTCTTACAATTAATTAAATGATTAGCTTCAATGTACAAAATCTGTTCTGAGTTCAAATATTTAAAACCATTTTAATTGATATTAGCTTCACTGTGCAAATTACAATTTACATTTAAATTTAAAACCATTTTTATGTCTTCAGTATCAGTTAAAATATTTAAAAAATTTGAAACAACCTTTATGGTTTCACTCCCCTGAAGTAAAAAAATTTTCACGGAGCAATTGTCCGCATTATCAACTGCTAAACAACTGACAGATCGTTCATCAACGTTGGGAAGTTAGGTATCTGTGAGGACTCTGGTGGTCTGATGATGAACTTAAACAGGGCACTGTCTACCTCCCGTATGTCTAAATACATGAGTTTATGCTCATATTTTTTTATAAAAATCTTTTCCCTTATGCTAAGTTCCTTGGGTTATAGAATGGCTTTTAATAACTTGATGCCTTTTTCTATTTCATGATGTTCATTCTAAAAATGTGCTGCAACAGCTGATTTATCTATTTGTTTAAATGGATGTTTCTCCAATGTTCCTTCAACCTGTATTCCTAATATTTTAAACACGTTAACTCAGACTGAAGACATAAAGAGGGTTTTACATATTTTAAATATTTTAACTTAAATGAGATTTTATGCCAGTTTCACAGTTTTGATTCCTAAATGGATTAACATTGGATTCACTTTATAAGTTCCAATTAGCATTTCAAGCATCTTCATTATTACTTAGTACACAGAAACTTGCTTATTCAAGTGCTAATTGCTGTTTATCTTGAAGAAGTATGGCACTCAGAATAAATTTTTAGGAAAAGTGATTTTTATTTCATTCTGTATTTTATGGAAAATCATATACCTGGATATAAGGCAACTAAAGTTCCTTTAGCAACACTTCCTGAAGTAACATACACTCCTCTACCGGCACCAGTGACTTGGCTCTCTGCTCGCTCAATGCTGAATCCCATAACATTTTCCATCATCTGTGTAACATAAAGTAATAAGATATACTGAATACACTGTTGCCACAGTTACATACTTTTTCATGTATATAACATTTTGTAAATAAAAATTGCTACCCAACATAGGTTTGATGTATATTTTTTATAAATTAAACTAGAAACTTATAACATGTTTCTTAATACTTTATTCCTATCACTGCTTATGTTCTAGTTTTATATTTTGAAATGTATTTTATTCTTTATTAATTTGTTTAATAAATAAGCCTAAGAAATGTCTTTATTTGTGTTGATTTGGTTTATTTATGGATGCTCCTTAACATCTCAGGCCATCAGCATCCCATTCTATTCAGGGCGTGAAATGGCCGACAAATTTTGCTCAGAGGCCTCTTGTTTCAGACTTGAGGTTCTTTTTTTGTGCCGTAAATGTATAACACAGGACCCACGACATGTGCCTTCCAAAGGAAGCCATACTTAGGACTTTTATACCCCAAAAAATCCATCGATCCTGGCTGGGTTTGAACCCGAGATCTTGGGTTTATAAGGAAGGTTACCTCTACACCACCACGACAGATGAAATTTCTTTATAGAACTAGGACACATATTTTCTGATGGCAAGAAGACATTTAAGCCTTATATTTAGCACTCTTCAGACTGTCTACTGTCCTTTTTAACTATAAATACTGTCTCCCCAGTGCATTGTCACTCTCTAGTTTGTTCATCACTGTAGTTCAGATGGTAATATTATTGCTTGTCATCTGGCAGGACAAAGTACAATCTCCAATAGGGACATGCTGCAAAGGTAAGGTTTTTTCCAATGTTAAGTATTTTAATATAAGCAATAGGATTTATTCTCTCTCTTTTTTTTGTACATGTTCAGCCATGCATGTATGATTGTTAATTAATAATTACTGCATTGAATCCTCCAATGTTAAAAGAAACTAATTACAAAGGTACAACTTTTCAGGAGAGTGAAAAAACATGGTCATTAGGTGTGTATTCTGTGAACCGAAGTATTCTTTGTGGTTATTAGAAGCCTATTAGACACATGTAGACTGCCTGATATGTTGAAAAAATTCCAAATATTTTTGATTTATAACACAATTGTAAAATTTTACTTGGATCCTTTTAACATAGAGCTAAATAATAAAGGAAGCAAAGTTAATGTTATTATGATAATAGTAATTTTGTATCATGAATTTATTGAAAAGTGAATGCTTCAACACAAATACACATTGCTAGGCATATTAGTTTAGAAAGACAAGTTACATAGCAACACAAATAATAGTTGTATGTGTTGTCCATTAATAGAAGTTTTGTTTTCCTGCTGGAGTTCTACTCACTACTTGAACAGCTGCACTTGAGTTACTCTTTGGGCCAAGCCAGTATTTTATCATAAAATTCTTTTGAATCCGAAGTGTGACACACGTATGCATAGATTTTTTCTAGGTCTTGAACCTTCTGAGTATTTACTAGAATATGCCTTACGAATATTGTATATATTTACAACAGGTAGACACTTTTG
The DNA here is from genome assembly GCA_030762175.1 of Metallyticus violacea. Taxonomy (NCBI): domain Eukaryota; kingdom Metazoa; phylum Arthropoda; class Insecta; order Mantodea; family Metallyticidae; genus Metallyticus; species Metallyticus violacea. The sequence continues at coordinate 1,372,764 of CM060836.1, read as the reverse complement.
TGCATGGGAAAAGTGTTTCCACATTGCTGTCAACGAATGGTTTGGCCTTTACTATGCCTGGTTTGTTAGCATAAAAAACTAACTCCTTAAAAAGAAGTAGGTCCAAACTGCATTTTTTGGTCATGGGGTACACTTCTGTTTCATTAAAGATAACAGTCTTCTTATACTTAATAGGTGGAATCTACAACAAAATCAGAAATGACAGCTTTTATTTGGACATTTTTTGTTGAATTTGCCAGAATTTGTACATAATCTTTAAGGATATATTATATTGTCTCTGCCCATTTAAGATTCTTCCTAAAAACCCCAAACATCCAATCACATGGTAAGAAAGTATGCCCTTGTTCTGGGAAGAGGCCAGTCACATCTTCAGATATGGAATCAACAAGTCCAAGACACATTCTTATTAAGAGGAAATAATACTTACTACATGCTACCAATTTAAACAATACTCTGTTGAAAGGAATCAAGCTGATGATTTAGTGCATTTTAACATTGTATTATAAATTGGACTGTGCTGAATTACTGTGTTGAGGAAGTCAGACTTGGTTTCTTTTAGCACATTTTGATGCAGTTTGGCCTTGAAATGGTTTCCAAGAGAAAAGTGAAAATTACATTTTTTTGACTTAGTTCCTTTTAACATTGGAGGATTCAGTTCTAGAATCCTCTGATCTCTATTCAGACAACAGGTGCAGCATTTCAGTTGAAAACCTATACAGTGTTGGTTCTGAACCAACTGATGTTTGGCAATGGGATCATCTCTGCTTTAATGTCTAAGGAATGATGTTACTAAATTGACATTTCTACTGTCAAGGAGCATAATTTTTTCAATTTTAAAAAGAATAGTTATGTGCATATTTTGAGATTTTAAGGACATATTTCCATGCATATTCAGTAATTTTAACTTTCAGATTCTACTGACTACCAAACTAAAGGAATTCATTTTTACCCTCACTTGTAAGAAGATATTGCGGTGATGAGCATATGTGGTTTTCTGCTTCACATATCCAATGCATTGCAAATTCTTGGTTAGCAAAAAATGCTGAAGTGTACTTCAAGACATCATGGGAAAGGAAGGAAACTGCAATTTAAAAAATACAGCTTTTATGTTTGATTTAGTAATTATTGTTTATTTTTCAAATGATGAACTCAAAATTTGAACAAACATAGAATGGTTTGATTTACAATTAATTCTATTACAGTGAACTGTGTAGCTCATTTGGCTCCATGCCCATAGCCAAGATTCCAATCTAGGTGTGGCAAATTAAATTTTAGAGTTGGCAATCCAATTCCTCTTTCTTGCTCTTTTTCATAGTCTCTAATTCTGGGATATGCAGTTTCATAACACCAATAATAATGAAGTTCTCAGGGTTACTATCAACTGGTTCCCTTCTCTTTAGTATCTCTGGCATGGGAGTATTTTTGGGTGCTTGAAGCTTAGGAAACATTTCTCCATAATCTAGTTTGAAGCCCAAGAATTTGTTATTAATAGAGAATGAACATTTAGACCAGTCCACGATAAAGTGCAACATTTTCTACACTAATATGTTCAACGTGTTCACACCAACTCCACTTACATAACACTAGAGCATGTTTCAGTTCTCATCATCATCATCTGTTAACCGACTACTACTGGAACTGGTAGCTATACAAGGATTCTCCTGTGACTGTGTCTGATGGTTTTAGTAGGAACTTGCTGAGTTCATCCATAGGAGGAAAATCAAAATTCATTACGATTTTCATATATTTTAAGATGAAAATCATTTCCTAAGTGGATAACTCCACTGGGTTGTGAAGTATCTCAGCAGAAGCTTAGCCTCTGGTTTAATTTCATGATTTTTTGGTCCAAAATTGTGCAGATTTATCAACCTGCTAAAATGAATATTCCTATAGTGTTCTTTTCTCTGAATTTCCAAATTTCTCTTCATATTTCTTATACATCACAATCGCACATTTGATTTCATAAATTCCTGATTTCTGTTTTGTTGGTATGGTGTCTTTTACTGTGCAAACTATTAAATTCTTGATATTATATATGTTCTTTGGGGTTAACATTATTCCACGTCCTTTGAATGCTTCTTAAATTTGTCGTCTACAGCTTTGTAATACTATTTATTTAATGCAACATTTTACCAATAGAGATGCTAATTGGAACTTGTGCAGTGAAACCAATCATATAATTGAAATCATAGTATGACTGAGTCGAACCAAACACTCTTATTGCTCCACTTACTTGTCTATAAATGTAGAACTGGTTTCATGAACCTTTGTTTGCATCATTAGCTAGAAAGTTGACTGCTGGATACTTTCGTTATGTTGTGGGAATGTGTATTCTGCTCTGAATACATAAATTTTTAGTTCATCACACCTCCACCATAGCAGAATACACATTCCCACAGCATAACGAAGTATCCAGCAGTTGACTTTCTAGCTGATGATGCAAAGGAAGGTTTGTGAAACCGTTCTACATTTATAGACAAGTAAGTGAAGTAATAAGTATGTTTAGTTCAACTGAATCATACTATGATTTCAATTATGCTACCAACAATTTCCCTAAACTGTCCACAAAATGCAAACAGACACGTACTGTTTTTGCCTATAAGACTGTTGACTGTTCACCTCTTTCTGTACTGGAGGCCCAAAAATGTTAGCCATAAGAGTGGTGCCTATACCCATTTATTATCCAGTGAATAATTTACCTTTAAGTTAAAAATATGAGTTATGGCACCTCTCAGGGATCATTTTATGCAGTGTTATCAGAGGAAACATAAAATAATCTTTTAAATTCAAATTCATTCAAGTCCCCTTCTTATTCAAAAGAAATATCTAATGCTACCAAACAACAAAATATAGGTGATATCTTCAAATCATTGATGATGTCAATGATTGCTTATACTTAAAAAGTTATGGATATGCTTACACAATGCACCGGTTTTGAACTCATATGTCAACCTTAATTAATATTTACCTCCATCTTTCCTTTCGTTCCAGTACCTTCTTGAATTGAGACATAAGGAATGGCTCACAGTGGAAGTGTTGGTTTTGGCTGATATGCCTCTATTTTAACAAACATATAAGGGGGCTAACCTTCCTATGCATCAAATGAGGACAGACACTTCTAGTGTTCTTCCCTAGCAGACCAGTCAGGACACTCCAGGTTGGGATTAATATTTCAATTTAAGAATTAGAAATTTTAAGGGAGTCTCTTGGCTGGGTATCTAGTGACCAAGCCTCCTTCTCCTCTTCCTTCTTCCACAAGGTATAGGCATGTCTACTGTTCCATTCTTAATTAAACATATCATTCCATCTATTCTTGGTCTTCTTAATTCGTGATATCCTCCAGGTTTATAATATTTTAAAGTTTTTGGTATCCTTTCCTATTTCATCCTTAATATAAGCTGGTACAATTGATTTTTATTTTCATAAATTTTTTTCATTTAGATTACATATATTTAACTATTTTCAGATTTCTTCATTTTTTTTGTTTATCTAGAAGAGTAAATCCAGCTACTGCTCTTAAAATCTTATCTCTTTAGTTTCTATTCTTTTCCTATTCATAGTCCAGTTTTCACTTTCATTACTTCATAGAATTTCATTTGTATTGCTTTTCATGTCTTGTTCTTTAACATTCTCCTTACTGTTCCATTCATTTGTTTTAATTTATTTAGCTTTATATTCAGATGTATGATACATTAAAAAACTACGCTAAAACTAGAGACTTTATTCTATTATTTCTTCATTAATCACTATCTTACATTGTACATGATTATTCCCTTTAAAAACAACTGATTTTGTCTTAGTTGTTGAAATCTTTAAATTACACATCTCCATGATATCTTATAAGTTATTAACAGTTCTCTGTGGACCATCTTCTGTTTCCTCATAAATAACCTGATCGCCAGAAAATAGAATTATTTTCTACTTATATATTTTCCAAAGCAAGATTTTCTCTTTAGCTAATTTTTGCAATTTTAAGTCGTGTTTATTTTCAGGGCATTAAATGATGACTTAAAGGTGATCTTGAATTAGAAATTAATTGTATAATCATGGCTTTCATAAATTATTATTATTATTATTATTATTATTATTATTATCATCATCATTATCATTGTTGTTGTTATTATTATTATTATTATTTTGTTGTTAAGCTGTGAAGACAAGTTGTTTATAGTCTAGTTCTTTACTATCAGCTTGCCCAAGATTTAATATAACTTGATGGGCCCATTCCTTACAGTTTGTTAAAAAAGTCTTTGTTTGTAACCCTTTAATGTTAATCATTGCATAATTTACTATAATTGTTGTAGTATTTTCAGTTCATGTTATACTAATATTTATTATGCTGTACCTTATATTCAATGTACACTTTTTTAATGTATGAAGTATATTAATGTTTAAATAAATTGTACTTAAATAATACCCTTGAATTTTATCAACTTATCTTACTTCTCCCTTATTATCAACATCCACATAGTGATAACTACAAACATCAACAGGAAGTTACAAATGGTCGTCCAAGTAAATGTTCTACCAAGTAGTAAGTCATTTACACACTGGCTTTCTTTGGCATCAATATGCATAACTGAAGAGATACTCTATTACATAAAAATAATTCTGCTTTCACCTTTTCTTGATGTGTGTTTATTACCTGAATAGTTGATTTATTCTGCCTTGTAACAGAGCTAGGAAAAATGTTCCTCCACTGTGTTGTTGTTTATCTAATGTACAGGATTTTGATCCATCAATTTTCCCTGGCCAGCCAATATAATTTGTGTATTTTCCCGTCAGGTGCAGCTTTCCTTAGTTCTGTGCATTCCATTAGATGTTCTCCATTTAAAATCTTGTCAATATTGCAGATCGTACATGTGTTTTCATTCATAAAACCAAATCTGTGAAGATGTTCTGCCATACAATCAGCAAACAATCTAAAATGAGCAACTGCTTTCTTCCTTGGTAGATTTTTTATTTTATGTACTGTTTTTTTTTATATTAGAATAATTTTTATTAGATATTTCCACTTGAATATTATGTTGAAATTTTTGTTTATGGTTGTTTTGATATTTTTTAATTTTACTTCTAATCCACAGGACTTTATTGGTTTTGAATATAGCACTGTTCCCTTTTTGGCCAAAAAGTCTGCAATCTCATTACCTATCACTCCCACATGTGCTGGTATCCACAGTAGTATTATTTGTTGAAATTTTGTTTGGAGTAATCTATAATAAGATCTCACATCCCTTACATTGTAAGATTCATATGAACTATCATGTCGTTCTATAGCTTGTATAGCAGAAGCTGAGTCTATAAGAATCGCTACTTTATTTTCTTTTATATCAGTCCTATATAAAAGAAAAGTCTGTTCCAGTGCTCGTTATATTGCCACCATTTCACCCTCATAACTTGTGGATTGTCTAGGCAGTGTGAAATAATGCGAGAAATATTTACAATTTATACCACCTCCCACATTATTTCTCTGTTTGTCTGCAGATCCATCTGTGTAAATCCTAAGCCACTCTGTTTCAGGGAATTGGTTGTGTTCATGTGCTTCTATATAGCTCTGTTGAGTCTTCTTGTTAATTTAATTGTTCTGTCAGTTTTTTATCTGTTACTATCTTAATATAATCCATTGGATTAGTTCTTGAGGGATATGGGATGTTCTTCTCTGCCAAGTTTAAATAATTGTAATTCTTCTCTAAGTAAGCTTTGTTTGTGATCTGTGTTTTTAGTTTGTGTTCTTTGGGTAGCTGATGAAACCATTAATGTTTACTTGGGTTTGTTTTTAATTTTATGTATAATTGTGCCGCTTGTGTTTCAATGCTGGCTTTCATTGATTATTATTCGTTCCGGCCAGAAGTGCATTTACTGGTGGTGTTTTCACGGCACCTGTTATCAGTCTTAAACATTGATTTTAGCATTTCTCAATCTTATTAATTTTTTCTTCTGTTGCTGTGAATAGTAGCTCACATCCATGTTTTAGTACTGGTTTTATATATCTATTATATGTTTTATTTAAAATTTCCATTGAGCTGCCCCATTTAGATCCAGCTAATCTTTTCAAAATGTTACTTCGTTTTATGGCCTTTTGTGTGATATTTTGTACATGGTCTTTCATTTTTAATTTCCTGTCCAGCGCTATTCCCAAATATTTTATTTCTTCTGCATATTCTATCTGACTTCCATTAATTTCAAGTTTTAAGTTTTTTTCCCTTTCATCAAAGTGTTTCATAGTGTAGACTTGATATTTAGTTTTGGCTGCACTAGTGTCACATTATTTAATTTTGCCCAATTTGCTAGTTTATCTAAGACATTTTTTATTTTTTCTTCTAGTCTGATATATACATTCTTATCATTTTTTTCTGTTGACCATATAACTACATCATCTGCATACATTGCACTGTTTATTCTGGTTTGTTTTATAGTCTTTGGCATATCATTAATATATATATATACTAAATAATAACGGACTGGATACTGCACCCTATACCACTCCGGTTTTGAGTTGGGTGTATTTGGATAATGTATGCTTCCATTTAACTGCAATCCATCTTTGCTGTAGGAATCTCCTATACCATCTAACTATATTTTTTGGGCAATTCATTTGTATTAATTTTTTAATTAACATCTCTTTCCATACTAGATCAAATGCTGTTTGAAAATCTATGAATACTGCAGCTATTGACATATTGTTAGCTAGTTTACTTTACACATTCTCTATTAGTCTTGACGTTTGGTGAACTGTTGAATGTTGTCTTCTAAATCCAGCCTGTTCATCTGTTAATAAGTTGTTTGTTTCAAAGTAATATATTAATCTATTAACTACCATTTTATCTGCTATTTTTGCCAGAATTGAGCTCAATGATATAGGTCTGTAACTATTTGTTTCATTTGTAGTGGTTTTAAAATCGGTATTACTAATGTTTTGCACCAGCTTCATGGCATATTCTCTTGTTCAAACCATATTTTATTAACAATTTCTAATAATATCTTTTTTTCTCTTATTCCAAGATTTTTAATGCACTCCGGATGTATAAGGTCTGGTCCTGGTTGCTTTATATTTTTAGTGTTTTCATTGCCTGTTCTAATTCTTCCAATTGGAACTTTGAATCCAGAGATACTGTTTGCATTTTTTCTATTTCTATCATGTTGGATTTTTTTAATGTTCTATTATCTTTTGTCAGGCGTTTTCCTAGTATGTTAACTTTCTTATAATGTTTGTTAAATTCATTAGCTATATCTTTGTTATTATATATGTCCTTATTACCTTTTTTAATATATATACTTTTATTACTATTGTCGTACTTTCCACTAACATATTGTGCTTGTATACTTTGGTATTATTGGTTCTATAGTCCAACCCGGTTAAGAATTTATCATAGCATTGTCGTTTGGATATGATTAATTCTCATATGTAGATCGCATCTATAGAAGAATTCCTCAATTGTTAGATTCCATAATAAATCATTCTAGTTTTCCTAGATCTGGTTTCAGTCATTACCACCACTTGACTATTGAGACTAAATCCTTTTGAACTTTGAGGTAATATGGTTTATAAAATCACTCAAGTCACACTTAATGCTAGCAAATTTCATACTGAACAAAGATTATCTGGTATAAATTTGAAAAACAAATCAATGAGAGCAAAGCTAATTTATTTGACACAAGTAAAGAGCACATAACTATGAAAATGTCAAAAACAGATGCATTTAAAAAGGTTAGCTTTAATTACTGTGCACTTACTTGAATGTTTCTAAGAAAAATGTTTTTTGAAGATATGTTTTTGCATATATTTTTATGTAAATATGGCAGGAAGTGCAACAGGCTGGCCAAGATAGTTTCATCCTTGACAATTTTATCTTCTTGGTCAGCTTGGACCACTCTTTTTGGCCTGCAAAAGATAAAACACATGCAGTTAAAATTAGTACCTCCAGTAATATTAAAGCATGTGTTGCCACTGCTATCGAATATATCAATATGAATGAATATTATTTAACAACTTCTTATATATTTTTAAATCAATTTCATTACAATGGCATTTGTTTTATGCAAATTTAACTAAATAACAAGAGTTAAAGATTTTACACTTTCTCAGTAATGATGTTGATTATAGATTCATGGAATGTCAGATGAATGAATTTTTTAACTTTTAAGTTTTTGGTCATCTTCATTTTGAGGGCACCTAGTGGAAGGCCACAAAATGAAGATCACTGAATATTTGGAGTCTGACAAAGAGTTCACTCAATTCTCTTTATATCTATGAAATCAAACTTTTTGAACTGGATTTCAGTATCAATTTACACTAACACCCTGGTTGCTTGCATAATAGGGTTTCTAATCCTCATCAACTACAAACACTCCTTTTTAAAGTCAATCATACCCTCAATTCCTTAAAGTGAAACCTGTTCAAGATATAAATAACTTGGTCCCAATTTTTTTATATTTTGGACAGGTTTCCACGTTATTTAGGTAGGAAATTAAAATGAACCATCTCATCATTTGCATTATCTTAAAAATAAAAAAGATCTTCAGACATCTTGCACCTACACATTTTTCTGCAAACAATAAGTGTGTTTTAGTTGGAAGCGCACTAAAGAACAAACCTCTCATTCCTATTGTATACATGTTGCCTGGTTCAAATCTCTCTAATATAATAATTTCAGCTTTTACAATCACTAGGAAGTAAATCTGTTAACATCACTTACTTCCCTATACATCTGATTCCAGATAATTTTGTGTGTTTCTGAAGCTTTCTAGTCATATGTTAGAAGCCTTGAGTCCTAGCTTATTTTTTGCCAGTATGAGAGCTTGGGTCTGCAGAACAGATCTGGAAATAAGAATGGTTTTGTTCATGCTTGTTTGAAAAACTGAGGTATATATGTTCATTTATAATTATTCACTCATATTAGGTGGGATTAATCCTTATAAACCACTCTGCTTTTCAAATTAATCAAGTGATATCGTGGTGTTAAATCTTTATAACAATTTTAATCTGTCATAGATCACTTTGTGTAGATTCCCTGTGATTCTCACAGCTCTTAAGTGGGAGTTGTGGTGGATGAGGGGATAAAGTAGTGTCTGGGAGATTTTCTCAAGTTCTCCTGCCTCTTATTCTGCCATTATTGCATCAATATCTAATCTTCTTAACTGTGCAAAGCAATGGGAAACTACTGTAGTGTCCATTCCCCGGGCATAATGATGCTTAGTTTGTTTATTTAAGGACACTATGATGCTTAGTGTACAGTGGAGGAACTGCTCTCAGGTAGAACACTGTGAATGAATCAATTAATCATCTTCCATTTTACCTTTCCTAGCACACTGTGCACAAATTATCAACATATGCATTTAATGTCCACTCAGAGACTGCAATCCTTAATATGCCATCTATCCTATTATGCTTTAATCACAATGTTTTCTTCACCCAAAATGTTTGACAAGGCCAAACTAATGACCTGCTGGAGTTCTGCTATGCTTAAATTTAGTAAATAATCCTACCCATATATGGTATAGTCCAACTAAGTATCAGAATGATACTTTTCTTGCACAAGCTATTACAATAGCTTATCACATAATTAGATTTGAAAAGGAATGTTTATTCCATTAAACCCTCAAACAAATTCCATATTGAATTGAATGATAGCTCATGGTGCCCACAGCACCTAATCTGATAATAACTAAATGTTTACAAATTATTACTATCAGAAATGTTGTTACAGATTTTAGACTACATAAATCTCAGTTAACTGTGATTTCTACAATTATGAGGGTCATAAATAATGCACATTGGGAGTACTGCAATTGGTTCACACAACACTAGTTAAAATTTCATTAGTTGCAGTTGAAGGATTGAGAAAGAAGAATGTGTGTTCATCTTGTTCATAGCATGCTCTGATAACAAGAGCCAGAATAGAGCCTGCAGGTTATGTCAGTTACTATTCATTAAGATCAAAACTTTACATAGTAAAAACCCACATAAATCCATAGTGCTTTGAGTAATATTTATGGTGAGCTCACAGTGAACTGCAATACAATTGAATAAAGAACAGAACTTGTGGCAGATATTCCTCAAGAAGATTGTTGTATGACATATGAGGAATGATCGATATTTATTGCCTAATAAAATAATTGTGCACTTCTCCATTTAAGTCGGTCCTGGTGGTGTAGTGGTAACCATACTTGCCTCCTAACCCAAGATAGCAGGTTCGATCCCGGCCAGGACTGATGAATTTTTTTGGGCATAAAAATCCTAAGTATGGCTTCCTTTAGAAGGGAAGTAAAGCCGTGAGTCCCATGTTGTAAATTTACGACATGACAAAGAACCTCAGCTTGGAAAAAGAGGCCTCTGAGCATAATTTGTGTTATTTGAATGGGATGCTGATGACCTGAGATGTTAAAGAGCATTAAAAAAAACTATTTAAAATAAATAGTTTTAAATTCTTCTTATAAAAATTAGGTGCATTGTACACCAATAAGCCAATTACGTAAGTATTTTGTATTCCCTAAAATATTTCTCAGTTAAGTTCTTAAGTTTAAGATTAAAAAGTGCCTATGCGACTGAAAATTTTCATAAAGGCAAGACGAGGAGCAGGAGGAGGAGGAGGAGGAGGAGGAGAAGAAGAAGAACAAGAAGAAGAAGAAGAACAAGAAGAAGAAGAAGAAGAAGAAGAAGAAGAAGAAGAAAGACTGGAGAAACATCAGGTACAATCAGCTAGATAAATCAGCGGTTGCACACCACTTTTGGAGAGATAAACGTGATATAGAAATGAAGTCAAATTACTGAAATTCGTAGACAGGCCTTTGAAGCTGTGAACATTGGAAAAAAATTGTATTAAAGACATGAAGATAAGGTTATGAGCTCCGAAATCCAAACAAGACAAATTAATCCAAAAATTAATAAAATTTCCACAAGAGCTACACCAGGTTCATCCAACCATCAATGAATTGGCAGTCGATTCACAGCTGATGATGTGGGCAAGGGCCTGTGAAACATGTTCTATATAACTAAATGGTAATTGGAGCATAAGAGTATTAAATCGACTCATTAGCTAATTAAGGATATATTAGTTACTTCACTGTATTAGTTTTAACACAAAATTAGTTTTAAATTTAGTATCTTTAGCGCTCTCTTTTGTATTATGAACACTCTAACATCAGTAGCATGTCCCAATTAAGTATATTGAAAAAAATAAAATGGATTGCACTAAAGCAAAGTAAATAATGTCAAAACAGTTCTTTAGACATCTAAGAGCAAAGCACATTTTATTTAATTTATTACATATAAAGCCAACATGGATGTTCCAAAATAAATTACTGCATTAAGATAATACCTAAACATTTAGTTGTCATTGTAGAATATAAAGTAAAATTATTGCAATTAAAAGCTGAAGGAAATTAATTCTTATTGCTAAAGTATAAACAAGCAGTTTTACCTACATTCACTATTAAATTATTAGCTGCACACCAACATTTAAATTCATTTAGAACACTTATTACTTTAAGCCTTGAAGAGTTCATTTCATTGGCACTTGCTACTATTGATGTATCATCAGCATACACATTCAATATTAAGATGACTCTGAAGATCATTTATAATACAATATAAAAGTAGGGGACCAAAACAGTTCCTGTGTGATCCCATAATCAAGAGGAAAGTTTTTGAATACATTGTCCATAATTTTCACCATATATTGTCAAAGATTAAAATTAGTTGACTGGCCATACATCTTATACCTAATTTACTTTCAAAAAATCATGGTTTGTAGAATCAAAGGCACTGCTTAGATCTAAGAATATATATATAATGTTTAATTTATTGTCAAGGAGGCTATCACAAAGTCCATAAATTTAACCATGCATCCATCATTGGTTGATTTACCTGCCATAAAACCAAACTGATTTTTAAAAAATTGGCAATCCTAAAAAACAATTAGAAACAGAACTAAGTAAGGTAACTGCCCTATAATTGCTCACATCACCAGAATCATCTTTCTTCAAGATTGGCACAAATAATCCAACTTTTAAGATATTGGGAAATGATCCACTTGAAATATATAAATTGAACAAATATGTGAAATGTATAATAATTCCATAAATCACAGACTTTCTGATATTTATGGTTACATGATCATTATCAGCAATCTTTGTATTTTTAAATAATATATTATATTATTCAATTAAGTGTACTTACGAAGCTGTTGACAATGGAGTGGTATATCTATAAACAATATAATACAGTTTTTTTCACACTAACTCCATTCACTTACATAAAATTTGGAACATATGTTTCGGGAGCGATCCCTCCCATCTTCAGCCTGTTGACAAACTGTTGTTAAACATGGCAGTTGGGTCTCTTGATGTTCTTGTGGCGGCATCTGTTGGTTCTATTAGGAATTTGCTGAGTTCATCCAATGGAGGGATATCGAAATTCATCAAATTATCCTTATTTTTTGTAATGAAAATGTTTTCCCAAGTGGAAAGTTCTATTGCATTATGAAGTTGTTTAAGTAGTTTTATCTCTGGTTTAATTTCATGATTTTTATTCCAAAAATGGGCTGCTATTGCTGATTTATCAATTTGTTTTAAGCGAATATTTCTGAAGTGTTCTTTTTTCCGGATTCCCAAATTCCTCTTCGTTTTTCCAATGTATTTTTTGTCGCACTCTGCACATTCTATTTCGTAAATACCTGATTTTTGTTCTGTTGGCATGTAGTCCTTTACTCTGCAACCTAATAAGTTCTTTATATTAAAATTGTTCTTTGGGGCTAACATAATTCCTTGTTCTTTGAATATCTTTTTGAACTTATTGTGATAAATTGGGTGGTATGTGAAACTTTTGAATTTGTACCTTTCTTTTGCACTTTTAAGAGTGGAAACATCTCTTATTGCCTTTTGTTTTTTGGTTTTATTGATGATTTTTATTACTGTGTCTTTGTTGTATCCATTAGTTTCTCCTATCTTTATGATTTGTTGGTATTCCAATTTGTACTCTGTTTCTGTGAGTGGAATGTTAACTAATCTGTGTGCTAAACTATAAAACACTGCATATTTATGTGGAATGGGGTTAAAACTGTCATTTTTTATGTAATTTTCTTTGTGAGTATCCTTTCTATGAATTCCAAATGTGAGATAGTTTTCATTTCTTATGATTTTTACATCACATAAAAAATGACAGTTTTAACCCCATTCCACATAAATATGCAGTGTTTTATAGTTTAGCACACAGATTAGTTAACATTCCACTCACAGAAACAGAGTACAAATTGGAATACCAACAAATCATAAAGATAGGAGAAACTAATGGATACAACAAAGACACAGTAATAAAAATCATCAATAAAACCAAAAAACAAAAGGCAATAAGAGATGTTTCCACTCTTAAACTGTATTAAACTGTATTATATTGTTTATTTTATATTATATTATATTCCATTTCAGTTACCATAAACAGTGCTATAGTAGTAGCAATGTATCTGCTGGATGTACATTGAATAGATTTAATTGCAAAATGATAATTTAACTGTTTCTTATCAGTGATTCAAAATATTCATAAAAATGCTGGCACAGAATTAGGGTTAATTAATGTTTGTTTTCATACTTTAATTTCAAATTATTTTACCTCTCAATATGACCAAGTTCATTGTTTACCATGTTTCATACCATTTTAATCTTGATATCAGAAATGGAAATTGTATTACAAAAGTAAGGACATTTAGCATTAGTAAATGTCTAAATTGGAGTTAAGCCTTTTTATATAATGCATTCATCTGTTCACACTTTAACAGTTGTTTTTTGGGAGAACATATCTTTCAAATGTCTGGTACTTTTTATAATCTCATCTGTAATCCACTTTTTATTTAATGCAACAGGTACAGGTTTGGTTTTCATAACCAGAGAACAACAATGTCAAGTAATACAAAAAATATAACAAATTATTATTGAGCAAATTGCTCAAATTTCCCTAATTTTATTACACTAACTTGGACATGTTTCAAAGGCTGTTGCCTTCATCTTCAGCATGGTGGAAGCAACAGCCTTTGAAACATGTTCAAGTTAGTGCAACAAAATTAGTTAAATTTGAGTGATTTCCTCACTATATTTCACTGTGAAAATTCCTGCTATTCAAAACTACTAATACAAAAAAGCTGACATAAACTCTTTGAATTGGTATCAATTTCGTCATAAACCTTATCCACAATTTTCTGCTCAAAAGACAATTTAAAAGTTGTAAGTTATTTACATTACAATCTATGTAAGTAGTCAATAATTGGCTAACATTGTTAATATTAGCAACAAGGCTTAAATTTACCTTGAAAACAATAGTAGCATGATCAGAGATACGGGGTTTTAATACATCAATTTGAAAAATATCAAAAAGTCTACCTGTATAAATATTTTAACTTCACTGTGGATATTAAGATCTCCAGTCAATACAATATACCAGGTCATGTTGTACATGTAATATATCATTTGGTCTAATTCAGAGAAAAATTCCATGCTCCCATTTGGAGATTTGTAGTTACAAATTGTAATAAAGCAAAATTCATCAATGTTCAGAACCCACAGGGATTCCATCAGTGCCAAAATTCTGTATTTTTACAAATGATTTACAAAAGAGAAAAATTTGTGTGAGGTGGGTACCTTGGTTTTTGATTGCCAAACAAAAGAAATAGACATTGCAAACTTGCTCAAATAAAGATTCAACATTGAACATCAAATTGTGCTAATGATGAAACATGGATTAGAGATTTTAAGCCAAAGTTGAAATCACAGTTAAATGAAAGAAGAGGCTCGTCTTCCCCATGACCCCCCCCCAAACAGTCAATGAGTGTAATCAAAGGTCAAACAAATAATGTGATCTTTGTTTTTGATCACTAACTAATTATTATGACAAAATAGATTGTGTTGAACAAGTGTCACAGCAGTTTATTATCATGACTTCATGAAAAAATTGTGCAAAAAATACACAAAAAACTGCCCTTTATGTTCAAGATCATTCTCATTCTCCTTGACAATGCTGCCTGCATGCCGGTATGATGTGACCAATAAACTGCACAAATATGGATGGGAAATATTATCTCATCTGCCCTACAGTTCTGCATGAGTTATTCCCAAAGTTGAAAAAGTCCATGCACGATCATACGATGTTGCATCCACAATATTTGGGACTGGTGCTGCCATCTCAACAGTAGTTGCAGTAGAGTTTTGTATCACTAGGTGGCAACACTAGCACATCTGATGAGTGAGTATTTAAAGTTTCATGCAGCTGGGTAGATGTGTTGAGATTCTATAGTACGTTTCATGATACTCTGTGTGTAGTGTGTTGCGATTTTACGATGGATCCTAGATTAGAACAGAGAGTGTGCATCAAAGTCTGTGCAAATCTAGGGAAAAATGCTACGGAGACCCTCACAATGATTCAACAAGTATTTGGAGAACAAAACATGAGCCGTACATGTGTGTTTGAGTGTCATGCTCAGTTCAGGGCCGGCAGTACAGCAATTGAAGATGATGCTCACACCGGTAGGCCCATCAGCTGTACAACACCTGACATTGTTGCCAAAGCTCAACACCTCGTTCATGAGGATCGACATCGAACCATTGAAGATCTTGTTCATGAAGTAGGAATTGGTTATGGAACATTCCAACAAATTTAAACTGATGAATTGCACCATGTCACCGCAAAATTTGTGCCAAGAATGCTGACTGCTGATCAGAAGGCGCAGCATGTTGAAGTTTGAACGGAGCTTCGTCAGGCTGTATATAATGATCCAACCTTCTTGTCCAGGGTCATCACCGGCGACGAGAGCTGGAGTATGCTTATGAACCTGAGACAAAACAACAATGCTCCCAGTGGAAGAGCCCGAACTCATCAAGACCAAAAAAAGTGAGACAAGTGAAGAGCAAAGTTAAGAGCATGCTCCTCGTTTTCTTTGATACCAAGGGGACTGTGCACAAAGAATTCGTCCCACCAAATCAAACAGCGAATTCCACATACTACTGTGACGTTTTGCGATGGCTCCGTGAAAATGTGCAGAGATGTAGGTCGGAATTTTGGCAACAAGGGAACTGACTGTTGCATCACAATAATGCACCCTGTCACAATTCTTGTTCACCATGAGCTTTTTGACGAAAAAACATGACGGTTGTCCCCCACCCACCGTACTCACCTGATTTGGCACACTTTGCTCTATTCCCCAAACTGAAAATCAAGTTGAAAGGACGTCGGTTCGACATAATTGAGAGGATTCAAGAAAAAACGCTGACTTCCAAGATGCACTTGGAAAATGGCAGAATCACTGTGACCGGTGTATACATGTGGAAGGGAAATACTTCGAGGATGACAGCGGTCATTAGTTGCAAAGTAAATTTTTAACCAGATGGCAGCACCAGTCCCGAATATTCTGGATACCACCTCGTAGTTTGCCCTGTTCCCCTTACCTGAGCCATTTGGCAGATGCAGTGGTGCTTTAAATGGAATAGAACAGTTTTGCAAATGTTGGGACTTGCTCATTGAAAGCAGGGAGACAATATTTAAGGACTGCAAACATATACTCTCAGAAATATAAATGTTCACGTAAGAAAAATATTTGCATTATTTATGAAATGACCCTCATACAAATTCATCCTGTAACTATCCAATAATGTTCCTCTGCATCATAAAGTGTTCTCCCTGGTCTCTGCAGTTTCACTTTTGACAAGTCTTTGAACACTGCATTAGACATTCACTAATCTATACTCTGATATTGTGGATAGGAAAAAATCTATACTTAAATTCTAAATTTAAAAGACTGAATTTGTTAACATGATATCATTTCTCACACCTATTATAAACAGCTGAAATGACTGGACATTTTTATTATGTCTGTACACATCCATGTTTTATTTCTGATGCAGAGTTCACTCCCTTGCTTTGTTTCATTTGTAATTTCCCATTTTTACATATCCACATTTTTTTCTGGCATGAATTAATATAGTGAAGAATAACAGAAATTACGTCCATTACTGTAAAGAACTGGCAAGTGTAAATGGTAATTTCTTGAGATGATATAGATTTGTATATTGTGCAAAATGGGCAACATTTTCAGCATCTTTTGTAAAAAGGATGAATAATAAATTAAATGTTTTATATGCAGTACCTAAGTTTTAAAAAAGAGGCACCATGAGTTTACAACATCAGAGATCAGCGATAACAGTGATATACCTCACTTTGGTTTCAATTAATTAAACAAGGATATTTATATATCAAATATCATGTGGAAAACAGGGGGGGGGGGCAAATTGCATCAGTAACTGACTAGTGAATGTAAAGAATGTGAATAAGTCTTACAGTACTTTAATTAGTGGAAACATAAAATTGTGTATCATAAGAGAATCTTCTGTGCAAAGTGATTTTAGCATTTCTAAACGATTATTCAGATAAGTATATATAAAAGTTCAGAAAAAGCAATTAAATATTGAAAATGAAAATTTCTATGAATAAAAAAATAACAAGTTGATTATGCTCACCGATTTTTTAAGTTTAGTGCAATCCATGGTACAAATCTATATCTATATGTTTTCCAGTTCTTCCAGAATTGTTCAATCATTTATGGGTACATTTATAAGAAATGTCTAAGCATTTCTACTCTCTCCTTTACTGGTCAGGTAAACACTTAGAATCTGTAAGAGAAAAATGTATGCTATTAGACATATATGTTAATTGTGCACAGAACTGAAGGCATTTATTCTTATATTTTATACCAACTTACTTTTGCAACAGTTATCTTTTTTTTTTTATAAAACCAAGAACAAAAGAGCATTAATAAAACACAAAAATCAGCAAACAATGTAATGATTGCCAAACTACTAGGTACCCTGTATAATGACCAGTGCAGAATTTTGATCACACCATGAGCCACCTAAGGAGGGGCAGCTTCTCTAGGAGATTGCTGTTTGCCCTATCCCCAAAATGTTCAATGTTTAATTTCCTATGGAATACAAAACAAATGAGTTGGGCGCACTATATTGAAAGATTCCTTTGACTGACTGATCAAAAAATAGTCTTAAAGCTATGCAGGGCTTCTAGCAATGATATTACTTGGGTCAATGAAGTAAAATTGAAAACATGTACCAAGTTTGGCACACAATAATGGTTAGGTTAGGTAGCGAATGAACGTAGGTTTAGTTTTATCATAGTAACTGCAATACAAAATTTTACAAGCTATATATTTACAACTGGGATACGAAAACTGTTAAAGTAGCGAAGATGTCTTTTTTTTTTCTTCCGTTCTATATATATAGTTACAATGGCTAATGAATGTATATTACATTAGTTACTACATGCACCAAATAAACTACATTCGGCTGGTGTATTTTATTTATTGTTTACTATATTTTGGGCATAAACTTCCACTCTAGTACCCTATATTTTAATGTTTCTAATATTTTAAGCCCTCAGCATACTCACATATTTTTATTTACACACAAATGTTACCTATAACTGAGAGCTGTCACTAAAATTGCTGTATAAATAAAATTATTAATATAGTAACATAACCCTTCCTGCATAAACATGCCGGAATGATCAGAGTGGACAACCTAACCTACTCGAAATAAAATTCGTGCGTCAATGTTTGTGTCTCTGTTTGTTTTGAAATTCTAAAAATGCGAGCATGGTGGTATGAGATTATAAACACTATATGTATTTCAAGAAAATTGCGAAGTTGTAAAGCAAATTCCAAACAGCGTTTGAACATCATATGGTGAGAATATACTGATGATTTACCATGCAGCTTTTAGTTTTGCAGTTTGTGAAAGTACTGTGTTACTTGGAAAATAATTACCTTCGGCAACTTCCTGGTAATTTTGACTTATTACTGAACACAAAATAAATTATGAAAATATTTTTAATATGTATTCTTAAAATCCATATTTTTATTTAATGAAGCCTTGCCGTTTAATAGATCTAAGTAGGTACCAAAAATCCTAATTATGTGCAAAGTAAGATATCTCACATTACCTAATAAAAATTATATTTCAATTTTTTTCAGTATGAAAAATCGTCATGTATAATAAAAATCAAAATCAGCAAGATAGAAAGAGAGTTCGGTACTCTGAGTTCCAGAACAGTTTTTTGCATGATAATCAAAAAAATGAAGAACAACATAAAAGACCCAAATTGGATATACAGTTTAATGCAAGAAATTATGAAGAAACAAGTATGCAACAAAACAGGCGAACTGCACAACATTCTCACATCACAAATTTAGGAACAGTACAGAAATCAAATGCAGAATCAAAATTTAATACAAATAGACTACTGACCACAAAGTCCCTCTCTGCAAATGCATTACAACCTAATAAAGCTGTGACACGCTCAGAAACATTATATACCAATAGAATTGGAACCATTTTTAGTTCCAGTAGAGAAAGTTCTAATGTAACTGAATCATATAATTTAGTTGATTTTGGTCGTTCAAATAGTGATGTAGTGAGAAACAAAATTAATGCCAAAGCTGAGTGTTTGAGTAATACTGCAACAGTTTCTGCCACAGCAGGTGCTGGGAAAAGTGTAGGAAGTGGTGTGCAAAATGATGATATTTGGGGTGAAGATTTGGATGAAGTAACCATTGAAGAATGCATGCTATTAGCAACTCAAGCATCTCAGGTAGGTATTAGAAACTAAAAGTATTTTGTTGCAATGATTTATGGTAAAATACACATGGTTATAGCCACATAGATATATGGAAAATGGCAGAAAGTGTCAGGAGACCCAGATAAAAATAGGTACATATTCCAAACATATGTAAACACAAAATTGAGTTCTAAATACATTGGAATATGTAAATAAAGTTCTACTTTGATTCATATTTTTGTATATGTAATATATCTAGATTGTATAACTATCTCAAACCTCAGGAAAAAAAGGTTCTTAAATAAAATTACCAACCATTTTACATCCAAGTGATAACTTACCATCATACTAAATGGAACTTGAACTAATGGGCTGACCAATCATCATTCTGACACCTGCTTTGGATTTAATAAACTCCAAAATCTCTCGCATGTAATGCCATTCCTTTCATAACAAAACACCAACTGTGTTCTTTCAGAAATTGTAATTTCATCTGGCATTATAGCAACAAAGGCTGTCTTCTTTGTTCTTCTGCTAAATTCTCCAGTAAAATTTCCAGCAAGCATTCCAGTAGTTCTTGTTGAGTAGATTTTCAGGTCTCCTTAAGCACCTAATTACTTTCATTATTTTCAATATTAATTCAATTTGGAATCTAGCACAGTGAAATGTGCATTAATAATCTCCTCTGAGATGAAATATTTAGAACACTCTTTATGGTTTCACTTATTGGAGGTTTACTCAGGACATGTTTTGTGGAGGGTCCACATCCTCAGCTATTAAACTATTGCTGGATCATTCATAGAAGTTGGGTTAGTAGGTACCTGGGTTGACTTCGGTGGTCTTGTGATAAACTTGAATAAAGAACTCTCTGCTTCTTGGGTGTCAAAATTCATAAAGTTCTGCTCATGTTTTTTATGTAAATCCTATCCCATATGTTTAATTCTTTTGTTTGTTGAACCGTTTTTAATAACTTGATGCCTTTTTGTATTTCATGGTTTTCATTTAAAAAATTAAAGAACATTCCCCAATGTTCCTTCAACCTAATGCCTATATTTTTCTATGGAAAATCATATGTTACAAACAAATAGAAAAATCAGCTGTGACAGCACATTTTTGGAATGAAAACCATGAAATAGAAAAAGGTATCAAGTTATTAAAACTGTCTGTTCTCAACCAAAAGAATTAAACACATGGGAAAGGATTTATATAAAAAAAAAAACATGAGCAGAACTTAATGAATTTCAACATCCCAGAAGCAGACAGCTCTTTATTCAAGAGTGTCACGTGGCCACCAAAGTCAACCCAATTACCTACTAACCCAAGTTCTACAAATGATCCAACAGTCGTTTAACAGCTGAGGTAGTGAACAAGGATCCACGAAACATATCCTGAGTAAATCTTCAATAAGTGAAAGAATGTTCTAAATATTTTGACTCAGAAGAGATTACTTTCATTATGTTCTTTCACTGTATATCTATATTGGAAATCATAGCCACTAATTACAAGAGAATACTAGGATTTTCAGAAGTTTCATTTTTGTTCTGTACTCATAAGTTCAATGGTACAACAAAATTTTATACAGTCAATAATTCTTCCTCTACCTATTTTTCTCTCCTTGCTGTTGTGTTTCACCTTCTGTCATTAAAAGCATGGTTAATAATGTTGCAATTTTGACATACATAAAGCCCTAAAATCCAGTCAACATAAAATGTTTTTTAATTAATATGGTAAGAAATGCATGATCAGTCAAACCCACTCCAAGCATCACTTTTCAAAAACTATGTGTGGAAAATGGAAGAGAGCATTCCAAATTTAAATCAACCCACTCAAGTGATTTTGTACACTTTTACATTAAATTTTCTTAAATATGCATTTCCCTTTTCTTAACTTATAGCTGTCTGTATTAGGTTCAGATTTGGCATAGGTCTACATAGCTGTTTTATTCTTAATTTTTCCTTCAGGGCTCTAATGGAAAAACACCTATTTAACAAGTTTTCCAATTTGTTTGCCATGGTGTAACACACACACAATGTAAAACTTAAAACACATGCACAAACTGCAAGTATCTCATCTCACATGATGCACATGATCTTAGCCTGTCTGTTCTTGCATTCATGGTCTACCTGATGAACTTTGTTATACACCAAGAGTTCCAGGCATGTCTCCTGAAATATTTCAGCGCTTATGTAATACTAAAATACATTCAATTTCAGAATTGCAGGCTGCTCAACATGCATATTTATAAGAGAGTACTTCAAATATTTTTTTTTATTTTTTAACCATAGTTAAAAAAACTGTCATTGAGTTAAATAAATCCTGAGCTACAGCTCATAAGGAGTGGCCGCCAACTGTTCTTGACATGAAAGTTCTATATTCTACAGCTATTGCTGTTTTTTTATTCCTGCCTTCAGATATCAAGAATGCAGCAACACCAATTCAAATAAATAAGGAGAAAAGTGCCTGTGGCTGACCAGAAGATCATTTCCATTCTCATTTTCCATTAAATTTCCAAAGCTCTTATCTGTACGTGATATCCAAAGATTTTTCTATCATAACCATTTTATTCACTTTTAATCATTTCTATTTAATTAATTTTTTCTTCCACTTATTTGTTTTACTACATTCTACCAAAATATGCATAGTATTCTCAACTTCTCCACAAATATTGCAAATGCCTTGTGGAATATTTCTCTTTAACCCTCTAAATTTCCCAAGCATCAACCTAAACCAAGCAATCACTCCTCTCTTCTTTTTATAACATTTTTATATATGTGTCTGCTTACTAGATCCACTCTTTAATATCCTTTCCCAATTGATCATTTCATCTCATGTATCATCATTGTCCACCGCCCGTGGTGCCTCAGCAATAAAAACTGGCGTTAAACACTATTAAAAAAAAAAACATTCCACTCTTTAACATTTTTTGGGTGTAAAAATCCTAAGTATGGCTTCCTTCAGAAGGAAAGTAAAGCCGTGGGCCCATGTCTTACATTTACGGCACGATAAAGAACCTCAAGCCTGAAAGAAGTGGCCTCTGAGCAAAATTTGTCAGCTGTTTCACACCTGCAATTGAATGGAACGCTGATAACCTGAGATGTTAAAAGCATCCTTAAATAAAAAAAAACCTTTAATATCTCATAAAAACATAACTCTTAACTCATTTCTATTATGTATACACTCCAAATAATAAATATAATTCCATCTAAAACATTTTCTGTCATGAATTAAAAAGCATAAAACCTGCCTATTCATATCTGCCTCTTGCTATCCATATATCACCCAATCCATTCTTCTCAAATAGGTCTTTAGCCTTCTTCTTCTTCTTCTTCTTCTTCTTCTTCTTCTTCTTCTTCTTCTTCTTCTTCTTCTTCTTCTTCTTCTTCTTCTTCCTCTTCCTCCTCCTCCTCCTCCTCCTCTTCCTCTTCCTCTTCCTCTTCCTCTTCCTCTTCCTCTTCCTCTTCCTCTTCCTCTTCCTCTTCCTCTTCCTCTTCCTCCTCCTCCTCCTCCTCCTCCTAAAAGACAGAATTTCCTGTCATTAATTAAAGAGCATAAAACCTTCCTGTTCATATCTATTTCTTGCTATCCATATATGATCCAATCCATTCTTCTGCAATAGGTCTTTAGGCCTATCCAACTAACTATAATAATAACAACAGTATTATTATTATTATTATTATTATTATTATTATTATTATTATTATTATTATTATTATTCAAATGTTCTTTTGAATCCTCAAACTTTCAATATATGCATTTTATGGTATATGGCATATTTGAAACCAATATTTCAATATTTCTCACCTTTATCTATTCTCTTACACTAATTCTAATAGCTTTCTATATTATCTGTATTCTGATACACCTATAATTAACTTATAAAATAATGAATTGTGGTAGTAATTGTAGAAGTTTTTCCAGGAGATCAGCAAGGTGAATGGTGAAGTTGCTTCTGAGCTTTCAAGGCCATGTATTGCCCTCATCATCAGGGACAATGTATTTAGGACTGATTTATATACAAAGCCCATGAATTAAAATTATGCTCCAGCAAGCCATAGGTATATTGTCACTGATGCGAGGGCAAGGTATGGCCTCATAAGTACGGAAGAAAATTAACCATTCACTTGATTTATCAGTTGCTGTCGCTGGGATAGCTAAGTCTCAACTTGTAGTAGCATTGTTTTATATTTACAGTGACAAATTATTTATATAAATTAAGAAGAACTATGGAGCCATAAAAAATGTATCACATTTATAAACAGTTTCCTATATGTCCTTTGTTCTTTGGAAATTGTCATAAGTTTGAGTTATTTTGCAATTCTTTTGCAGTCCTGTGTTCCAGATGTGCCAACAACTTTGCAAGCACCAGAGGCAAAAAAATTAAATAATAATGACACAATAAGATCAGTGTTTAATTCCAATTTGACAGGAAGATCAAGGTTTAATCAACAGAACAGGTGGCTACCAAAAGTCAGACAGACAGATGGCTCTGAAAATACAACAGATACTCAACAGTCTGAAATAAGGAACCCCCATCCTAAGGAACATCTTTTTCATAGTGCAGGTATTTATTGTGTCTAGTGAATCTTATCCTTTACTTAGTGTTTGATTTGCAAAGTCTGATGAACTAAACTCATTTTCCCCATTACTTGTTCGCATTCTACTATTTGTTGGGTGAATCTCCAATCTGAAATCAAATTATTCTTCTGAAATTCACTTTTCTTAGTTTAATCAGTAGGCATCAAGAAAATGTTTGATAAATGAGGAAAGAATCACTTGAAAAAACTTGCAAAGTATTTAGAGAAGTTACAAGAAAAATGGTGAAGAAAAGTTAAGATGGCAAGGGGATGGTGATATGATACTGGGTTGGTTCCTAATGGTCATTAGGGATGCTGATGTTTATAATTTTTTCCCCAACTTTCCAATAAAGAACTTCCCAAAGTTCATTTGTTTGTGGGCATCAAGTTGACTGTATTTCAGTAGATGTTCATATGGGATAATAAGATAAATGAAAAGATTTAGTGGTAATATAAGGGGAAAAGTTAATAAAATAATACTGTATAAAATTATTGTATGGCTGAGTGGAACTATACACTTGTAGTCACACTAAATACACTGCTGGGTTAAAAAAAAGTCTTTTTAGTGGAAATGTGACCTGCACCTACTCATTTAGGTTCATTGCTATAATTAGTTTTCATGTGCACTTTGCAAACAAGAAAATGAAAATTTTGGGTCATAAGATTGATTTTTTTTTTTTGATTGATTTATTTAAGGACGCTCTTTAACAGCTCAGGTCATCAGCGTCCCATTCAACTCAGGGCGTGAAACGGCTGACAAATTTTGCTCAGAGGCCTCTCTTTCAGGCTTGAGGTTCTTTTTCGTGCCGTAAATGTACGACACGGGACCCACGGCTTTACTTCCCTTCCGAAGGAAGCCATACTTAGGATTTTTACGCCCGAAAAAATCCATCGGTCCTGGCCGGGTTCGAACCCGCGTTTTGGGTATAGGAGGCAAGTATGGTAACCACTACACCACCAGGACCGACTGGGTCATAAGAGATATCCTCTCATGCATTTTGGAGGTCCTTTCCTGATTTGCAACATTGTTACAGTTAGTCTGTTAAGCTTTACAAACCTGCATTTTTTGTCAATCCCACATTGTTGCAATTCCTCATTGAACAAACAAAGCATTGTTGTTATCATACATAATGAATGTTCAATCAGTATTTCCTATAGAGTGAAGATTTTAAGTGTCCTGAAAGATGCATTTGAGCCCTGTTGATTGAACCAAAGCTGTTGCAAAGTTGATGGCCACAGCTATTACTATTTAGTGAGAGTTTTAAGAACAACTCCCACAAGTATTCTACGAGCTATAAGATGAATTTGGGAACACAACAATTATGACAAGCATCCTGAGTCAGGTCGTCTGAGGTATACATTGCAAAGAGATGACTGTTTTTTAACTTTAAAGATTTCAGAGATTATCACATGCGACGGTAATGTATACTGGAGCATGAGTTTAACAACTGGTGATGGATTGTTGTTTTACTTGCTTTGCTGTCTCGATGCGCCGCTCTGCCTCGATAGCTACTTATATTTGTGTACAGCTGGATGTTTCGTTACCTGTTCAAGTTAACGGGTGGAAATTGTCGGAAAATAGGGAATAAGAAAGCAGAGTACAAGACTAATGATGAAACTGTTTATTTCTTTCTGCCACTGTTACTCTGCAAAGGATCGTCTTTCTAAGTTCTATGGGACTTCAAGATCACTTGCCTCTCCTCTTAACTCAGTGACTATCACCGTCCGGTTCTTTTTCTACACCTTGACTGCTCGACACTTACTCCCCAAAATCTATTTCTCACAACTTCTCAATTCTATATACTTTCACGAATGCTCAAATCTTACTATACTGAATTTACTATTCCCTTCGCTTACTCACTGATGGCTAGCAAAACTCTCACCTATCACGACGGCTTACCAAAAACTCACTTCTCTCGATGTGGCTTTCCGAAACTTACTCTCCCGATGGCTTTCCGAGAATTTTTAAAAATGAATTAAATAAGCCACATTCGTTAGATATTTTGTTGATTTGGTTTACTTACAGATGCTCTTTAATATCTCAGGCCATCAGCATCCCATTCAATTCAGGGTGTGAAATGGCTGATAAAATTTTGTTCATAGGCCTTTTCCTTCAGGCTTAAGGTTCTTTATCATGCCACAAATCTACGACACAGGATCTACGACTTTACTTCCCTTCTCAAGGAAGGCAAACTTAGGATTTTTACTCCCGAAAAAATCCATCAACCCTGGTCACTAGACAACCACAGATACCACTTTAGAAAGCCCAATAAATAAAAATGTTATTTGCACACTGTTAATGCTTTTTTGAAGGACTGTTATTTAGCTCATTTTTGTAAAAAAAAGGATCATAATTAAAGAAAATAGGATGGTTTATAAATAGAAATTCAATAGAGGTAATGAAATAATTTATTTGGAGGTGAGATTTTCAAATAATGGAAGATGGGAGATGCAGTCTAAATGTGCAAAGCCAAAGTTAAATTAGCGATGAAAACTGTCAGAGTAAGTTTTTATAAAGCTCCCACATTGCAATGAAATGGCTAGAAAGACTATATGAGGCTGTGGTTGAGTCAAAGGTGATGTATGCAGTAGAAATTTGGGAAGTGTCAAAGATGTGACAAAGGTTAATGTGGTACATAGAATGTTTTGTGGAGAAGTTCTGGAGTTTGCCAAAGGGTAAGTTTGGCTGAACTAGGAAGAGTAGGAAGAAAATAAACATTAGCAGAGAGAATCTTGAAACATTGACACAAATGCGTAAAATTATATAATAACAATGTACTAGAGGAATGTATAATGCAACAAAGAGATTTACTGGGAAGAGAGAATTGGTTTGGGGAGGTGGGGAAACTATTAGAAGAAATTGGAATAGGAGAGTGTGGAGACGGGTGAAAGTAATGTCAGTGGATTTTGGAAAGAAGTGAGACAGAGGGTAGAAGATGTAGAGAAGCAAGAGATTTAGGCTAGCTTAGAGGATAAAAGTTCTTTAGACCTATATAAAATAGCTGGAAGAAAATGGGCTGGGGAAAAATATATAGATAATTGTGATCAATTAGGAAGAATAGATATTGCATGGATGCATACAAGGGTATCATTTCTAAAATAATAAGAACATATTTTAAAGAAGCATGTATTATGTGTGGAAAGGGAATAGTGCATTCCATTTTCTAATAAAATGTAAAATGGTAAAAAGATGGAGGGATGAAAAATGGACTAAACTTCAAGAAGATATAATGACAATTAAAATGTCAGATATGAGAGCAGAAAAAATAAACAAGATTGGGGAATTCTTAGGAAAAGTAAGGGATAAGTAAGGGGCTTGAGGGAATAGTTGTTGGTATTTTATTGTAGGGGTTCTTTACCATACATATAACTAGGTATTGAAGATATGGGAGAACTTAAATTTGGTATTGCTAAATTCTTAGATATTTTGTTTAAGCAAATTTAATTGTAATGTTTGCTGAAATAAAATTCATTCATTTTTATACTTATTCTCTGCATAAACAATATCAATCCATTCATTTTTATACTTATTCTCTGCATAAACAATATCAATCCACAGATGTATCTCACAAATAAAGTTTATATTACCACTCAGCAAGCCTTAGGTTCTTCATATTGATGAGAACAGGATAATATATAGTGAGGTTCTCTTGCAGAGCTTTACATTCTACTGTGAAGTGAAAATGTGAGGTAGCTTTAAATTTTGCCACTGTCAGTGAATTATATTTCATGCATCATTTCTAAGACATTATTGTTTTAAAATTTGTGATTAAAAAAGCTAAATGAAAATTACAGGTTTAATATTTCTGGTTCCATAATATATTCAAATGCTTTTTCTCCCTATAGTTGAAAAAAAGAATGATCTCATTCAAGAACTGCAGAAACTGCGCCTAGAAAACCAACAGCTGAAAGGAAACATTCTTACAAAGGAAGGAGAGGTGAGCTATATTGCCACAAACTTATGAACTTAGTATTAAATAGCAATAACAAAAAATGAAATATTCACACATGAACATTTTTTAAATACTTTTTGTGAGCAATTTGCAAATTCCTTTAAATAGAAATTTAAATATATATCTTATGCCACAGACATTGTCATCAGCAAATAATAGGCTTATTGCCGATGTCCATTTGTTTATGATTCAATGTCTGTTAGTGGATTTATGAGTTAATAAATGCTGGAAGTAGTATCTAAAGGTTCAAATTTACCAAAGGAGACACCAATATATAAATTATACATAAATCAATGCACAGGTAGTTTTGTTTTTTTATGTTGGAAGTGATGTCTTTCTCACCAGTCTACAAAAAAATGTTTCCTTGCTTTTTTAATTTTTCCACCTAGATATATATAATATGAATGCCCTGAAATTAAATACGTTTTCCGTTTTACTCTATCAAGCTAGATTTTTAATCAAAATCACATCAAATCCAATAATGTACATGAAATAATATTAAGTTTTAATATATATCTAAGACAAAACTGTTTTTGTAGGTTTCATTTTCATTTAAATATTAATGGATATATTAAAAATAGATAGCATGTGTCAAAAATTATAAATTTCCAAACTATTTTCATTATTATTATTATTATTATTATTATTTCAGTAAAATTATCATCTCCATGAAAACTATTGTTTAGAAGGCATAGAAAGCAGTCAATAATATAAGATTAGATTTATTTATTTTTAAATATGATTGGTTTGGCTGATAAGAGCTTGCTTTTGATTAAGTTTTGAAGAACTTATTTAATTATTAAAATATGAAATGACATATAAGATGAATGCATTTTTTTGTTATTGTTTTGTTCAAAATTAGAGTTAGATTGTGGACAGAAAGCATACTTTTAACATTTTAATTTGAAATGCTCATTGGAACTGGTACAATGAAGTTAATCATATAATTAAATTATTGTATGATTGAGTCAAATTACACACTCTTATTGACTCCACTTATTTGTTTAAATGTAGTACAAATTTCATAGACCTTTGTCTGCATACTTAGTTACCCATCAACTGCTGGATAATTTGTTATGCTTTATAATTCATTTTGCTGGATATACATCCCCAAACCATAATGAATTATCCAGCAATTGATGGGTAGCTAAGGTGCGGATGAAGGTCTGTGAAGCATGTACTACATTTAAACAAATAAGGAGCCAATAAGAGTGCGTAGTTCAACTCAGTCTACAATGATCTTAATTATACTTATCATTATTCATTTTTTTCAAATTTACACAAAAAATTATGTTGCATTACAAACTATATCATAGCTAATGGATATCATTGTATGATTAGTTGAACTACACACAATATCATACAATGATATCCATTAATATGATTGGCTTCACTGTGTTTAAGTTCCAATTTTACATTTAAATATATCATAGCTTTTTATTTCTTTGTTATTCGTGTTCACACCAAACAGTATTCTCGTAGGATAATGAACTCAGCACAACTAGGTACAATTAAGTGGTGGCAGCTAATACATCAATAAGCAATAGGTAAGGAAAATGAACTTTGATTCAGTCAGATCAAGGCATAACAACATAAGCAAAGGAGATGTACATGTATACTAAGTTTTGTAGTGTTGGAATATCTTTAACATTCATACAAGCACCAGACAATGTTCTTTTGTAGTAGAATGAAAAGTCCTCATCAGAATTTAGTTTTTCGGCTAAAGTTTAATACATTGCAGGTATCAATTCTGCGAACACAGCTTAATGATGCAAAATCTGAGATTGAAACACAAAAGCAAGAAAAATTAAAAGCAGTGGAGAGCCAGTCCAAGGAATTGAATGAAAAACTGCAAGCAATTGAGAAAGAACTGCAACAGGCTAAAACTCAATTAGAATTCAAGGTATGTATATTATTTTATCTTAGTTCATTTTCATATTTTTGCAGTCTAATAAATTCTGAGTAATTTTCCTGCTGCTCCCTTTCTCCCTCTTCCATCTTCCTTTCCCATAGCTCTTATTCAGCTTTCTATAAGGAGAAATCAAATAACATTTGAAGCCTTAAAAAAAAGCAATGCAACATACCATTGATCTCCACCATTAGCAACACACTTCTACTGGGATTTTTTTTTTTTTGAGTAGTTTTTAATGCCCGTTTTTACTACTGAGGCACCATAGGTGGTCTACTGGGATACCAGACTTTCAATGCCTCTGTCAAAGAATTTCTACAGCTATGAGTTAAGCCAATGTTATACCCTCTCCTGCAACCAAAAGTGGGTCTCTTTAACTTGACAGACTTCACTTCAATTATTGTTGTGCTGTATACGATGTCTGTCTGAAAAATATTCAGTTTAATTTTTTCCAATGGTAATTAATTACAATAGGTTGGCAGTACTATGCACAGAGGTGCAGAGAAGTATTCTGAATGTGAGCATGTGTTTGCTAACCTTGCCAGATTATTGGTTGCTGAGAGGCAACTGGCAAAAAAGTAGTGTTGCTGTGTGACATCACATTTTCATTTTTCTGGGATGATAGAACATGTAGAACAGTGTTACTGCATCAGAATTTTTGTGACAAAGAAAGGTATTGCAAGCATTACCCTCCATCCTTGACTCTTCATGACTTCTGATTGTTTCTAAAGTTAAAATCTCCATTTGAATTTTTAAGTATTATGGCAAATATTTTCCGACATGCATAGTAATGATATGTTTCTATAGTTTTGGAACAATAGTCTGGTACCTTTGCTCTTATATGTCAGGCATAGCATAGTACATTTCCTTTCCATTTGTAATTATCTGTTTTCCATATCTTTATGATGGGTTGTACTTCTATTATAATTACATTTTATTCTTTTAACAATTCTGCTGGGATTCCATCGATAGCACTTTTGGACGTCCTTGACTGCAGAATGCAAAATTGTTCATCAAAGTTGCTGGGTTTTTTTTTTTTTTTCTTCCTCTCCCATATCTTTGATATTGCAAAGGATTACAGGGCATGGTTTCACCTTTGTAATAGTAAACATCTTTGTTTTGTTCAAAATATAATTTAGTATATTTTGAATGACATTCATTGACTAGAATGGGAGGTATTTCAAATCGACAAAGCGTGCTAAGAAATGAGCTTGGAAAGGCTCAAATAATGGTACTAATGTATACAAAGCATATTGCTGTTTACTTTGTTTTGATTTATAAAGTGTTAAAATAAATAAATATGCTAATAAGTTTGAACATAGCATTTATTTATTTCCACAAAGATATTAAGTGTTAAGCTGTGACACTGGATACATGAATCCAAGATACTGTGTGAGATGTTTTCCAGATACCAGTAAACTTCAAGTTAATTTCACAGATATTAATTCATATTTATTGACCCAAAAGTGATGGCAGTATAAGTGAAACTTTGAAAGTCATAAAGTAAGACTTTTCATATTCTATATGTTAAAGAGGAACTGTGAATTTCAATCCAAAAGACAGTCACAATAGCTTAGAGCAAGAAAGTTCTTATTCTGACTAACCTAATTTTATGGCAGTTTACTTCAAGTGTGTGTGTGTGTCCTTTTGTTTTTGCAGAATATTGAAACTGAAAGTATACAGGAACGACAGAAATGGATAAAAAGTAAGAAGAAAGTAAAATTAGTAGCCCCAGAGCCTGCAAATACTGCACTAAATAGCACTTCAACCAGTAGCTTCAAGGACAGGTAGGAATATCAATATTCATAAATCAAACTAGAAATGTCAGCTATGTGATATTAAGAAGCAAAATATTGATTTTCTCTTGTTCAAATGTAAATATATTATCATTTTTGGAGACAAACTTGTGTTTACAGACCTAAAATATCTTTCCTGGTCTGGTTGCTAGATAATTTAAAGTTAAGAGTTCATCAATTATATTGCAAAGATTTTTAGAATTTTTTTTAATATATATGAGGGTAGGTCCATAAGTTTCTGGCCTTGCCGATAAGGATTATCACCTTCACAAAACCCTTATCTGGTGTAATACCTTATCTGTTAAGTAAATAGTTGCAGCTGTAACTTGTCGGTCCTGGTGGTGTAATGGTTACCATACTTGCCTCCTAAACCCAAGATCGCGGGTTCGAACCCGGCTAGGACCGATGGATTTTTTCGGGCGTAAAAATCCTAAGTATGGGTTCCTTCGGAAGGGAAGTAAAGCCGTGGGTCCCGTGTCGTACATTTACGGCATGATAAAGAACCTCAGGCCTGAAAGAGAGGCCTCTGAGCAAAATTTGTCGGCCGTTTCACGCCCTGAGTTGAATGGGACGCTGATGGCCTGAGCTGTTAAAGAGCGTCCATAAATAAATCAATCAATCAATCAATCAATCAGCAGCTGTAACTTCCACTCTGCTGTGCTCAGTTGTTCAGATATAGTTGCATAAAGTAGGCTATGTATAGAAGATTGTGACATTTTCAAAATGGAGTATCGAGCTGTTATTAAGTTCTTCACTAAAGGAAAATGGAATTAACCAGTGATTTGATAGTGTATATGGGGAAACATCCCCCCTAAAATTTACTATAAAAGAATGGCCAAACTTTTTCGAATTGGTCGAGAAAGCATAGAAGACGAAGAGTGTGCAGGTTGGCCCTTGGAGGTGCTCACTCCTGAAAACATCTCTTTTGTGGAAGGAAAAATAATGGAAGACCGGTGGCTCAAAGTTACAGAAATAGCAGCAGTGACAGTCCTTTGAATTATTCATGAACAAGAATAAAGTTAGTGCTTAGACTTCTTCCTCAGTCCAAAAGCAGCAACAAGTCATCTGTTGCTAGGCATTTTTGGAGCTCTGCCATGGCAACGAGAGAGAAGTTCTTTAAACCGTTGTTACAGGAGATGAAACTATGATCCCTTGTCCAAAAGAGAATCAATGGAGTGGCATAAACCTGGTGAAGCACCACCTCTAAATGCCAAGGTCACTGAGTCAACCAAGAAGATCATGGCCACAATCTTTTGGGATTGTGAAGGAATACTCTTCATTGACTTTAAGGAGAAGAACACCGCAGTAAATGGGGAGTACAATGCTGGTCTACTGCACAAACTATGTGCCTCCATCAAAGAGAAAATACTAATAAAGCTGAGGTGTGGTGTGTGCCTTCTTCACAACAACACATCTGTGCACACAGATCTTGTTGCAAATAAGCTGTGAAGAAATGTGGCTTCAAGGAGATCGACCATCCATCCTACAGCCCAGATCTAGCTCCCATTGACTATTTCCTCTTCTCAAAAATTAAGAAGTACCTTCAAGGAAGGAAATTTAAGTGTGATGAAGAAGTGATGAATGCTATTTATGCTCATTTTGCAGACAAGATTTCTGACTATTTTTGGGGGCAAGATTGAAATGTTAATTCAAAGATATCAGATGTTATTGCAATAAAGAGTAACTATATTGAAATTTGAAATATAGTTTTTGTCTTTACCATATCTAGAAAATGGTTAGGCCAGAAACTTATGGACCTACCCTCGTATATAATGCATTAAATAACTTTATAAAAATTTTGGAGATGAAATGCCTGTGAATATGAACTGTCTGTGAATGGTTTGAGGATTCAGGTGTAGTAATCTCTTATCAGGAGAATCAGAATCTCTAAGCAATAAAACTAGAATGAAGTCATGTTGGTATTAGACTGTAGGCAACAGCTAGGGGGTCATGAGCAACAAATTATGCTCTTACCTTTTGCCTGTCACACTCAGTACTTGTTTACCTGCCAGGCAGTGGTTCATATCCTGTGCTTGAATATACCTAACATGATAAATGCTTAAGAATTCCAATGTCTGCTTATTAGGGATAATCTAAGAAGATGAATCTGCCATAGATTGAATGATAAAATTATTAATGCTGTACATCAGGGGTGTAAAACATCTGCACAGATCCCAGACAATAAAAAATTATAATTCTAACCTTAAAAATGCAGTTTTGTATTATAGTATAAAATATGTATTATTATAGCACATTTCAATGTAATTTCTGAACAAGAACTCTTTTACTGAAGTACTGTTTTCATTTAGCAGCCTTGACCTATTAACCTCCTCCCATTGGCCTCTCCAGCCCAGCTCCTACTTGCAGTGTCGATAGACTCCTTCCACCATTCAGAAATTAAAAGCAGGGAATGTGTCATAAAGCAGCTGTTGGCTTATATTAGCATGTTTAGTGAAACGAAATATGTTAGTAATAATGAAGTGGCTACCTGCAAGGATTGTGAATGGACTATAAAAAATATGTGTGGGATATTGATGGGGATTTAAACAGTGTCACTACTTGATTCAGGTTTGCCAGTATTATAATATGCAGTGTGCTGATTTACACATTAAGAACA
This sequence comes from Metallyticus violacea, assembly GCA_030762175.1. NCBI lineage: Eukaryota > Metazoa > Arthropoda > Insecta > Mantodea > Metallyticidae > Metallyticus > Metallyticus violacea. Next base: position 1,338,312 of record CM060836.1, on the reverse strand, counting down.
TAATACATTATAAGATTTTTGGGATTGTATGTAAGCTAATTCACATGCTATAGTCAATATACCACAAAGTTTGCTAATACAACTTGCTAGCTTCAATATAATCGTGGGATTCATTTCAAATGCTTGGATCAAATGCATGCGGATCTTATAGCAATTTGATCATGGCATGTGAATCATTGTACAGCATATTATAACAATGACAAACCTGAATCAATAGTATCAGTACCATATAGCATCAGAAATTGTCGTCTAGTGGCTTTAATTGTAAACCTGCACTGGCTATCTTGGCTTGAATGAATGCCACGATTCATTATGTGTAGGAAAATGGTTCTTTTTCACATAAAAACTAAATTAAAACAATATCTTTAAAAGTAAGCGTTTTTTAAGGTGAAACCATTAATACATAGTGCATGTATGTGTTTAGCTAATGTAGCGCTGCATTCTATTAAAAAGTACAGGAAGTGGAGAAATGCATAAAATTCTGCCTCTTATCCTACCTCATGTTTTTCCCAGGAGACACTTAATCCCCTGATAAGTTTACACCATAGGATCCGACAAATAGATTGGCAAGCCAAGCTTAAGGATATCTGATATACATTGCATTAACCACACCACCATCACCTCCTATCACCACTTCAGAACCATAATTTATTTCTGGAATTTGTACTCTTTGGCTCTAAATTATACAAGTGCAGTACAAAAACATGCTCAAATTCCATAAGCTCAGAAAAGGGCATACATAATTTGATGCAAACAACTGCTTCAAAATTTCAGTTGAGACAAGTCAAATTCTATTTTTGCATCTTTACAGGTGTTCAATTATGGTTATTTGCTATAAATTGTAAAGTAAATGGCAATCATCACAAAAGGTATTCCTAGATGAAGATAAACATCCGCAAAAAACAAGTTAGACAGTTATACTAGCAAGAAATTGATAGTATCATTGCTTTTGCATTGCCATCTCTGTAGAGCTGTTTAGTTAACTCCAAGTATATCAGAATTTGATTGCCAGCAGTCTTTGAAAAAATGCATATACCAGTGTGTCCCATTTATCTTGCTCACCCAAATTAACTTTTTTATCGATGTGTGAAATGAAAAATTGTTTCTAATGAAAGTTTTTTTAACATCAAGGAGTTCTTACTGAGGGTATATTTTTTGTATCTTCATTAATGTAAAAGATACAGGATAGAACTTAGTTTTTTAAATAGCAACATGTACAATTCAAGAATACATTTACCCTCTCCAAGAGCTATTCGGAAATGTATCACACATGTACCATTTTAGTCCAGAAAACAGAAATGATAAATACATAACTTCTTATATTTAATAGCACTAACTAAATAATTTCATTCTTCAATAATGTAATTGAATAAACCATTATCTGCCAACTTACATTCTCCATAGACCAGCATTTATATATTTTCTTCGTGTATGCACATCTTGTAAGAAAAACTGTAGTCACAATAACTCAGTGCAGTACTAACTTCCTGATTACAGTACACTGGTATGTAAGCTGAACCAACAACAATTTGAGAGGGAGGAGATTGGTTACCTACCCCCTCTCCCTCTCAGGGCACTGTGTTAATGTGAATTGAAAAATGTGAACAAAATGCAGAACTCTACTGCAGTACTACATTGAATAAGTCATTTGTATAACCAAGGCTTAAACATTCCTGTTTCATCAATAACTGTGCACTCCTTATTGTTACCACATCTACTGTTTTCTTGGAAAAATGGTGCAGTGTGATACATTTTTGAATAGCTCTTGGAGAGGGTGAATGTATTCTAAAATAAAATGTGCATGGTGCCATTTTAAAAAACTAAGTTCTGTCCCATATCTCCTACATTAATGGATATGCATAAAGCCAGCAAGAACTCCCCCATGATGTTAAACTGTTGTTTGAAACAATTTTTTTATTTGAGGCATCAGAAAAGAGTTATTTTGGATGAGCAAAATAAATGGGACACCTGTATAGCAATCTAGAAGCTGGATCATTCTCCACTCTATAGTGAGGAATGAAAAATTTGTTTTACAGTCCAGCATATCATCACTTGAGAGGTCTTATTTTAGTTTCCTCATAGTTCATTATACAATGGTTCATCCATTTCACAGTCCCAAACTGTGTCGTAACCATTAGAGGGGGAAAAAATGCAGATTGTCATTCAGCACCATTGAAACTGTGATCAAGACTTTCAAAGTGCTGATTGTTTCAAGTACCAATAAAACAATGAAGAATTGCTCTGATGTGATACCCAGTTTCATTGCTAAAATTTGGTTGGTGCTGGTGGTGTAGTGGTAACCATACTTGCCTTCTAAACCCAAGATTACGAGTTCAAACCCGGCCAGGATCGATGGATTTATTTTGGATGTAAAATCACAAGTATGGCTTCCTTCGGAAGGGAAGCAAATCCATGGGTCCCATGTCATACATTTATGGCACGAAAAAGAACCTCAAGCCTGAAAGAAGAGGCCTCTGAGCAATTTGTCTGCCATTTCATGCCCTGAATTGAATGGGATGCTGATGACCTGAGATGTTAAAGAGCTTCCTTAAATAAAACTAATCAAGAAATAAAAAATATTGCTTAAAATTTAGGAAAATTAATAAAACCAAAAACAAGAAGAATTTGGTTTATAATTTGTAAAACTTTCAATTGATCTGTGTATGATATATTCCAATTTAAAGCATTAAGATAAAGTGTTCCTACTTAACAAAGAACTATTCTGTGCCTGTAGATGCAGAACTATATAAATATAAAAATAATAAATGACTTGTATATAAATATTGTCTTACGAAGCTGTTGACAATGGAGTGGTAACATAACCTGAACTTATGTATTCACTTTTTTACACTATACTCCATTCACTTACACAAAAGTAAGACGCGTCTTACTTTGTGTAAGTGAATACATAAGTTAAGGTTAATAAATGACTTTCTTTATTCACATAATGTGTACTTTCTTTCCCTCAAGAAATTAATCAAAAATAACATCATCATTATTAAAACTGGCAATAATATAATTCTTAAAACCAATTTCCATGGCATTAGTTGATATTGCAGAATATAAAAAACTAATAATATTCCCTTTTTTGTACTTAGATCTACATTTGTAGACCACCCTGTAACGGCGCAGAAGCAGGTGAGAAGGGGACAGGATTTGAGAAAAATATCTCAAGGTAACTATTAATATTACAGAGTTAGAAGAGGCAGAAAGAGGATATGTAAAAATCATTATAAGTATAGTACTAGTATATGGAATACAAAAATAATACTTTCATATAAGTAGAATGCTCCTTAGATAGAAATCCAAGATATTAAGGTGTTCAACTAGATGCTAAATTTAATTGGAACCATTAAATTATTCAGTGGTCATCAAACATAGTGAATCAATAATGTATAGAAATGCTACTGCAGGGGAGGTTAATTAGCCAGTCAGTGCAATGAAAAATAATGCAGAAACAGACTTTGACTAAATCTCAACAATAAATTTTGGTCCTCAAAGTATTGTTTGCTTACATTTTATTTCAAGTTAAAAATGTTCTGTTAATAAAGTACAAGGATAGCAATTTAATTCTCAGGATTCTACTAAGTAGAAGGTCCATAACCCACCAACTCTACGTATTTCTTTTCAAAATAATCTCCTCCATTCAAAATATGAAATTGTATCCTCTGGTAGCAATCATGAAAGCAGCCACTGGAAACAGAAAAAATTTGCCTGCTGTGAGCTGGACTGTACAGTGGGTGATTCACTGGTGTCTCTCAGGATTCTTGCAGAAATAGGATTTTTTTTCAAAGTGTTGTGAGGAAAGGCAGTGATGGAGCAAAAATCCTTGTGACCCAGGCTTCAATCTGTCTATTAGTTCGCTGAAGATCCTGGGGAAGTAAACAATGATCGTGACTGTTTTTTGTTCCTGGGGTGAAATGGTTGCAATATGTGCTGAAAAGGAATGTGCAACATCTTCCAATCTATATTTCAACATCACTTAAGCTTTGCTACTGAGGTCCTCATCTGGGAAGACCAGTGCCCTGTTTCATGAAGCTTATGATCTAGCAAAATCTGCATTTTAGTAATACTTTTTATTTTGCAAGTATGTGTTTCTAGAATTTATGAATGTAAACTACTAGTATGGCAGACTGATATTATCAGTGTGCAATTTTGTTTTATCAGTGTACTGTTTCAAGAAACATTTAGTCCTGTAATATTATGTATTGTGAACTAGTGAATTCTAACTGTGAAACCTGAATGATTAATTTACATATTAGTATAGTACATATTTTAAACTAGGTATAGATTCTATCAATTAAGCTCAGCACATTTTAATTATAAAGCTCATTAAGGATTATCTATGCAATAAGTGGTTTCATGGTAACATTTATGTGCATTTTAAGAACCAATCATGGTAAGTTTATTGTTTTAAAATTTGAATGGATTTTAAGTGTTAGTAAGTACAGCGAACATTACACTTTTTTATTGTCAATACATTTGTCAAAAAATGGATTTTTTTTCTCTGAATTACATCAGATATTTATATAATGCTCATACATTATGTGGCATTTTATATGCAAGTAAATGTAGCTGTTGTAAAAATTAGTATTCCTAATTTATTGTATACTCTAAGAAATCATTGTTTTATTTATTTTTTCAATGCCACCACTATACATTCAGATTTGTGAATAATTAAGTTGAATAATGGATTACAATAAGTTTTATTTATATGGATTGTTGATGGAATATAAATTTGAAGGTGGATTTAATTGTAATTTCTTGAGAGTGTAGCTGATTTCTGATCCCAGGTATTCATCTTAAGACCTGAGGGAAAACCCTGGTAAAAACCTCAAGTCAGGAAACTGATTCAAAAGAAATCAAATCCAGGATCAACATGTAGGAAACACAAATGCTACCACTAGAACATAGTGGTGGTTGCTTTAACGTAAAGAAAAAAACATATCACAATAATGTGCTTAAATGCCTAAAAATGGAATCAGAGGAGTAAATAAAGTTAAAAATTATGTAAGGTTGTGCAAAACTACAATATGAGGCACATAACTAAGTGTCCAACGTGGACTATATATAAAGTTTCCAAATGGGAAGATACTGCAGTATCATGCCTGTTTGAGTCTGTACAAAACGTTCAACAGTAATCCAAAAGATTTATTGCATGTGTAGAAATTGAGGCACATAATCACTAAGAAACATAACTATAAATACTAGAGCCAAAGCATGACAATATCAAAGCATTTCCATGTATTCTTTATAATCTGAACATATTCTAATCTTAATAAGCCATCAGAAAAATATCAATCCCATATATGCAGGTTGTATAAGGATAAATTTATTTCTGAGAGTCAAGATAACATGTAATTGAGAAAATGTACGAGAGGTCATTTCATTACATATTTCAATGTAGAAGTATAATATTTTGCTCATTAATGTTTCAGGATCACGTTTCGGTCACCAAGTATCGTCTTTGTTTGAAAAAGTACCAAAGAAGGCACATAGTATTACAAACGTATATTCTGTGAACACCACTCCAGATTTCTGTAAGTAGCAGTTGGTTATCATATGGAGGGTTGCTGTTTTCTCAGCAAACAGAAATTTTCTATTCCTCTGTTCACAGCTACAAAGCTGCTTAAGTTAAAGCTCTATAAACTTACTGTAGTACAAGAACTTAAACCAGTGACCCTGCAGATTTGTGAATTTATTTGGAATAGTGTGCATAACGAAGAAATTGACCCCAATCTGTATTTCTTTACAGGTGAATTTGTATGCTAATTCACAAAACAATAATGCTAGAGTACAGAAAAATGTAACTGTATCATGAGGAACCCTGCATGATTAAAAGTAAGACGTAGTGCACCATTATTGGCAAGGAAATAATAGATCCTATTTTTTTTAAGAAACAATAATGATAGGTATGCGCAGAAAATTTTGCAATGCTTTTCCATGATTTAGCTGTGAAGAAATGAAGTTTCATGACTTTCCAATAGGAATCTGCAATAACACATAAAATCCATGTCTCCTTGCATGCAGTTGATAAAATATTCGATGATAATCATTTAATATCATATGGCCCCCTCAGTCCCCCAATTTAATGCCCTGCAATTTTTATCTCTGGGGGGTATTAAAGGAAACAGTTTACAAAACAAATTCATACACATTAGATGAACTGAAAAATAACAATCGTGAAGAAATTTCTTCCTTTCTCAGAGGTAACTGTAGGGGATAATGGTTAATTTCATAAGTATATGCCAGGAATCTATGGAAAATGAAAAGAGATAGTTACAGCATGTACTTGCTTGATAAGGTGAGCAAATGTACCTTTTAAGTGCTTCAGTGTTGGTAATAACTTTCATGACAATCATAGCTGTGAACTTTCTGACTCCTGTTCATGCAGTACCAGCTTGAACCAACCAAATGGCAATCCCTTGAAGCAAAAATTACTCATTATTATTATTTCTTACTATCAATAGTTTCTATACCACATAATTAATTAATAAAAATTTTCTGTTCATAATGTTGAGCTAATCATTGACAGGCTATACTGGGTATTTTAGATCCTACAAAGCACATTTTCCACAAATTAGAAATTTGTTATTGCATTAACATTATATCTTGCTTGCCCCATACAATGCATTATAAACTCATACTAATGCTTTCCATACAATTATATTCTGTGTAGCTATCATCATGCAATCATCCCAGCTTAACTGGGGCTATCCTCCACGTTAATATTATTTTTGTTTCCAAAGAACATCCATAAAACCAGTCTTATGCATAAGTAAGAATAAGGCACATATTATATATTGCTTTGAATGTTGGGAATTCTCACAGGGAAATGTAACAATAATTATACAATTTTGATAAGGAATCACTCATAATTTTACTAATTTTTAGCAACATTGACATGTTTTAAAGGCTTTTGCATGGATTCATTGTCAATTCTCCCTTGGGATATGCATGTCTCTTTCTGTAGCTTTGAAGATTTTGGAGATGAGGTCATTGTTATTCTAAAGATCAAAACTAACTAAATTTTTTCTATTTTTTTGTATGAATACAAATAGATAATTATATAGATTTCTGAATAACTTTAAGGAGTTTTGGTTAATTTTGAAATTCATAATTTTCAGACCAAAAATAGCTTGTTATTGGTGATTTATGAGTATTTTTGTATTTGGCGCTTATCGTGTGTTCCTTGAAATGTAGAGTAATGTTTCTTTTTGTCTTGCAAATATATATTTTTGTTGCAGTCTTTACAATTGATTTCATAAATGTCTGATTGCTTTCTGGGGTAGGGGAATTCTGTCCTTTGTGTTGGTTTTTAGGAGTTTTTTAAGCTGGATTTGTTATAATATTTCTACCTTTAAATTATTTATTGAAATGTTTGATGTGCCCACCGATGGAATGTAAATTTCATATAAGTATAGATTTAAACAGCAGGAACTTTCACAGTGAAATATATAGCAGGAATTTTCATAGTGAAATATAGTATAATATAACAAATTATTCTTATAAGTATATTTGACTGCAACTTTTCAACAATAACCCATTCCTGGATATCAAAATCATCAAAAACCATAACACACTGAAATTTGGCACATTCACATAGATAATTAAATTAAGAACAGCAGCCATAATCAGATTAGTATACCTAGCCATAAGCAAGACCGAATACAAATTAGAATACTGTCAAATCATGAACAAAGTGCAAAACATAATGGATCTGGTCAACCAAAAAAATATATATATATATGTAAACAAAGGATATCACCACACTGAAAAAAAAGCTGCAGAAACGAACATTATACTTTTATATATATGCCTTTTTTGAATATTAAAATTATAAAAAGTAAAGAAAGCTTGAAATTTGGCATATATAGAAAGAACACACATGCAGATAATTATATCAAAGAAAATGGTTATAATCCTATAGATCACAAACATGCAATTTTTAATATTTTGATATGCAGATTGATCAGTTTACCAATTAGTATAGAAGAATATAACATGGAATATATAAAAAAATAAAATAAATAGCAACTTTAAATGGTTTTAATGAAGATTTAATACATAATAAGATAAAAAAATTCCAGAGAAAGAAAAGAATTGAAAATTCCACTACATTATCAACAATCAAAGAAAAAATGTCCTTTAAAAAATTTACATATAATCTAACAGTGATGTATAAATTTCAAAAAATATTTAAAGATGTTAATATAAAATTGGCCCCCGCTAATAGATTTACAATGTTTTGAAAGACAATACTACAGATAATACCCCAAAGGAGAAAAAAGCAGGGATCTACAAGATTTCATGTGCTGAATGTGATAAAATCTACGAAGGAAAAACTAAGAGGAATGTGGGGACACGTCTAAAAGAACATATGAGAAATTTAAAATACAAACAAATAGAAAGATCAGCAGTAGCATATCACTTTTGGACCAAAAATCATGATATAAAAAAAGAAGTTGAATTATTGTGTACAGGGACCAGTAGAACTGGATATTTGGGAAAAGATTTACATCTATAAACATAAGGATTATTTGATGAATTTTGACATTCCGAAAGAAGAAAATATAAATTTTATGTTCATAAAAGTTTCACCAAAGCGGAATAACATTGCTTCTGATACTATATAACAACAACCTTTCACACCAGTCGTCCACGGCCGAAGATGGAGATAACATATCTTTGAAACCGGTTCCGGATATTTTTAAGGTTAGTGAAGCATGAAGAGTGTTAGACGACAGATTTAATTCATGTGAGCTTCACTGTGTTAGTTCCGCATGAGGTTTTTTTTTTTTTTTTCTTTTTTTTTAAGTTTTTACAATTTTTAAAAAAGTTTAAACATTATACTTTTATATATATATTCTAATTAGACAGTGAGTCAATATAATACTCTTATGCTCCACTTACCATTGAATTATACAAAACATATTTTGAGTTTAACCATTATACATTGACAATATGAGCAAAGGTCTCGTGAAACATATCCTGAATTTTTAAATTTAGAGAGTGAAATGTTGAAAGTATTTTATCATTATATTAATATTTAAATGCTTTTAACTCAGTCTGTTTCCTTGTTAATTATACAGGAAATGTACATTCCACCTGTAGGAATTTTTTTTTTTTAATTTTTAAAGATAGGAGTACTATTTTGGCCCTAGTAATGAAATACAGCTAAAACTCATAAAAACCAATACTTAGGACAGAATCCTATCTCCCCCCCCCCCAACAATCAAGAGTTTATGAAATAAATTTTGAAGACTGTAACAAGAATATGTATATAAAACCAAAAGAAATTTACTTTACAATTCAAAGAACACAGTAAAAATGTCAAATACAAACACACTGAGAAATCAGCAATAGAATACCAATTTTGGTTTGAAAATTATATGTTTCAAAACTTTTTAAAGCTATTCAGAAATCTATAGAATTAACTGTTTATGCATTAACTAATTCATGCAAAAAAGTAGGGAAAATTTTGCTAATTTTGATCTTCCAAATAACAATGTCCTCATCGCTAGGTTCATCAAATCTACAGAGGGAAATCTGAATACCACATGGGAAAATTGACAGTAAAAATCCTCGCAGATAGTGAAGGCAACAGCCTTCAAAACATGTCTGAATAAGTTGTAAAAACTTATGAAAGTTGTTTAATTGTATATTATCTAGTTTAAGATACTATACATTTTATTTTTCTTTATGCAGTTTCACAGGGCCTGAATGAAGCACTTTGAATCCACAGTTTTTCTTAAGTGAATGTTAATTCAGAAATATATGCTTTATATTTCAGCTGATGATAAAATGGCTTACTTGACACCACAGGCTGTAACTATTAATGCAGCATATACAGGTATCAACCAGCTCTTTTTGCTAGATTCCTTTGAAGATGAAAAGTCACAACCTCTCATCAAATGGGTAAGAAAAATGAGTGGAAATTATTTAGTGCAGAGGTAGTTTTATTTTTATAATGAAATGAAGATTTAAATAAGCAATGAAAATGCTTTTTTTTTTCTATTCCTACACTAAAATATACTTATTTGCGACGTGTTATATGTGTCAACACGAGGCTCATTGTGATACAGGTTAATTTATTTGGAAATGTTAGATGTTAAATATGGAACTGTTCCCAACTAAACATTTTTGAACAATATGCAAATTTTGTTTAAATTTTCATAACAAATAGGTATAAAATGGCAAAATCTTATACACTCCTGTCAATATACAATAGAAGCTTCATTCATCGCTTTTGGAGGGGACCAGGTTAAAAAAAATTATGGATGCAAGAAAACAATAGATATGAGAAGTGCATAAATAATGTTCAAAAATAAATAAAGCCATTATATAAGCAAAAACTATTTGCATTTGCCATGTACACATTTTGCTGTTGGCTCTGGTGGTCTAGTGGTAACCATTCCTGGTCAGGGTTGTTGGATTTTTTTGGGTGTAAATATTCTAAGTGTGCTTTCCTCGGAAGAAAAGTAAAGCTGTGGGTCCCACATCATAGATTTATGGCACATAAAGGAACTGCAATCTTGAAAGAAGAGACTTCTGATCAAAATTTATTGGCCATTTCATGCCATGGATTGAATGGGACACTGGTGACCTGAGATTTAAAGAGTGTCCGTAAATAAAGCAAATCAACAAAAATCAACATATTTATCACTTTCTTTGAAAAAAGTGATATTGGTTGCTTTGCTGCTTTTCTTTTCATACGAAACAAAATTTTCCACATTGAACTCATTCTGTTGCTCATCACCATCCATACCATCAACTATTTGCAAAGATATATGCTCACACAGTTTCACATGCTCTCAGATCTTGCAAATGTCAGTATGGCTTTGGCTATTGCACCATCTTCTCCCTCTTCCTCACTTTCCTCTCCCATATCACAAACACTTGCTACTCCTCCTGCCTGGCTGCACACTTCCTCAAAACTTTGAAAGCCATAAGAGACAGCGTCCTCGTCCACTACCACACAGTATCAAAGCTGACAGCTACAGCTACTCTGGCCCATTCTTCACATTGGCTATCATCATCCTGCTGCTCCAAACCTATCAGCAACTACGAAGAGTTTGTGTCATGCTTTCTCAGATGAAGCTAGATGCTAACTCTCTGTACATGCCACCATCACTGCTTCAATCATTCCAAAATGAAAACAATCATTCAAGGATAGAATTTGTTTGGGACTAAACTTTTTGAACGAATAATGTGGGAAAATTATACTTTGATAAAAGATGAATGGGAGTTTTATTTACGTAAGATATAAGGCAAAACATTTGGGAAGTGCATAAATTGAATGATACACCCAGAAAAACAATGATTCCAAGAATGATAGACCGAGGTTCTACTGTACAAATATCTATGGTGTAATTTGCAAAGGTAATTTGTGATAATGATTCCCTGTGAATGTTAGTTAATGTATTTACATATAAATACATATATAAGGTATTTATATTTATTTCAGAGTTTTGATTATCTTTGAAGTTAATATTGTATTAGAGGCTTTTATTTTATTTTGAACTTATTCATTTGTGTAACCCTCTGCTACTGTTGTGAATTTTCCACTTGCCATGTCATTTTAAAGTTGTAGTGTCACCACCCTCATCAACCAGCACAGTTGCAGTACTACTGCAGAAGCAATGGTTACTTATAAAATGGGTCAGATAGATTAAGATAATTAATTTAAAAATGTACTTACGAAGCTGTAGACAATGGAGGGGTAATATATCCCATATTAATGTGTTCAAGTTGTTAACACTAGCTCCACTTACTTTTTTAAAACTTTAAACTTTAAAAGCACTTTTCTTGTTGGAGTGGAAAATGTGAGGTTTTTTTCTCACAACTTTTTCTCCTTCCCTAAGAACTCTACTTACCATGATTATTGGCATGCCAGTAGCCTAGCTTTTCATAAATGAAAAATTTGCATTTTCTTTTTAATTTGCCTCTTTTATTCTTTCAAAATATTATACTACATTATATACTATTTCTTGGACTTCACTTCTGAAATGTCTTCCAGGCACACTTGAAAATTCTGATGAAATTGGAGTCATCAGATTTTTATAGATAATTTCAATATCATAGATTTGAGGTTGTTATGAATAAGAACTTTGGCTATATCTTTGTAAGGATGGATGCACTAGAACCATTTTTTAACATATGCTTCAGAATTGTGTTGCACCATGAGGCAATACATCAATCATAAAAATCTATTCAGTGTTCCAAAAGAATGTGACCATGAATTTATTCGCTGAGGGTATCAACAAGAATTTTATGATGTTACTGCATGGATTATTTTTTGGTTTCAGGCTGGAAGTGAAAAATACATGTTTTATTTCCCATTACAATGATGGACAAAAATTGTCACCTTCGGCATCGTAATGAGTAAATCTGAACAGCTAACCTTATAATAAACTGTTAGACAGTTAGGCTTTGTAGGATCTATTTAGCACACATCTTTGAATATGCTAACTTTGGATAATTGTATTGACACTGCCAACAGAAATAGATTGAACATTGAGCTCAAAAAAAAAATGTTTGCATGCCCCAACATTGCAGATGTGACCGACAGTGTTCACTGCCCAGAATGTGAATGATCAGGGAGGCTACCTTGGCTGTCTTCTGATATCCTTTTCATCCAACTACAGTAAAACTCCCATTTGATGTTATTCTGGGAATCAAGAAAAATTTACCTTAAATAGGGGTTTATGTCTTTTCTTAAAGAAAATTATGATACATTATGTACAATCTAAACTTTATTTGTCACAATCTATATTATATTAACTTTAAAGCATTTGTTGATGTTTTTACCTTTATACAGTTCTGTAGGCAAGCCAGCAGAATATATACTGGCGAACCATTCCATTAATGTTTCTTCCATTTCATTATATGGAGAGCATTTCACATGCTTCTGTTTTTTCATCTTGGAATTGAATTGCATTTTGCTTTCTCTGGCAATATTATGCTCCTATACTTCAAAATCCCATTCAAAGATGAAGTGGCCATCCCAAGTCTTCAAGCCACCTTGGAAATTGTTGCACTAAATTTTTTTTCCACTTCCCGATTAATGTCCACTTTTTCTGTTTTAAACAACTGTTTATAGCCATCTTGTATGTAATAAAACAAAGAATTAACATGTGAATAGGGTGTACGAACAACATAGCAGTGAAACAGCATGCATATAGCAACCAAACACTAGTGATAGCGAACAGAAAGATAAAATGGTAACATGTGGTCCAACCAACATCTGTGTACTTAATTTGAATCATCCAAGATATAGGGAACAGCCAATCAGAATGCAAGAAGTAGTAACTTGCATGCATTTGCTCCACTCATAATAGCAATACAGCCTGGTCACTGGAGGCAGCATTACCAGATCAGCATGGTTTCAATGACAATTTCATTTTCCAAGACTGTGTTGTTGATTTGTTTTATTTACGGACGCTCCTTAACATCTCAGGTCATCAGCGTCCCATTCAATTCCGGGCATGAAACTGCCGACAAATTTTGCTAAGAAGCCTCTTCTTTCAAGCTTGAGGTTCTTTTTTGTGCCATAAGTGTTCGACACGGGACCCATGGCTTTACTTCCCTTCCGAAGAAAGTCATACTTAAGATTTTTACGCCCAAAAAAATCCATTCATTCTGGCCAGGTTTGATTTTTTTTATTTGTTTATTTATTTAAGGACACTCTTTAACATCTCAGGTCATCGGCGTCCCATTCTATTTAGGGGGTGAAACGGCCAACAAATTTTGCTCAGAGGCCTCTTTCAGGCTTCAGGTTCTTTTTTGTGCCATAAGTGTACGACATGGGACCCACGGCTTTACTTCTCTTTCGAAGAAAGCCATACTTAGGATTTTTACGCCCGAAAAACTCCATTGATCCTGGCCGGGTTCGAACCCGCGACCTCGGGCTTAGAAGGCAAGTATGGTTACCACTACACCGCCAGGTTTGAACCACTATCTTGGATTTAGAAGGCAAGCATGTTTACCACTACATCACCAGGACACCAAGACTGCAAGACTGTGTATTCTTTACAACAAAATTACTTGCATTCACATTTTCTTCATATTTTGTACTTAAATGTGAATTTTACAAAGTATAGAATTACATTAAATCTAACAATAAAATAGATTGATCAAATGATTAAAATTCAAGACTCTGGGAATATGACATTAAACGTGGAAAATCATTAAATAGGGGTTCATAGGGTATGTATTTCCTCTCTGTATGCATTTCTTAAATATCTCGGAATGTTGGTAATAATCTGATTTTAAGATATATTCTGTTATTTTTATTTGTGTATAACACAGATAATTTAAAGACTCCATTTTTTTTTTTTTTTTTTTTTTTTTGAGTAGTGTTTAACGCCCGTTTTCACTACTGAGGCACCACAGGCGGTGGACACGGATGATACATGAGATGAAATGATAAATTGGGAAAGGATATTTTTTTTTAAGGAAGGAAGCGTTCCAGGCCTAAGTTTAGGTACCTCCCCGGCATTTGCCACTTATGAAGACTGAGGAAAACCTGGAAAAAACCCCAGTCAGGGAGGACGGTCCTGGCGGGATTCGAACCGCAGACCTCCCGCTCACGAGTCCGTGCCTTAACGACCTCGGCCACCCGTGGCGGTAGACTCCATTTTGAAAACTATTATTGCCACATAACAGAAGTAGATGAAACTTTATCAAAGGTTTAAAGATACCGTTTAAAATTATTGCATTTTTCCAAGATAAACTTTCCAATTAGGAAAAATGTTATGCATTGAATACCCCTCATGTATCAGATAATTTAGGCTGTGAATGAATGAATAGTATTTAATGCCCATTTTTGCTACAGAGGCACCACAGGCGATGGACAATGATACATGAGATGGAATGATATAAGGGGAAAGGATTTTATTTTTAAGGAAGGAATCGTTCCAGGCCTAAGTTTAGGGTACCTCCCCAGCATTTGCCATTTATGAGGACAGAGGAAAACCTGGAAAAAATCTCAGTCAGGGAGGACGGTCCTGGTAGTATTCGAACCCAGACCTCCCGCTCACGAGTCCGCGACTTAACGACCTCGGCCACCCATGGTGGTAGGCTGTGAATGAATAAATAAACAATCATATGATTCATCTCATATTGACTTTATTATTCATGTTTTTATACATACAGCATTTCTGATTGTTGCTCACAGGTTGTTTGGGAATGCTTTAAAGTATTGATTTGTCAGTTAGCATTACTTGAAGCCCATGGAACTGTGCAAAGCATGAAACATCGTACATCATTAAATGAAAAAGTGCTGAGCAGTGCGGGAATACTTGTAGGCAACTATCCTTCTTTAACTTCAGCTAGGTAAGTGTTATTAAAGGTATTTTGCAATTTATTCTTATATTTTTCCTCATAGTTCATACTGACATTGATGTACTTGTCCCACCACTTCACAAGTTTGGAGCCCGTTTGTGAACCTGCAAGTCCTGTGCATGGGCAAATGTGCATATGATAACTTGAAAGTCTGCATTGCTTATTGGCAGCAGCATCTGCAGTGAGGCACCTGTCCTCTTAAATCAGCTCATTAACCTTTCTAATGATGTTTTCAACTCCTTGACGATTGTAATAATGTTAGTCCATTGTCAACGTGATCGGTCAAATAGTTTTGTTTATAATGTGCAACTATGACAAAATTAACATATTATGGAATTGGTTTTTGGCAAGCTACATGTCTAAGCATATTATTGTACATTTTCCATTGCTTTCTATTTCTTTTTTTTTCCCATTTTGTTCTAACATAAAGGCCCTGGCATGAATTGGAACAAGGAATTGAGACACGTCGTGCTTTGGGAGTGCTGAGTGCCATTGCTTCCATATCTGAAAAAGCAGCAACGTACATGTTGGGTGAGTTATGACATTTACAAGCATAGTTGATTTTATTTATGCTGTATTAATCACTTTTTTATTGTTACCTTTTAATTGCATTTTTATCATTACTTGCTGAGAGTGCATGCTTCTTTGCAGAATCTGGTAAAGAATGTCTTTAGACAGAAGTTCCTGCAAAGGCTCCATAGTGCTAGCTTCAGTTTCTTCTCAAACAATGAGCTGATTGAGCACCATTCATTGTTTCACACTTTTTCCAGTGGTTTGTTAGAGTTGATAAGGAATCTGTTAGGTAATCAGTAGTTTGCATCAAATCTTAAATTACCACCATTCTTGCGTATAGCTTTTGCACAAAAGTGATCCTTTTATATCTCAAAAGAGAATCAACACTATCTTGCCGGCAAAGATTTAAGACTTTCAACTTCTTCTTGGCTGGAGAAGATACATGTAGCTGCCTATTTGCTTTTGGATTTTTAATGATCAGAGCCCCTAAGTTCAGGCATTTATTTTGGTTAAAATAGGCAGGCAAAAAGGCACTTTAAATACTGAAAATAGGCAGTAATATAATAAAAATAGGCATTTATTAAAAATAAAAACAGAGAGTAATATCATTTTAATGAAAATCAATATTGAAAATATTTAATAAATTCCTTATCACATAATTAAAGCACTAAGCTAACTTTTTTCTTGCTTACAAGCAACATCAAGATGTTTTTTCAAAGTATCAACTGTCATAGTCAGCCGCATAGAACATTTTCATCATGGAAAAAGAACGTTTTACTTCCACTGAAGTGATTATAGCATATTTAAAACAAGGTATTTCAAAGGACTCATACCATTTACAACAGAACATTCACCTTTCACAAAATCATGGAAATGTTGATCAAAACTACAGTACTTACCTCATCTTCTGTATTTCCTGCTATTTGTATGTTGGAAGTAACTGCATTCCTTTTATTACTGAAGGTTCTGCTATTTAAAGAAAATCGGTCCTGGTGGTGTAGTGGTAACCATACTTGCCTTCTAAACCCAGGTTCAAACCCGGCCAGACTAAATGGATTTTTTTGGGCGTAAAAATCCTAAATAAGACTTCCTTCGAAAGGGAAGTAAAGCCGTGGGTCCCGTGTTGTACAATTACGTCAAGAATAAGAACCTCAAGCCTGAAAGAAGAGGCCTCTGAGCAAAATTTGTTGGCCATTTCATGCCCTGGAGTTGAATGGGATGCTGATAACTGGAGATGTTAAAGAACATCTGTAAATAAAACAATCTCATATTTAAAGAGCTTAAGTGAATGGGTTCAGGAGAAAGTTTTTGACTGCTTGAAAAGAAATAAAGTATGACAATATTCTCAATGGATATTTTGCAAGGTGAATTTGGCATTTAATTTTTATACTTTTTTCACTTTTGACATATTGAAATTCTTTATAAGCTTTTAAATGCGTAAATAATTGAAAAAAAAATCTGTAATGATCTAAAACAAACAAAAAAAGATTTTAAACCTTAAAATAGGCAATCCTTCATCATTATACTGCCCTAGAAAGCCTGTGGAAGTCTGTATATAAATCATCTCGTGCTCATCAGTCAGCATCCTGATGTGTATTGTGCATACATCTTTTGTTATTTGAAAATCTCTATAATGGTGGCATTTGTCGATCCCATGCTAAAATCCTTTCCCTAGGCAAAATCTCTAAAGAAATGTACCTCTTTTCATGAATAAAGGTGTCAGCCTAATTTATTTTCTCATCACTGACAGTCATGCTGGAACAACCAGAATGTTGCTCTTCATGATTAATATTCACCTTATATCCACCCACTGATATACTCTTCTCTCATCAATGTTGGTTCTGGTGGTTTAGTGGTAACCATACTTGCCTTGTAAACCCAGATTGCAGGTTCAATCCTGGCCGGGATAGATGGATTTTTTCAGACATAGAGTGAATGAATGGATAGTGTTTATCGCCCATTTTTGCTACAGAAGCACCACAGGCGATGGACACTGATGATACATGAGATGAAATGATATATTGGGAAAGGATGTATTTTTAAGGAAGGAGTCATTCCAGGCTTAAGTTTAGGGTACCTCCCCAGCATTTGCCATTTATGAGGACCGAGGAAAACCTGGAAAAAACCTCAGTCAGGGAGGACGGTCCTGGTGGTATTCAAACCCAGACCTCTCGCACACGAGTCCAAGCCTTAATGACCTCAGCCACCTGTGGTGGTCTTTTCGGACATAGAATTCCTGACTTCCTTCAGAAGGGAAGTAAAGCCATGGGTCCTGTGCCATAGATTTACGGCATGAAAAAGAACCTCAAGCCTGAAAGAAGAGGCCTCTGAGCAAAATTGATCATCCGTTTCACGTCCTGAATTGAATGCAATGCTGATGATTTGAGATATTAAACATCATCCGTAAATAAAACAAATCAAACTCTCATCAATGCAGACATGTCCATACTTTTACAGTATTCTTCTGTTAATTTCACAAGACTATCAGACTACGGAAAATTGATTACTGCTTGTTGCTCCTCTGCTGGGCCATCACCATCTATATTGCCAATTTGCCAATATTACAAGAAAGAATTGAAAAGAACAAATGTTGTTTTACGAAATACAATTTGGGTCTGAATGTTCAAAGTTCGCAGATATCAATGGCTCAACCAGGTGCTCTCCTAGTAAGCAGTAACTAATGAGCAAAGATGATGCACATGCTAGCATCATCCACATGTGAGGAGCAGCAAGGTGTAGTGCTTTTTTTTTTGTGGACAAAAGGAAAAACACAAAATTAAATTCATCGAGAAATAAAGTGTATGGTGCTGATTGTCTGAAACAAAACATCTTCAAAGGGCAAAGTAAACCTTACTGATGATCCATGCTCGGTTGACCTGTGACTGTTTCAACACCATCCTTTGTCAGAGACATTAAGGTTACAATTTGAAAAGATTTGCAGGTGCATCTGGAAACGTATGTGCAACAATTCAGCATTTCATACGGTGCAGCATGCAATACAGTATATGACAGATTGGGATTTTATAAAGTCAGTGTATGCTAGGTGCCCAAGGAGCTGTCAGAAGAGCAGAAGGGCCAGATAATGTCTAGTTGGGACCCTTGATGTGTTAAGCTGAAGAAGGTCATGACTTTTTGGAAGGTGTGGTAACTGAGATGGGCATATCACTTCATGCCTGAAACAAACAGATCAGTAGTACATTTTGAATCCCAGCCATCACATAAATTCAAAGTCACTCAATTGGCAAGAAAGGTCTTAGTGACTATTCTGGAATGTGCATGGCACTCTTGGTTTCTTTCAACTGAAACCACTGTGAACACTGAAACCTACACTACAACACTGGAAAAATTGCATCGTGCCCATAGAGACAAACACCTTAAACAGAGATACTGAAAATGTTAGATGATAATGCTTACTCCATATTGCTGCTTTTGTTTGTGCAAAAATTGAGAAGTACGATTTGGATGATAAGTGAAGAAGGGAACTTGATCATGAGCAGTTGACTATACTCTCAGAGAATGAAGTTCTATTAGTGAGGCATATTTATGGTGTTACAAACTGCCACAGGTGGCCAAGGTCATTAAAGCAGTTAAATTTGCCAAGACCAGCCTTCCTGACTGAGATTTTTCCAGGTTATCCTCAGTCCTCATAAATGGCAAATACTGGGGAACTTAGGCCTGGAACATTTCCTTCCTTTAAAATCCTTTCCCAGTATATCATTTCATATCATGTGTCAGCAGTGTTCACTGCCTGTGGTACCTCAGTAGTAAAAATGGGAATTAAAAACAATTAAAAAAAAAATGCTCAACAGGAGAAATGTCTTGATAGATTTGGTTTTTATTTAGAAAAATAGATAAAGACTGATATTTTGTGGGGAAAAAGTTTGCATTACTTTTTGATCCAGGCGGTGCCATAGCTGTTGGGTTATA
This sequence comes from Metallyticus violacea, assembly GCA_030762175.1. Lineage (NCBI taxonomy): Eukaryota > Metazoa > Arthropoda > Insecta > Mantodea > Metallyticidae > Metallyticus > Metallyticus violacea. The sequence goes on along the minus strand of CM060836.1, from coordinate 1,318,527 downwards.
CTGCTCATCTCCCACCAAAGCATCTGATTCAATCCCAGCAGCTGTAACTGGCATTTGTGGCAGACAAAGTGGCACCTGGACAGTTTTTCTCTGGAGTCTTCTGATTACCCTTGCCACTCATTCCACCATTGCTGCATCTTTATCTGATCCCCATTTCCATCTTAACCTTCATCTAGCATAATGTGGTCCATCAATTTCTTTATGCGCACATTCAAATGGACTATGCTACAACCATCTAACAGTGAGCCCAGGCATCAGGAACCACCGATCATTTTTTGGGTCCTCTCTCTTTCTTTTTAAAATGATCTTTTGAAAAATCATTAATGAATCCATTTGTTATAACTATCTTTTTATGTAATTTTACCTTCTTTTTCAATTTAATTTTTCATCTCTTTAATTGTTATATATCATAGTAATTGTCTTTCATTAATGCAGCCTTTCAAATCTTATACCTTGTAAGCAAATGAAGGCAATGTGTACTTTTATCTTATTTAGGGATAAAGCCTCTAAATGGTTTTTAAGGTTATTTTTAACAAACCTTGTCATTTTGTATTTAAATGCTAATATAAAAATTGATAGTTTTGTTTGCAAAACTTCTGTAGTTCAGACTATTTAAAGGTTTAATTTAAGATATGTGGTGCAGAAAACATTCTATACTTCACTTGGTTGAATATTACCAATTGTTAATTACCATTTAGATTTTTTTAAATTAAAATTTTGGAATTTAAAGTCTTAGATTTCATATGTATATTTATTTCATTGTGATACTAATAAATTTCAAATTCATTACCTTTTTTTATACATAAAATGTAAATATACAGGGTGTTAATGAACTATACTGAATATTTTAACCAAGTGTAGAGATATCTATGTAAGCAATGAGATAGGCAATGTATGGCCCATAACTAAACATAATGCAGTTATATGATGTTACACATTTTGGCATCAGATGCTGATAGTGTTAAAGTCAAGCTGGGTGAAAATTAGTTTACAATGTCTTTAAAATTTTCTTGCAAGCATAGAAATGTCAATTTTCTGCAGCCCATTATCAGTGTTTTCAAGATTTAGTGTCATAAAAATCCTTCAAATCTCAAACTAATCATTTGACAGTGCGACACTAAACATTTATTAACTGCCTCCTTGCATTATGTAGCCTACTCTAAAGGAAGCTGTTTGCTTGCTTGGCGTAATGCATAATGCAAAAACTGATGTTCCCCAAACCGCAGGTTCAGTTTTTGGCATGGTATTGATTTTATTTTTTTTATTAAATATGAAATCTGCAATATGCATACTAAAGAATTATGAATTAAATTTACTTAATGCTTTAAGTTTTATTCTCTTTCTCAATAATGAATGTATTACCAACATAGAATAGCTATTAAGCTTATTACTAATATGATGCCTAAAACTTAATTTAACTAACACATACTGAGGACATGATTCTGATTGATAAGAGTAATAAAAACTACAAAGGTTGTAATTATGTGAATTGATAAGTTAAAATTTAAGTATAAATTGAAACATCAACTTAAAACGTAGGCTAAAAGCTGTAATATTAGGACAGTCAGAAAATAAACAAAATAAAAATATGTGATAATCAAGAGTCAAATTGGAAAACAAATGACCATCTACTCAAAAGCTAATATCATTACCATGGCGCCAAAGTGTGACATTCAGAAACTTCCCTTTGTTATCGTATGTTGTGCTTTCCAGATCTTCATTAGTCAGTGGCATACTGGCACTTTAGAAACCTTGGGATAGTAGTATTCAAATCAATTATTCTATCTTCACAAGTGCAGCATGATGTTCTAACAGCCTGAGCTATAATTGTAGCTTCAAAATTTGAACAGATAGGACATGTGTACTATCCCAAATTGCTGATTAATGACGTCTCTATACTCTCTGAAATAATTTGAATGTAGTTCATTAACACCCTGCATGTATGTGCATTCAATAAATAATTATATATTATGCTAAAGTAACATAATTTTTTTCTCATTTAGGCTCTATTGAACCAATAGAATCATATAATATGAAGAAATGGGAGTGGCAGAGTCCATTAAAAAATGAAATGGAAATATCCAATGGGTCCAGTATATATTCAAGTGAAAGGAGAAACGTATTCCAACAAACGTTGTACAAAACATACCCTTCAACTGAGGATGCATTAAGTAAGAATAGCTTGAATCAACAAGATACCCTTCAGTACTGCAGCAAGAGAGAATTGAAATCATTAAGGATAAACCTAAAATGGAACACCAATAGTGAGAATGATTCTAAAAATTTGCACAAAGTAACCAAAAACAAGTCAAATTCAAACATTATAATTGATCCCAAGCCTGGTACTTCAAAAGATTCAGATACAGTTGAGATTAAGGTTTCAGAGAAGATCATAGTGCCAGAACGCTCTGCTAAGGCTAGGAATACCATGCAAGAACAGTCATCATGTAGTAGCAATCGATTAAAAACATTTTTTGCAAATTATAACTGGTTTAAATTTCTCCCACTGAAGAATAAAGCATTTATAAAACAACTTGAGATGATGAAAGAGCCAGCAATAAAGGAACATAGCAAAAGGGATGCTGTTCCAGAAGAACTGGAAAGTGGTGCATTAAAGAATAAACCAGATGAACCAGAACTAAAATTAAAGGAGCATACAATTGCAACAGATTTACATAAAACCAATAAAGGTGAAGATCTGTTGCAAGTTTTATATTCTCTAGTTCGATGCATTTGTGATCAGGTGAGTAACAGCTAATAGTAATCAACATATCCTTACATCTGTTTATTTATTTGCTAAGAAGGTCATACTGAAAGTCGTGAGCAACCCATTATTAAAATTGAAATTTCAACAGTGTAACAAAAAGAACTGCACGATTGTAATCTACAGACTTTACACCACATGTTGCCATATTGTGACATCATTAGCTTCTACCGTGTAACCACAGGCAGTATTTCCAAAATGGCAGACATCAATGCTTTGTTTTGACAGCATGTTGTCATTGAATTCTTTCTTAAAGAGGGAAAATCTGCTGCTGAAATTCACCTTAGACTTCAATGTGTCTATGGAGATGTCTGCATGGGTGCTAGCAGTATTAGGAGATGGGTGAAACATTTCAAAGATGGGAAAACAAATATCCAAGATAAGCCTCGTAACAGTCACCCATGAACTGGACATGGAATGCAACAAGGAAAGAGTTGATGAGCTCATTAGAGAAGATAGACATATCACTGTGGATGAAATAGCTGTAAAACATGCAGTAGGACAAAGTGCCATACAAGAAATGATAAAAGACTTAGATTATCAAAAAGTTTATGCCTGTTGGGTCCTACGTTTATTGATCAAAGACCACAAACTTCAGAGAATAACTATCAGCCAAAACCATCTTCAGAGATTTCAAAATGAAGGTGATAGATTTTTTGACAAGCATTGTGACAGGTGATGAAAGCTGGTTCCATCATTGAGCCTGAAACAAAATGCCAGAGTATGGAATGACACCATTTAGATTTGCCATCAAAGAAGAAGGCGAAGACAGTGTGATCTGCTGGGAAGGTTATGGGTAACATCTTCTGGGATGTTCAGAGTTACATTCTGGTTGATTTTCTTGAACCTGGATAAATGCTGCCTGCTATATCCAGACACTTTGGAAGCTCCATTGTGCATTGCACGATAAGCGCCCTGGAAAGAAGATCTTCCTGCAACAGAATAGTGAGCACCCTCACACTGCCCATGTCACAGTGGAGAAGATCAGAACATTTGGGTGGGAAACTCTTCCACATCCTCCCTACAATCCCGACTGAGCACCCTCGAACTACCATCTGTGGTTCTGTTAAGGAACGGATGTGAGGCTAACATTACGAGACGGTGGAGAATATTCGGAAAACAGTGTTTCAGTGTTCTCATGCAGCTGGAACGGAGTTCTATCATAAGGGTATATTCATACTTGCAGAACAATGGAAAAAATGTGTGCAAAGAAATGGAGACTATGTTGAAAAGTGAGAGAAAAGTCTGTAGATTACAATGATGTACTTGGTTTATCTAAAAAATAAATATTAAAAGGTTTAAAAATTGTTGTTTACTACTTTCAGTATGACCTTAATAATTACCATTTTATATACTCATTATTTAGATCTTCCAAATATAAGGTGCTATCAAAAAGTTCCAAGACTAGGTCTGTAGAATGAAAACTAAGCATAGAATAGGGATGCTTAGACAGTGATTGTGAGCTATGATCTTTATTAGCCATTACACTGGGTAGCATCATTCTATAAACATTGGGATGTGTGCAAGAGAAATTTTTGTTACCATTTGCATGGGCAGGTTTCAATTTCATTATAGACTGCTAACTAGAATAGAGCTAAATTAAGATTATGCATCAAGCTTGGCAAATCTGGAATGGAATAGTTTGAAGAATTTTGAGTAGAACTCACACTTCTTGATGGAAGATGACGAAAGGTCAGAGCACAAACACCAAAAATGTAGAAAAAATTATACAATTTGTGCATAAAGATTGTTGAAGAGCTGTTTAGAATTTTGTTAACAATGTAAAAATGTCAGATTATGGAACAGTGCAAGCAATCCTTATGTCTGATTTTAATATTCACCACATTTCAAAGTTTGTTAGGTTTATTTTATTTAAGGATTCTCTTTAACAGCTTTGATTATTAGCATTACATTCTATTGAGGGTATGAAACAGCTGATAAATTTTCCTCAGAGGCTTCTTCTTTCTGGCTTGAGATTCTTTTACATGCTGTAAATCAACAACATGGGACCAATGGCTTTATTTCCCTTCTGAAGGAAGCAATACTTAGGATTTATATACCTGAATGCAAAATTTGTGCTCAGACTTCCTCTTCCAGATGTTGAAACAGAACCTTAAGGGTCTCTGTTTTGACAGGTGCCTGACATGCTTTGATGACAGAACTCCCAGTAAGCTTTCACAAAATGGAAAAAGCACTGGTAGTGAAATATCAGTGAAGAATAGGACTATTTTGGAAGGGTGGGTAGTCCGATTTAAATCAATAAGTACTTTGTTGTGTATAGGCCTAGTTTATGAACTTTTATGGCATCTAATAATGCATGATGTTGAGCCAATAGCTGCTTTGCAGACAATAAAGTTTATTGCATTTTGTTACACTGTTGCACACCCTTACATGTAAATGAGCTGCTTTCCTTGATTGTATAAATATCAAGGGTGCCAAAAAAAATGTATACACACTTTCCCAGTAGATATCTATTTAATATATTTCAAAGTTGGACCAAAAAACAAAAATAATGTGTAGTATGATGTTCTTTAAACAGATGAAACTCATATACATTATGATAGTGCTGCTATGTGACAGGTAAATCAACAATGAATGAATGAAGCTAAGATTACCACATAAATCAACAAAGAACAAATGAAGCCAAGATTATCATATGATGTCCTGTAAACAGATATGCTAGTGTTGCTACAACAAAATGGAGCTAAGATTATTGTTTGAACAGTGGGAAGTAATTTTGAAGTGTTATTGGAAAACCGAGAATATTGAAGTTCAAAGGCAATGGAGACTTGTGTATAGAACAGAACAGTCAACGCGAGCAACAATTGCATGCATTCAAGACAAATTTGAGGCTCATAGTACCATATACCATAAAAAACCATCTACACTGGCAGCTTTTTGGAAAGAAATTGAAACGGCATGTGCTGCAATTGCTGAGGACACTGCAAACGTTGCTCAATCAGTAGTTCAATGTATTCAGAAGTGTATCGATGCCAACGGTGGGCATTTTGAGCAACTGTTGTAACTGTAAAAGTCTAAGATGATTAGTGCCCATCATTTTCTGTTTGTGTGAATTCAGTTTTGTTATGTTAATACAGTTTTTTCTTTGCTTCAAGTGTGTATACATTTTTTGGCACCCTCTGTAACATCGTGGCCGCAACTTGGTGCAAATATCTTGAGCAGATTATCTGTTAAAACTGAATACAATGTAATTGAAGTATTTAGTCTTGTGTAAGCTCTATCAAAGTTGGTAACCCTAGCACTATAAAAAAGGATGAGGGTAATGCTCATAGTTACTGGCAACTACCCAATCTTAATCTGGTCTTCTACATCTGTAGACAAACCTGAAATGAGGTATGAAGGAAAAGAGTGCAGTAATTGCCTTTCATAGGTGTCATAAAATCCTAAAGATATTTTAATGCAGCTGAAACAATTAAATATTTTATTAAAATATTATAACCAGGTTGAATCAGGAAGATTTTGTGAGGCCTTTGGTGAAGGTCGTTGTTAATTTCATTAAGACTCAAAAGCTTGGCTCCAGGATTCATTCACATCAATTTGAACCATCTCAAACAAGATTCTTAATGAATGCAAGGAAGTAGATACTTCTAGATGTCATCCATGCCACAGTACCAACTGGCCAAAGGCGAAAAAGCTGATTTTTTTTGAATGATTGATAGTGTTGATGTGAATGCTCATAAGATGATTGATAAAATGAAATTGGTGATGGTTTTCTGAGTATTTTATATCAGAGTAGGAAAAATATCCTGAAAGAAGTTTTGATTGACTATTTAAATAAAAACCTTTATTTTCACAACATTTTATTTTCATTGGATTCTACAGCTTACAAGTTTTAGAAAATTATTGGTCAGAACATTTGTCATATTTATAGGGAAATGGAACAGATAAATCATATTATTTTAAGTGTGTTGGTACCAACAAGTGGAGAAAGCAGGAGATTCAGGAGAAATGGTTTAAGATTAGGAAAATGGAAGCAATTAAAGTCATTGAAGCAGTTTTTGCAGATATTGATTTGGTCAGTAGAGAGGAAACTACAGGAGATGGCTAATATATTACAAGATGGTAGAGCTAATGTTCATATAATGCATTTCACATGTATACTGAATGTTAGCTCCAATAAAACTGAATTTGAATAGGATTTATGTATACATTAGGTCTGTTACTTCGTATTTTAAATTATAAATTTTTATTGTCAACAGGAAGGCTGAGTCTATGTCTCCTGGGAGACTGCTTGTGAACCAGGAACACGTGTTCAGTCATTGAATGATAGGAAATGATCAAAGGGCAAATTAGGGTATGAATGAATAGTGTTTAGCGCCCATTTTTGCTACAGAGGCACCACAGGCGATGGACAATGATGATACATAAGATGAAATGATATATTGGGAAAGGATTTATTTTTAAGGAAGGAATCGTTCCAGGCGTAAGTTTAGGGTACCTCCCCGGCATTTGCCATTTATGAGGACTGAGGAAAACCTGGAAAAATCCTCAGTCAAGGAGGATGGTCCTGGCGGTATTCGAACCCAGACCTCCCGCTCACAAGTTTGTGACTTAATGACCTTGGCCACCCATGGCAGTAAATTAGGATATGGTATTAATGAATGAATAATGACAATATTCATTAAATTTGTTTGCATTTATATATGAATTTTTGCATTTGGTGAAAAAGTTTTTAAACAAATAGCAGGATTAGTATAGGGCAGTTCTTTATTACCCTCTCTAGTTAATGTATCCATAAACTACTTTGAAATGTACAACTCAAAGGTATTCCCCCACATTTTGAAATCTGATATCAATATGTAGATGATATATTTTTCATAATAAACAAAAATTATGTGCAGAATGCCTTATAGCTTTTAAACTTACAAAAACCTACAATTAAATTCATAGTTGAAATGGAAAATATATTGCCATTTTTAGATAAGAAGATAAAATGTAATAAAGACTTGAATTTGATGTCTACAGGATATAAAGTCTATAGCGTCAATCCTAGAATGCATAAAGAAGCAGCATTCAACAGCATGACACACAGATTAGTAAACATACCCTTGAATTAAAAAAAAAAAAAAAAAAAATGAATATCTATACATACTAGAAGCCAATAAATCAAATTTCACATACACCCAAAAGCCAAAAAATTGTAAGTTTCAAAATATTTTTAAACATTATAATATCACATTGGCACCCCAAAAAGTCTCTTAAAATTAAGCAAACAGATTTCCTCCTTAAAAAAAAAAAATCTAGGATTTATATTTATTGTCAGGATGTGAAAAAATTTACATTGGGAAAACAAAGATATTTATAGGTATCAAGTTTAATGAACTTTAGAGAAACATTAAATATAATAGAAAAGAGAAATATTTGCCTGGCAGTGCAATTTTGGAACGAAAACTGTGAGATAAGGAAAAAAAACTCAAGTTGATAAAGATGACTCAAAAACCAGAAGAATTAAATATCTAGAAAAGGATAAATTCAACTTTTGCTTCTGAGCAGACAGCTGAATATTCAAGTTTATCGTAAAGTGATTAAAGTCAACTTAGATGCCAAAAAACTCATCTCCAACCAACGATCCAACATGATATAGCAGTTAAGGATGTGCACAGAGGTCCAGCATCATAATTAAATTTTGAGCAGTGAAACTAGGAAGATTGTTATATAAATAGTTCTGCTCATGAGAGATTATTAATAAAAATTAGTTTTAAAAGATTACATATAACATATAATAGGTTAGGTTTTTTATATTTATTTTATTTAATGTGCTACATTTGAAGAAAGCTAAGGATACTATTAGATACAATTTCTAGTATTAAATGTGTAATAATAAGATGAAAGCTGAACATGACTCCTGGATAATTCAGTAGAAGACTACTAATGACAGGTAATTTAGTTAGTGAATTGTAGGAAATGATAAGAGAGTAAAAAAGGTTGTAAAAATTTATTGAGAAACAAATTATTTGTTCATAAGAAAGAATGCTTGCTGCAATTAAAATATGTTATGATTATAAAATATTGTAAATGGTAACCAACAAAAAATTATCAGGGCCAGAATTAGTTAGATACCAATTTGTAATGTATCTCAGCACGTCAGTAAACAAAATAAACTTAAACTATTTTTCTGTGTAGTTTTCATCATTATTAAGGTACTTATTATAATTGAATATCAGTTTTTGTGTCCCTGCAACATAGAATGATGACAATTGTAATGAAGACTGTACATTCCAGTTATATGATTGTGCTACTTTTTAAAAAGAGAACCTTTTTCAAATGTAGAATCAAATAAAACTCTCTTGGCTCTTAAGTTTCAGCTGTATGGAAAGGGCAATAAAGTTGCTCCAAGTAAATGTTTTGATGAAATGTTGATTTATAATCACTTTGCTAAATAATGCACATTTTCAAGTCAATAAACTCCCTCATTTATTACTGTATAATTTACATCATATTCTTCATACATAGATTACTATATATCAGCTTTATGTGAATACTTTATAATAAAAATAGCATCTGCATACATTTTTGGAAATCATCAAATTTGTCCATATTATTCATATTAAAGTCTCATTTATTCTATCGTCAATATTGTTTTATATGCCTAAAAGGTGATTTTAAGCATTGTTTTTGTGTCATTGTTGGTAATATTGCATGAATGAAGAATAAAAATGATGGCTTTAGGCCATGTTAATTAATAATCAAATCAATGTTTTGTTGTTCTGAGTTTCAAAATGTGATGTCATCTGACAGTCTTTGGTAATGAAGTGTACAAATTGTACAAAATCTTGGCAGTGTTATGTTTTGAATTTCTCACTTTGTATAATGTAAAAGCAGAGTCACTCCAAGTAATATGATATGACTATATTCAATTTTGTAAAGTGAAGAACAGTATGTAGATATTTTGAAGATGAATTAATTTCTTTTTGCAATACCAGGACACAATGGCAGTGTTGAAAGGCCTTTTCTCTAATACAAGCACAATGGACGAAGGAAAGAAATAGATTTACTATCAATTCTGTGAAAGGACATGTTTTAGTAGACTTTAATTTCAGACATTTTAGATGCAAATAAATGTGTGATTATTCATATAGTAACAAGAATTGTTAAAAAATATTAGGTCTAATGGGAAACTGCAAAGTGATACAAATTATGAAGTTGATATAAGTCATTAAGTAAGTTACTAATTGATATACAGCACTGCATGATTGCATGAGGCACCTGAGGCTATTGCCAATGGATGGGAGTGTTAGTCTGGTGGCAATTGGTGACATTCAACATGAGATAATCAATGTTTACAATACCAAAACAGCAGTTGCAAGATTGTGATGCCTATGAGTGTACATCCCTCTAGCAGCATTCTGTTGTGCGATCTTTGTGGGCAAAAAGTATGGAGTCAAAGAATATTCATAAAGAAATGCTTCCAATCTGTGGTTAAGGTGTCTGTTACTTCAAGCTGTTTACAATTAGGTCAGAAATCCTCTGAAGGGCAGACATGTATTAAGGACAAACACTGACCAATGGAGATTGTCACAGAGGCAAATTTGCAATAAGTTGAAGTCTTAATCCAAGCTGAGATGAGGGTACTATAGCTGCTACTATTGATAATTTACATGCCACATGTCCTATATCATAATGTATGACAGGTTAGGCTTTAACACAGTGTGCACAATGGGTGCTGTACATGCTGACCCCACAATACAAAATGCAAAGAATGGGTGTGACATTACAGCATATCAATCATTACCATGATATACTAGCTTGAACTATCATAGGTGATGAGTCTTGGGTTCACTGTTACCAGCCAGAGACAAAGCTTGCATCAGTGCAGTGGAAACACTTTAATCTACAACCTACCTAGTTTTCTGGAACCAAGTCATGGAGTCTGCCTCCTTTCATGAACTGCAGTAGAGGGCGGCAGAAGTGAATTGCAATTATCTAATATAGGTGAATAATTACCATGTTTCTCAAGTTGTTCTGGTGACTCAGTTGATTAGAGCGAACTTTGTGTGCTACCAACTTTAAGTAAGTAGGTTTGGTACCCACCATGAGCTATTTTTTTTTTATCTTCATAATTTGTTTTTACTTTTCATACTATAATAAATGTTAACTTTTTAGGAAAGACAATGCATAGAAAAGTTATACTGTTAACTCATAAGTTGCAAATTTAGTTTGGTTAGGTTAGGTCAGCTTAGCTTAAGTTAAAAAAAAAACTCCAGAGAAGACGATGCATAAAAAGTTATACTATTAACCCATAAGTTGCAAATTTTGGATAGGTTAAATTAAGTTAAAAAATGTTATCCCAAAACTTATACTGTTAAAAGCATGTTTTCTCCCATATCAGTTATTTCCTTAAAGTTTTACATTGCTACATTTGATTTTGCTATATATTGAGTGTAAATAAGTATTAACATGCATCCTAAAAAGCTACTTTTTACATTCTATTGCTTTTTTTTTTGTTCATTACAACTGTTATATTCGCCTGCATTTGTTGAAGTTACAGTACAACTCTCTGGAATCATTCCTTGACTCGGTTTTCTCCGCTGTCCTGCATGGAAAGAGGCAGGACTTGATTCCACAATGCAGCAGGCTGTATATACAAATATACAAGTGTGTAAACATTCTGTGTTGCCTGCAAAGAACAAAAAATATTAAAGAGACACCTCTGTCAGGAAAGTAAGGAAAGAGCTCACAATCTTTTGGGATCATGAAAGCATACTGTTTACCATGTTTCAGCCTTAAGGACAGAATGTAAATGTAGACTCCTACAGTAACATCCTCAGGAAACTTCATAAGACCATTCTACAGAAGTGACCAGGTCTCTGTGTTGCTCTTACATGACAACATATGTCCTCACGCTGCCAGCAAGACAAATGAGACAATGCAAAATTTCAAATGGAAGTCCTCAAGCATCCTCTTTATAGCCCGGACTGTGCTCCAAGCGATGTCCATTTGTTTGGCCTTCTTAAATATCACTTTTTCATTTTCCCAAAAATGAAGCTGTTGAAAGGAAAGTCACCAAGTTTCAATAAGAGCCCAAAGAATTTTATACTACTGGTTTTCAGGTGCTTGTGAAACAATGGGACAAATGTCTAAATGTACAGTGATTGTTATTGGGTTTATTTAAGGACACTGTTTAACATCTCTGGTAATTAGCATCTAGTTCAATTAAGGATATGTAGTAACGGATAAATTTTGTTCAGAGGCCTGAGGTTCATTTACATTTCGTAAATATACAACATAGGACCAGTGGCTTTACTTCCCTCCTGAAGGAAACCATACTTATTATTATATGCCATAAAATCCATTGACTCTGTCTGGGTAATCCTATTCATACATCTTGTAAAGTTGATGAATATCTACCAGTTTCATTCCTTACATTCAAGAAATGAAGAATATATGACTTTTGTAGGCAGCAGGCCATGTAATAGTCTTCAACATAAACATACGAATGTCTCAAAATGACATACATGCCTTGCCAGAGCACATTCATAACTGTAGCACTTTAGCAGCTGTATTTTTGAATACATTTCATAAAAGGCTTTCTTAAACAAGAGACAGAACCTATAGCAGGACTAACTATATGTTTATGTTTATTGGTATTTATTATTTGTTGATTAGTCGGTTTAGTTAGAATATTAGCATGAGACCATTCCTTATTATTTGTATTAATGAGCTATGCACAGACTCTGATAAAATTCCTTTTAAAATAAAGATGAAAATAGAAACTAAGATATTCTTTGCTGCTGCAGAATAATCATAATAGAAGCACATTATTTATTAATACCCATATAATCTCCTTTCAGAGGCTATCACTATACTTCTGTGGGGTATTGTGTGCTATAGTGCTTCTCTTAAAAGGCATTGCATCCAAGACACATATAGGACAGGAAAGGTATGTGTAATTGTTATTGTTTTCTTTCTGCTGCTACATTTTTTTTTTTAAAATTGGGTTATTTTTTCATACATTTAATATTCTTGATTATCTGTATATGAAAAGAAAGAACAGTTATGTTGTGTTTCTCAATAAATTTTAAAGGAGATAGTGGTTAAGTTACATGTAATAATGTGCAAAGTTCTTCTAACAATCTGCTTGTGGATCTTAGATTTTCTTTCAAAACTCTGTATGTTATCTCATTATCTCATGCACTTCAGAGCATGATAAATCTTTAATGCCGGCATTTCTACTATTGAATTTCTGGAACATTGGTAGCCTACATACGAACTGACAACTGCTTTGTCCTTCACTGTACAATTTTCTCTATCTGTAGCACCTGCTTTATAGTGTCTCAGTAGGATATGAACACAGTATGTACAGTAGGGACAACTTGGGTATTTCACAGGATAGAATTCTAAGTGTGCATGTCATGAAATTGGATGTACCACCTATATTCTCACTCAGATGGCTTGCTATAAATAAAAGGGATTGCATTACTGAATACAAATCAAGAACATTTATTACTGCTTATATTAATAAATGAAACCACTATCAGGCATATGGATGCCATCAAAACCCTAATTATTGCTGAATGTAAATATTTCAAAATGTTTACTATTTATGCAAAAATTTAAGTCATCGCATTGGAGGTGATTGGCAATTATGTTGGCACTGCCTACTACTGTGAATTAAAGCTAGCATATAATTTTCTGGTTGCGCAGGTTAAGGCTATATAATACAAAATTTAATGCTGAATCGAATTCCTTTGAATATTTCTGACCAAATACCCTAGAAGTTTCGAAGTTTATGCCTTTTCACTACTGGAAAATCTTAAAAATAATTAAAAAGCATTCCATCAAAAATTAATTAATGCTGAAATTAATAATCTAATACTAAATTGGGTGATCTTTTCATCATTTTTATTATCTGCTAAAATGCTGCCAAGAAAATGAATACAGAACAATTAACAATGCAAGTAATATTTATGCATTGAAATTTGCTCTTGAATAATAGTTTATTTTATATAGTAATTTTGCAGAACACCTTTTACATTGCTATGATATTTTACTCACCTTTTCTCCCTTTCAATTATTGGTTAATAGGTATCATAAAATACTACTCTAAAGCACTGAAAACACAATAAATGGTTTTCGAAGATCAGTCATTTATAGCCACATTCACTAGCTCCTTACTTAACTTTTCTGTATCATTGTAAAATTCAGATACTTTACACTTTCTCAGCTAAACATAAATTAGGAATTTAGAAAAAAAATCAAGTAATAGTAATAATAATAATAATAATAATAATAATAATAATAATAATGCATAAATATATTTGACCATCATTCAGAAATCACGAGTAAACAAACATAAGCAAAAACCAGAATGAAAAAATAAAATTTTTCCATCTGAATTAATGTGGTATTCTTCATAATTATCTTTTATTTCAGTGTAAATACTGGAATTTCGTGTTTGTTTTGAAAATAAAAAGTACATTTTCATTAAAGTTAATTTCATTAATAAATCTATAACTCATATATTTAACAGCTGTTCGTTTAACACATATGTTAGCTGCAGTGGTAGTGAAATCAGTTGGACTTATTGAAAAAGTTATCCAACTTGGAACAGATTTTAAGAGCAAGGACATCAAAGGTGCTGGACACGTTATCCCTACAGTTTATACTGTGGTGCAAATTTCATATTTTGTAGTCATTTTGAATGAGTTAATTTTAAAACATTTATCTAGAGACCTGATACTAACATAAAAATGCTCATTTCAATCAGTGCATCTCCATAATTACATTATATAATAAAAATATCAAGAAAAGAAAAAATAATATTAATTATAGGTCATTCTAATAGTATGAAATATATCTCTATTCAATTAATATGAATATATAAATAAATAATGTATCCTACACTTCATGATTCATAAATGTGCAGTACAATATGTTGCAGACTATTCTATACTCAGGCCCATTGCAAATAATCCATTTGCATGTATATTGTTAATATCATTGACATCTCTTTGCACAGTTGTAATTTGCGGGGCTCCATCTTGGAATAGCTACAGGTTCAAGTGTATTGCCAATAGTATGGGATCCAGTTGTTGGAGTAGTTCACTGCAAAATATGTACCTTTTAATCGTGCAGGAAATTCAATTGGTCCCAGTAGTACTACGAGTATTCTAAAAGTTTACGGCCTAACTCAGAGATATTGTGAAGATGGCCAAATTACTATGATAGTTGTTAAATAATATCCTTTAGATGGCATGCTGTAAAGAGAAACTTTATAAAGAATGTTTCATTCACTTGTGTATGAAAATTGTTTAAACAAAATGTGTTTTCTACAAAATGGATAAAACTGAAATACGAGTTGTGATAAAGTACTTCATTTAGAAGAGTTTAACATCTACAGAAATACAAAAGGAGTTAGATTGAACATTAGGATTCTTCCCTTTTGTTTTTGATGGTTAAAAAGTGAGCTGCTTATTTAATTTAATTTAAGCATGGTCATACATCCATTCAAAATGATGAGTGCTCAAAGCATTCAAAGCATTATGACTGATAAGATTGTGACAAAAATTCACAATACTGTACTCAATCATTGCAGATTGAAGGTATGCTAGTTGACTGACATTGCTATATGAAGTTTTGGGTGTCAGAAAGCTTTCCACTCGGGTGCCACATTTGTTAACAATGGACCATAAAAGCATTCGATTGAACACTTTGCAAGAGTGTTAAATACAATTCCAGCAAGTTTCTCTGACATTTAAGAACAGTAGATGAAACTTGATTCATTACTACATGTCAGAGACAAAGGAACAGTTCAAACAGCGGGTAGCAACTGGTGAAAGTGCATTAAAGAAAGCAAAAATAGTTCCATCTGCAAGAAAAGGTCATGGCTAGGGTTTTCTAGGATTTTCATGGTATGATGCTCGTAGATTACCTCCAGAAGGACAGAACCATCATCGGGGAGTATTACTCTTCACTACTAGACCAATTGAAGGATGCTATTCAGGCTAAATGTCCCCACTGTGCAAAAAAGAAAGTTCTTTCTTTCATCATGATAATGCACCTTCATACTTATCTGAGATTGTTGCTGCAAAACCTGTGCTTTCAAGTGCTTCCATATCCATCATATTCACAGGAATTGGCTCTCAGTGATTACTTTTGTTCCAAAATCTGAAGAAATGTTGTGCACATGAAGATTCGCATCAAATGATGAGGTTGAAGCAGAGACAGATGCAAAATCTTATTTTACTGAGTGTATTAAAAAGTTGGAAAGTTGGACTAAATGTATTGATTTACAAAAATATAACAAAAAACTTTTCTCTTAAATCTTGTGTTTTCTTGGTCAGGCCGAGAACTTATAGAATGCTCCTGGTACACCACCAACTTTTCCCACCCAGATACTGATGAAGAATTGATGTTGAGAACATCTCTCCTGAATAGCATGTGAAATCGGAATTGCTGAGTAGTGGGGGTTGTGCTGATTGAAAATTCCTTTTCTAATGAAATGCTTCATCCATTACCAATATTTTAAAGAAATATGGATCAGCTGTATGTATATCATTTGCTTAATATCCTACTATGTTCAAAATCAATTTCTTCTTCCAATTCTTGCATAGGTTGAATTATGCTTCATGCACCTCACCAGTTATCTCATTGTTTGTGTATGGTTCCACCTCATATACTTGTATTGACTTGTCTCCAGATCAACTAATGCTGCATCACTAGCTTTAAAGACACCATCTCTTGTGCCATATCTCATTAATGATGTCATTATATGTTTGTGTGAAACGTCATTTCTTTTTTGAGTGTAAAATAGTATGCGGCACTTTGTATTACACAATTATGAATCATCTTTTATAATTCTTCTGTTTACTAACGAAAAGTTTTATAATTAGTTTGCAAGGTAATATGAGTTACTGAGAGGTTTTGAAATTGTTCTAAATAAGCAGGATTCATTACTAACATTATCACTGTCTCATTTTTCAGGCATGCTTTGATAGGAATGCTTTTAAAAGAGCTGGTATTTTGTCTTCCATGTGTAAATGTTTTGGTTGAAATGACTGCTCTGTTGTGTTGGCTGGGAAGATATGATCAAATAATGAAATCTTTCTGTAATTGGACAGGTATGTTATTAAATTTAAAACTAATTTTGTGTCCGAACTAATGCAGTTAAGCAACTAATATATTTTTAATTAGCTGGCGAGTTGATTTAATACTCTTATGCTCCATTTACCATTGAAACATGTTCTGTATAATTCAGTCGTAAGTGGAGCATAAGAGTATTAAATTGACTAACCAGCTGATTAAGAAGGTATGTGATTGTTGTCATTTTGGAATAGAAATAATTTTTTCTTTTCAATTGCATAAATTTATCTACTTACTTTATTTGTTAATTTCAGGTCAAGCAAATGAAACTCGCAGAATGTATGATATTAAAACATTTCCTAAAAGTAAGTATTTCAATACCAGATGATACATTATACAAACAGTTGCATTTCATTATTTAAATAAGGATAAAAAATGTTGTGCATTATTATCAGAGATTAATTTGTAAAAATAAGTAGTGATAGAGTATAATAAATGTGACTATTATTTTGCTTAGTTTTCAAGGAAAATAAAGTGAATTTTATTTTACTTTGATTATTTTATCCTTTAAGCTTTTTAGTTGAGTGTGTTTTCAATGTTATGAAAAGCAAATTAATATTTACAAAGTCTGCATAATGATTTTACATTAATTTCCTTAGTGGAATAGTAATTTTATTCTAGAAACGTAGTATTTGTTCAACTGTATAAATAATAGAAGATATAATCCAAACAAAATACTTCTGAAAGTAAAAGTGGAGTCTTTGCTGATTGGTGAAGGTATGGAATGTGTGAAAGTCATTTGAAAAGTTCTGGAAATGAAGCACAAAATGATGCCATAGCTTTTATTTTTCAACATAGTCTTCCTTGACACTAATGCACTTTGGCCAGTGATGCCTTTATCCCATTACAAAAGCTGGATTCCTGCAGGCCTGCAAAATACACCCAAACTGATGATTTAAGCTCTTTTATCAGACAAATATTTCTTTCCATCAAGGAATTTTCTCAGTTTGTGGAAAAGTTGGGAGTTTGGTGGAGTAAAGTCAGGGGAATAAGGTGGATGAGGCAGCAAATAGTACCCAGTGCATTGATGTTCACCATTGCAATGACACATGTGAGGGCGTTCATTGTCTTGATGCAAGATGACTTTCTTCTTTTATAAACCTGGCCTTTTCTCACTTATTTTTGTCTTCAATAGGGCCAAAACATTAGCATAATGTGCTCCAATTAGATGTTCCAGTCAGAAGATTATCAACTAGTGGTACATCCTCGGCATCCCAGAAAACTGAAGTTATGATCTTCCTGGCCCATTTTACACACTTGGCCTTCTTTGCTGGTGGAGAATCATGATGCAACCATTGTTTAGAACTGCTGTTTTGTTTCAGGTATGTAATAATGCACCCGTGTTGGTCACAAATCGTCAGCATAAAGCCAGTCCAATCTCTCCGAAAATGGACCAAAACTTCGCTGAGAGATTTGCACTCTGGTTGATAAATCAGCAGTTGCAGCACCCTCTTGCCAATAATTTTTTCAACCATATTTTTACCCCTGTAGTTTATCAATAATTTCTAAGGTCATGAAGGATTTTGGCTGTCTGCTGCATGGGTCATCTTCAAAGCTTTCACAGTAATATTTAAACTCCATGGTCCATTTTGAAACAGTTGAAATGATGGTGCAGAGTTCCCATTGCAGCGAGTTGACTCTGGTGTGTGAGTGCTGCCAAACGAGGTGGACAGGGGCCACACTTCATCTATTGCCATACTAGGGGCTATGCCCTTTACTGGCAGCGTAGTATTTAACGACAAAAGATGGTGGTGAACGTTGGCTGATGGGATGTAAAGGGGTATGTGTAGGGGGATTATTAGGTTTGAGGTGGGGTTTATTAGGGAGTAGGGAGATGGTTTTTAGTTGCCTAGAAGTAATCTCAACTGCTTGTAATATTTGCCCAGGTCCAAGTCATACCTGCCATTTGTTATATTTATATGAATTTCTGTTGCATTCATATCCTTCTGTACCAAGTGCTTAATAACTACATAATGTTTCATATTTGCCATTTTTCCCGTGTACATCTGCGCTGCAACAAAGAGCTATAGCTACTATGATACTTTACCAATCCATGCTTTTGCACAAATGTTTCTATGGAAGATAGATTTTGATAATAAAACTGCTTCATAACTGTTGCTGCTGCAATCTGAACTTTTCAAATGGCCCTCATAAATGTTTTAACTTTTTTGAATATGAATTTAAGAAAGCAAAAACGTTGAATCATTGCACTTGCCATTGCTTTATTCAATGCAGTAATTTAAACAAGTAATTTCAAATAAAATTAAAATTTGTGTGTGTGTACATATGTGTTGTAAGCACATGGCTGAGAATTGAATGTATAAGGTTTTAGTTATAAACCTTCTGCATTCACATTGTGTTTTACATATTGGCTACTAGGCATACCTATCCTTGAATGGTATGCCTAGGCAGGTATAATCATTTGCAAAAATGATTAGAGTTAACTTCGCCACTTCCATGGTCTTGTGATCAGCATTATGCCTTCAAGTCTGGAAGTTCTGGTTTTGAGTGCTGTAAGTTGCCTGGGTAACATTTTTTCTGGAGTTTTTCCTTACCCTGAAAAGGTATATCTCATATGCTGCATACACATACACATAAGTATGGAGTGATTATATAGTATGTTATAAATAAATGGCGTAAATATAATGTTTCAGTGATATAAGATGTATATATAACAAAAATGCAGAATTATACACTAGAGATATTTTCCCTATGAAGACCCTAAATAACTGCTTAACACTGTTGCAGCAAAATGTACTTTGCAGTTGTTTTCACTGCTGCTGCGACTGAGAAAAGCATCGTTTAGGCAATATGTTGAGCTTGCAGATAACTTGACAAGATGGCTTATTTGTATTGGAAATGATGCAACAGCAGAGGAGCCTTCATGGATAAGCATTCCTGCAGCTAAACCAAATGAAACACCCCCAAAAATATGTCCTTGCAGAACGCACATTATGGATGCTACAATCATGCTTCTATATACTTGCTATGAATACCTTCAGAAAACAGGATTTGACAAAAGTAAGTGTTTCCTACAGTATTTATTTGAGTGTAGTTGTGTAATATTTATTTGCAAAATAAATGGTTGCAACCCTAGTTTTACTCCAAGCCATAACAATTGAAACAGTATTGAAAAGTATAAAAAGAAAGTTACAATGTTATAAATAGTACAAAGAAAGGTTTTAAAATATGAACTGTATAACATTTCCAAATTCCTGAGGTTAGTAGAATCCCACTTTCAGATGACCAGAAGGCCCAGGATCCCCAACATTCTTTCCTAACCATGGTTGGGAGGTTGTCTTCAGAAAGTATCCTCCCAAATCTCAAATCATTTAACAAACCTCCCACCTTTGGCTAAACAGAAAGCATGGATTTCCCTGTCCTCATTTTCTTTTAAATTTGTTTCTTCACTTCTTTCCTAAAATTTAAATCAGCTCCTAAGCACAATCATATTTAATAAATAATATGAGTGTTACACTTCTATTACATATGTTCTTTTATATGTTAAGTTTCATCCCAGTACTCATTCATGTAACACCCCATATGTATTTATTTTTAACTCTATAAATACCCGAATTCCTGATCTGGGTTAGGTCCCTTATGATTTCCTTTATCACTACCCCACT
The DNA here is from genome assembly GCA_030762175.1 of Metallyticus violacea. NCBI lineage: Eukaryota > Metazoa > Arthropoda > Insecta > Mantodea > Metallyticidae > Metallyticus > Metallyticus violacea. The sequence continues at coordinate 1,298,034 of CM060836.1, read as the reverse complement.
CCTTAATCTTAACCATTTCTCTTTTTATTAAACGTAGCCTCCATTATTTTGTTGAGTGTAGTTGTACTAAATATATTTTATTTTTGAAAGCTCAAAGAGATTTTCTCTAATAAATAGTGCAATGTTTGTATAATTTATTGTAATATCCAGATATGAGGGTGGTCGAATAAATAAGATACATATCCCAATCATGTCAATACATTTTTGTACAAAATCTTAAATATATACCTTGGACACAGCATATTACTATAGTATAACAACTTATTTATGAGAAGAGTAAATAAAACAATAGTGAAACAAAGATTAGTAAAATAGAGAGAGATAGGAGATGAGATCCCTAAAGGTGGTTATCTGGAAAGTAAGAAATACTATCAGGAACTGATAGATAATTACAAAAATAAGTGGAGGTAAAAAAATGTTAATAAAGTAATTAATATAATAAACTATAAAAACACAAGTAAAATATGGAAGGTTATAAAATTAACATATAAGATATATACCAGCGCACCCAATATACCCCAGGAGAATGGTTGGATTATTTTACAAACTTTATGAAATATCAGCGTAAATGGGAGCTAGGAATACTATAGGAATTAGTACTAATTTTGTGGAAATATTGGATAGTGAAATAAAAAATAAGGAAATAATAAAACAGGTCAAACTGTTAAAAATAAACAAAGCAACTGTAATAGATGGTATACCAACAGAATTTCTAAAGGAATGATGCAATAATGGGGATAGAGTGGGACTTCTGAATATTCAATTTAATAAAAACGAAAAGATACATACCACAGAATTTTAGAAAAGCAATGATACACCCAATGTATAAAGGTAAAGGCAGCATAGATAAACCTAACAGTTATAGAGGTGTAGCTTTATTATCTAATGTGGGGAAAAATTTTACTGGTATTTTGACAGTAGATTACAAAAATGGATAGATCAATATAGCATACTATCTGAATACCAAAGTGAATTTTGTAAACAAAGAAGAACAATTGACATTATATTCATTTTGAAAACTTTAATAGATAAATGTTTAAAAAATAAGAGAGGGAAAATATACTTGGCTTTTGTAGACTTGGAAAAAGTCTTCAATCAAATTGAATTGTACTCATTGCATTATAAACTTGCAGATAAAGGGGTCAAAGGACACATGATAGAAATTCTAAAACAGTTATATAAGGAAAATACTTTTTGTATAAGATATGAGGTTAATAACCAGAGAAGTTAGACAAGAATAGGGGTTAAGACAAGGATGTAAGCTAAGTCCATTACTGTTTAATTTATATATTGATGATATATTGCAAAATATAAAGGAAAACAGTTTTATGCCAGCTGTAAGCAACATCCAAATACCCGGTTTATTATTTGCAGATGATTTAGTAGTTGACTCGATTACGGTAATTGGTATAAAAATAACCTCGCAAGATATAGATAAATATTATGTACTCTTTGAGTAAATAAAATTAAAAGAAAAAAGCCAATTCATTTCTACAGATATTCATTAGATAAATATTGCTCAGAATGGGGTCTTAAGGTGAACCAAGGTGAACAAGGATTGTAAGGTAGTACATGATTGCATTTATTTATATAAAAATGGATGGAGGGAGAAAATGGGAAAAGCAAAAAAAATTGATATTAGCAAAAGAGAAAGCAGCTGTGTCAATTATAAAAAGATGTATTTTTAAAATACCACAATTGGAAGTCAAATGTTTGAAAAGAATATATAATACAACAGTCAAAACAAGAATGCTCTATGGTATTGAAATTTGGGGAATGGAAAATTCTTGGGAAACTGTGGATAAAGTACACTGTTTATTGGCAAAGAAATTCTCGGCCTACCAATTGCAGCTGTAAAAGAAGTTGCCCAAATAGAAATGGTAAGAGCTAAAAGAAAAGGTTTAATTATGGAGAGAATTTGAAAATACTGGCATAAGATTCTAAACCTAAATGAAAATAATCTAGTAAAGCAATGTTTGATATATCAAAAATCATTTTTAACTAAGGGGTGGTTGAGTAGTTTAAAAAATATTTTAGATAGCAGTGGATTAGGATATATATGGAGGAAAAGAGATACAAATGTTAAAGGTTTTTGTAAATAGGCGAGAAGACGTTTTGAAGATATAGAGATACAGAAACTATTTAGTAATTTAACTGGGAAGACATCACTGAAATTTTATGTTAAGATGAAATGGGCATGGGAAAAGGAAATTTACATAAATAAAACAAATAAGGAGGAAAGAGAGGGTATAGCATGGGCGAGAGCAGAAGTCTGGAAGTTAAAAGGTGAAAGAGGAGGTTTTACACAAGGAGAATGCCCATTATGTGGAGGTAAAGAAGACTTAGAACATATAATATTTGATTGTAAGGAAACTGAAAACTGGAGAAATGAACTCATTAAGGTAAAATTTAAAAGGGATAATAGAATAATAAAGAGAACATTCATAAAAGAGTTCAGGAGTGTGGGTCAAAATTTATTTAAAGTTAAACAGAAGTGGAAATGGACAGTGAAGAGAGAAGAAGAAAATTTACACAAATAATAGTATATAGTCGATAAAATAATGGTATAGACATAGTAAGTTAGATATCATTTGGTACCTGGAGTTGGGTCAGAGCCAGGTCCCCTGGAATTCCAGTACATTGTGCTGATGAACCTGGAACTGGGGTCTGATGCAATAGAAGTGAATAATTGGTATTCTGTCTATTTGAAATTTAGATTAAGGCATTAATATATTATTAATTATTGTAAAAATTGTAATTGAGAGGGGTTCATCTAAAATGGCCTGGGTCAGATAGATGGAGGCACCTTGTAGTTTGTATTTTCTTAGCATTCAAATAAATAAATAAATTTATGAGGAATTCGCTCAAATTTCACTAGTTTTGTTTCACTTACTTCGGCATGTTTCCAAGGCTGTTGCCCTCATCATCACAAGTGGAACCATGCTGATGATGAAAGCAACAGCCTTGGAAGCATGTCCAAGTAAGTGGAACAAAACTAGTGAAATTTGAATAAATTTCTAATAAATAAGTTGTTATATTATACTAAATTTCTATAAAAAATTCCCACTATTTAAATCTGTATTATAACAGCATATTACTGTTTATTTCTCCACATAGTCTCCAAAACATTCAAGCACTTAACCCAATACATGCATGACTTTCACAATCAGAGTCTTGAATCTTCATGCTTCACAAAGTCTAAATATTTCTTCACATAACAGGAATGGTAAAGTTCTGCATAATAAGTTTGCAGTGAGTTGATTCAGAAATATTCCATTATCAAACCTTCAACTATGATAAAGTTATCTGCAGTGTGAAAGGTCCTTGATCCTCCTTTGATTTGTTCTGGATCTTAATGAGGTTCTGTTCAGCCAAGTTGAAATTGGTTGTACTGTACACTCCTTTCAACTTAAAACATTTTGGCCATAAACAGTTTCTGACCTGCAGTGAATTTCACTCTGGTTCACCCCTGCCAAAATTTGTTAACTGCACACACCACTGCCTTTGAATGTTTTAATCACACAATCCATCTTCTTCACATGCCAAATGCAGAACACTGGAGGAAAGTTGATATTGCTTGTGTGATGATTTCTCACTTCAACTTTTTGATAGACATTTTGAGATAACATACTTCATTGAAATACAGCAAACACATTGTCATGATTCTTGATTCCTTTGTCTGCAAATATTACTTTATTGACATTGTGAATACATAGCTATATGAAGTTTTACCTAATAGAAAATTATAAACTACTTGTCAAGGAAATTTAGAAAAATTCTTGTTAAATTATACCTCTTGTTTTTTCATTAGATTACATTGTAAAAGCTATTACATTATTCTAGGTTACCAAAAAATTAGTGTAATATTTGCTACATAGTTCTGAGATGAGGTAAGGAAGATGTGATATGGATATGCCCTGCTCACTTGACAGTTTGTCTACAATTAACTCTTTCCAAGTGTTCTCCATGACTTGCTAATAGGTGCGGTAACTTCTAATCATCAGTCAGGTTAAAACAGAAGACTTGCTTCTGGAAATTTCTTGACAACCTACTGCTACTACAGACATTCTCCTTAATAGACTTTTTCCCCTCATTAATTAATCAATCAACACGCTACAACAATCTAAACAATGCAAATGCCATATATGTAGTGCCCTCATATATTGTGCCCTTAAAGTCATGTTGGGATTTCAGACTCCTATATAATCCAAATAAAAAACTACTTAATGATGCTTATACTGCATTGAACAACATCCCAATGATGTTGTATGATTGAGTTAAACTGCACATTCTTATTAGCTCCATTACTTGTTTAAATGAGAACATGTTTTGTAGATCATCCATATCCTAAGCCAACGTAAACTGCTAATTCATGTTGCTTTGGGGATTAATATTTTGCTCTGGTAGAGGTATGATGAACTTGCAGTTTATATTTTCATACCCGTAAGTGCCAGAGTTCATTAATCTGTCTCTGTATTTATAAATGTAGATTTTCTCCCATATTGCCTAGCTCTGTAGGTCTCTGTACTGGTTTTAATACTTTTGCTTTTTTCACTATGTCATGCTTTTCTGTCCAGAAATGAGTTGCTACTGCTGATTTCTTCATTTGTTTGTATTTTATATTCCTGAAGTATTCTTTTAATTGTGTGCTTGTGTTTCTCTTTGTTTTTCAAAAAAATTTTCCAATACTGGAGAAATCAGCAGTAGCATCTCATTTCTGTAAAGAAAACCATGACATAGTGAAAAAAACAAAATTATTATAACCAGTACAGGGACCTATAAAGAGAAACATGGAAGAAAATCTACATTTAAAAATAGATAGACAAATTAATGTACTTTGACACTTACAGGGATGAAAACATAAACTTTAAAGTTCATCACACCTCCAGCATATCAGAATACACATCCCCAAAGCAACACAAATTATCCAGCAGTCAACTGTAACTGAGGATGCAATGATGGTCTACTAAACATGTTTTACATTTAAACAAGTAAATGTAGCCAATAAGAGCATGTAGTTTGACTCAATCGTACAATAATCTTCATTATATGATAGCTTTAATGTATAAGTTCCAATTAGCATTTCAAATCCCAAAGAGATTTAGAAGGGTGGAAAATACAAGGAATGGAACTTAAATAGCGTCTCCCCAAACTTCTGTGGAGACGCTATGCAACAGAATCCAATATTGTCGCTGATAGCACACATTGTTTATATACCTATCTTTTCTCAGAGCAAATGAACTATCCCTTCCCACATCACTTGCGTGCGCACCATCGAGAGAAACACAGTCACTTGTGAGCTAGCGGTCTAACGTACTGTTGTCACTATGTTTTCGAAACAGGAACAACGGAGTTGGATCAAGATTGAATGTGCCAGAGGTCGTACAACACGACAGTGTCATAAAGGTCTTCAAGAGGCTTGCGGGGAATCTGCATTTCCTTACAGAACAGTGGCACGTTGTGTAAAAGCCTTCAAAGATGGTCGGCAAACTGTGGCAGACATTCATCGGGCAGGTCATCCTATGAGCGTCAGTGAAGAAGAAGCGCATGCTCTTGCCGCGTTACTGGACTGTGATCGACGCCAGACGATTCGTGAGCTCGCCCAAGAAACCGGATTAGCGCTTACGACTGTGCTTCACATCCTGAAGGAACGTCTGGGCATGCGAAAAATTGCATCACGATGGGTTCCGCATGATTTGACGGAAATGTAGAAATGGTTGCGATACGACGCTGCTAAGACGCACTTGGAGCGCTATGAGCGCGAAGGAGAGGCTTTCTTACGCCCTATCATAACCCTGGATGAGACATGGGCCAAATCGTATGAGCCAAAACTGAAACGCCAATCGAACGAATGGCGTCAGTATGGGCCACCACGAAAGACGAAAGTTCGTCAGAGCCCCAATAAGGTGAAAGTTATGGTGATTCTCGTGGACGACTGTGATGGTGTTATCCTAACCCATTACATTCCTCCACGGCAGACCGTCAATGCTGAGTATTACAGTTCGTTTTTGGAGCATCACCTGCGACCAGCTTTGAGAAAGAAGCGGTAACACTTCTGCAGAAACCACCCATCATTTTGTTCGACAATGCTCGGGTGCATACAGCGCAAGCTGTGGCTGATTTGCTCGGTCGATGGGGCTGGGAAGTACTGTACTATCCACCATACTCCCCGGACTTAAGTCCTTGTGACTTTGATTTGATTCTGAAGATGAAGGAACCACTTCGCGGCATTCGCTTCAGAAGTGTTCCAGAGGTTCGACAGGCAGTAGACTGCTCCATCTGCACCATCAAGAGAACAGGCTCTGCTAAAGGTATACTATGACTTCCACATCGCTGGCAACGGGCTATGCACAACACTGGTGACTACATTGAAGGACAGTAAAGGTTGCTAACATGTAACTCTTTTGTATCGGATGTAAATAAATAGTTGCCACTATTTAAGTTCCAACCCTCGTACTTAGAATGCAACATGATAGGCAGTCACATGATAGTGGTGTAAACCATGCTGCTCAGCCAGTCAGGATGTGGACAGTGTAGAGAAATATTCATTGTGTCCTTTGGCTGACAAAATTTGAATCAGTGGCATGCATTTGTTGTAAACATCACCACATTTTCAGTAAAGAATCACCAGATGAAAATATCATTTGCCTAATGGGATCTCTTAAGTTGTACATTGGCAACCTCTTGGTTTCAAAATGTTTCGGCAGTCCATCAATTAGTGATAGACTATTGAAGGTATTAAGGAGAACTATCTATGGAATCTCAAAAAATTATGCGTACTTGCATTCATTCTATGAATTACAAAATGTGTTTGTTATAGACCGTCTCCCCAACTGATGAGCCCATACTTTTGCAGCACAGATGATCGATGAGATGGGCGGTAATGAACAATTTTCACAGTAGATTGTGTTTATTGATGAGGCTACATTCCCAGTATCTGCTTATGTTCCTGAACATAGCAACATAATCAATAACTGTATGCCTACATTGAGCTTTAACATGGCACTCCATGACAGGTGTTATCTTAGAATTGTACACAATAATGGAATTGCAAATTGCAAATGAAGGTAAAATCTTTCAACAAGAAAGCCTTCAGTTTCTCCACTACAACTATATTGTTTGTGAGCTATGGTTGGAAGACATGGCCACAATTGCTAGACTTCACACCCGTAGGCATTTACCTCTGTGACTGCATCAAGCAAATTGTATACAGTGTTCAAGTCAATGTTCATTGCACATTAAAGGAGAGAATCATAGAAACTGTTTTTTACATGTCAGTATAAATTAGATACTGCAACAAACAAAAGTTAGTTCAAGTTGCACTAAATATGTAAAAATATTTTATGAATAGACTTATTCAGCATGTATCAGATTATTCAATTATCTGATGACTGATATGGCAGCAGGGAGTTCATTGGCTAATAATCCATTGCTTATAGCCAGCCACACTACACTACACTACACTAGAATTGTGTTTGATAGGGCATGGATATTTCTAGTTTATGAATTATATTACAACTTGGAACTATTGTATCAAAAATTGATTTGTAATCACCTGGGAATTTCTCTTCATATAATCACTTAATAGCACAAGCAAATTTTGTGCAGACATATGAATTATAAATAAACACCCATTGTGGAATGGAGTAGAACAATTAGGGCTAGTATTTGCTAATTAATATTCTTAGCAGACTTTATCTAGGATTGGACATATGTTGTTTCTTTCACTGTTCAAATCACACTATGTGGTGTGTAACTCTAGGCCAATGTAGCAGTTTTATGATAAACTCCACTTGCTCTGACTCGTTGGTCTTGAATGATGCTTATCAGCCAATGTAGTTCCCCACACTGCATCCATCATCAGATAATTGGATGACTCAATATTTGGAATGCTTAGTATTTAGTTACATCAATAAATAGTTTTGAAACTCCACCATGATTTTATAACCATACTGTATCATTTTGTGTCCAAAGTTATTTTATTGCAAGAAAATTAGAAGCAGCAATAAACCTTTCTAAAAAGAATCTTTTAAATCTTAGTAATGGTTTCATTACTCATTTCTTAGGATATCGGAAGATCATATATATATATAACTCCTTCCCTGTCAAAACATGGCTTCATTTGACCACTTTTCTATAGAACAGCTCATCTTCAGATTTTTCTGCCTCACAATCTAGCTTGGAAATTTTCATTAGAAATCAATGGAATCAGAACTGAAAATTAAAGGGACTTGCTTACCGGAAGATCTATTTTATAATAGACTCTGGTCATGGAAGCCTTCATAATTAAGTACGTAAACAATTTTTATTTTCACAGTAATTTCAATTATGTGTTTTATTTTATTTTCAGATAACCATCTATATCCTTTGGCAAGTAAGTTACCTGGGAGAGGTATGGTACTGTTGTATCGCCTGCTTGGTAGAGTGCGAGATTTTGAGGTTTTCATCAACAGATCAGAAGGAGAGTATGAGTTGCTATTGAAAGGCATAGAACAGAATGCAGCACATCTACCATTAAGCGAGGAAGAGGGTAAGCAATTGAAATGCTTTGTGATGTCTTTTCTCATGAGATTGCAATAGAATGTGCAAAAGTTGTAAGTAATCAGCTATGCAAGACGTGAGTAAGTTCAACTTACTCAGTACTATAGGAGAAAACATGCTCATTCCCCTACATTTATGATTAAAAGACAAAGAGCATTTGATTAAGAAGATTACCTTCTAGGAAGGTTGACCCCTATGCTCTATCCCTCACCCATTGCTAATTGATTTAAAAATTTATTTTGTGACACAAAAAAGCCTGAAGTGTGCAGTTTCAAGTTCATGCATTGTTATATTATAGCAGCTCTTGAAATATCAGAAATGCCAACTTGCTAGACAAATGAAGCATGTCAAGCATAGAGCTATGTTAAACTATCAACAAATAAAAGGAAGAAATCCCAGATGTCAGGAGCTTTGAATGAATGTACTTGTCTTATGATATTAAAAGGATGTCATGAGTTTAAACATTTCCAGCTAACAGGTAAAATGAATACCTAAGTTGAGGCAAAATTTTGCTTTAACAGGAGCAGATTTCGCTCTTTGCTTCAGCTCAGAATTAAAGGGTGTGCTCATGTCTCATCAAGGTTACAATTTGAAGTAGAAAATCAAAAACCTCTGACACGCTCTTCACACATACAGCCTTTTGATCCTTGGTGAGAATTCAAGGAAACCATCTTGCCGAGACGTTTCAGTAATAAAAGTCATCTAAAATAATATAATACATCTTAGGCTTTCATGGCCAGTGTTATTACTGTTAAATTAAATACTTTTGGGCTGCTGTGCTATAGTCCATGGTTTGATATTAAATAAAGTTTTGCCATCTTCTGTGGCCCCAGCATCATCAGTAATATGAAGTGGAGTGCCGTGACTACTGCAAGTGTTGTTGAGTAGTATTGATTTGTTTACTCTGTTGTGTCTGAAGATTAAGGCAAGATTCAGTTGGCCACTTCTTCAATTTTGCTAAAACGCATTCCATAGCATTCATTGTAAGCATGTTCTGCAACAGCAGATTATTCAGGTTGATTTAATTGCTAATGCTCTACCAATCATTTATATATCTTCCAGTCATGCCTGTATAAACCTTCCCACACTAACATGGTATTTATATATTCCAATTGCATTAAGGTGGTCCCTGGGATCTTTAGCATTAAAAAGTAGTTTGATGGTCCTAATTTGATGATTGAAATAAAATTGTTTCTAATGCCTTTCTTCTTCAATACACATTGATACATAGGGATATCTTCTATGTAAGATAAAATAGTTTTAAGTTTGGTGCTAGAATTAGTGTGGGGAGCTCTAATTCTTAGCCAGATGGATTGGTCATTATCTTTATTCCTGTATTCATTGGCTATAAATACATAAATATAAATTAATTGTTTAAGAAGTTCCAGTTCTATGATGGTTTTAGCTCTGTGTATTAGTGTTTTGATAACACCTGTTTTCTCAACGGGATGGTGATTAGAACTGGCATTAAGATATCTGTCTTGTATGTGTTGGTTTCTTATAAATGTGGTGACCAAGTGCTTGTGATGATTTCTTCTGAATTAATACATCAAGAAAGGAGAGTATGCCATTATTTTCTGTTTACCATTGTGAAGTTGATATTTCATTTTCCACAATTTTTAATTTTTTTTGTGAATTTTTGGTGTGTACTCGTACATTTTTGTCTTAGACAGCACCTTATTTCCAAACTGTTCTCTTAATGTATGCAAAATGTTGACCAGTTTTACATCCTACCACAAATAATATAATAATGTATTGCATAATCAATAAATATATTTCTTACTTGGACATGATGTTACTAACAAATGACATGGCTCTTTAAGATAAATTGTTCCCTCCTACTCCTGAAACCCCTATGCATAATGTCGCAAAGGTGTATCTCACTCCATATTACTCACAAGTGGTTAAATAAAAATTTGGATTTATATTTTATTCACGTTCATACAATCTCTGAGAGCAAATTTAAGATACAAAACTGCAAATTTCTGCTTAAAAAGCTAGTATGTTCGCAGAGGAATACTGTAAACATTGCAGAGAATTTTCAGTTATTAAGCTCCACTAATTAGTCGAATATTAGTTGTTCTCAAAATAGATTCTGTTGAATAAATAAGCAATGAAGTATGGTGCTACATTTTGCTGATGCATGATGTTTATTGGAGTTATATTAGTTAATTTATAAAGTTAAAAATAATATTAGAAAGTTAATGGGCATTTTTTCCTTGTAGCATATAAGCAGAATTAAGACTGTTGTCTGTAAATAAATTTTGAGAAATGCAAAAAAGTATGAGGGACATTCAATAAAACATTTTTTTCCCTCTAAGGATTTTTGTTATTTCAGTTTCAAATACAATGGATTGTTCCTCATTTCTTTGGCTATACAGTGCTATTTTTCAGTATAACCTCCTTGCAAATGTAATGAGATAGCAGAGAATTTCATCTAACCTATGCTGACTATCTAATAACTTTAATGCTATATTGCTTGTAACAAAAGACATCAGTGGACATATAATTCCTATATGAAAATACCATTATAGTTCCCCAGAATCATTCCCAAAAATTATTCATTATTATTCTGAATTGCTCAATAAGTATGACTAATTTCTCTAACATTTATTTTCTCTTCCATTTCAGAAGAAGCATTCAAGTGGCTGCTAGAAGTGGAAGCAGATCACTGGTCACAAATACCTACAGTGCCAGCAAGTAGTAAAGCTAGTATGGTCTCAAAGTCCACATGCAGCTTCATCCTGTCACAGATGTCTTAAGATGTGATTGACAAATATGTTTATCAGTTGCAGCATAATGAACTTTAATTAAAAAAGAACAAACATTGTAAATATAGTGAAATATATTGTGCTTTATTTTACTGACTAAAAAAAATATCAAGTGTAAAATTACCATCTTCAAGAAGAAGAAAAAAGATAGTATATGAAAAACATATTATATATTTATTTTTTAATTTTTGCAATATTTGTGTACATCTACCTTTATTTAACTGCTTATGTATATATTGTAATAATATGCCTCAGATTCTGTTCTGTAAACTATCTTCACAAGTCACATTATTATGATTTGTGACACATTACAGATTATGACTTTAATAAAATTTATTTTCATAAAAAACACTCAATTTTCAGTATAGATTTATTACTAGTTTGCCCAAAAACCATGTAAAACATTCAAGGCATGTACAAGGTGATTCAGAAAAAATGTCAATTTTAACTGTTGACAAAATATAATTAAGATCATTGTATTAATTAAGTTTATTGTATGTGATTCTGATTACACACTCTTATTGGCTCCACTTACTTGTTTAAATTTAGTGCATGTTTCTCAGACAGTCATCCACATCCTCAGCTAACTGTCGACTGCTGGATAATTTGTTATGCTTTTAGGATATATATTCTTTTCCGGTGGAGGTGTGATGAACTTAAAGCTTAAGTTCATTAACCTGTCTTTGTATTTATATATGTAGACATTCTCCCATGTTGCTAACTCTGTATGTTTTTGTACTATTTTAATAATTTTGCTTTATCCACTATGTCATGATTTTCTGTTCAGAAATAAGATGCTACTACTGATTTCTCCATTTGTTAATATTTTATGTTCCTGAAGTGTTCTTTTAACCATGTACCTATATTTCTCTTTGTTTTCCAATATAGAGATAATTTTTTGCATTCTGCACAATCTGCTTTTTTTATTTGGTGTAATACTCTTATTAATATTGTTATTCACATTTTTAACATTAAATCTGTTTATAGGTGCCAATGTGATAGTAAAATCTTTTAGAATATATTGATATTTTTGTATTGTCCATGAATGATATATGAATTTTTAAAAATTACTCTATATTTCCCTTTTGGAGGGGTTGTAGTTTCATTAATAAGTTTCTGCCTCTTGAATTTCTGTGCTTTTTTATGAACTAGTTCTTTGCTAAATCCATTTTTAATTGCTGTTCTTTCTATTTGCTTGTATCCTTTAAAGTATTCTTCCTTGTTAATGTATAGGTTAACTAGTCAACTAGGTGTGTATTAAGTTGTTGATCACTGCATGTTTGTGTTTTGGGGTTAATTCCATCAACTTTGAGTTAGCAACATGGAAGAAAATCTACATTTATAAATACAGAGACAGATTAATGAGCTTTGACACTTCTGGGGTTGTAAGTTTTATCACATCTCTGCAAGAGCAGAATATACTTCCCCAAAGCATAACAAATTATCCAGATGGTTAGCTGATGATGTGGATAATGATGATATGGTGGTGTCTGCAAAACATGTACTAAATTTAAATAAGTAGAGCCAATAAGAGTGTGTAGTTTGACAATCCTACAATGATCTTAATTATATGATTAGCTTCACTGTACAAGTTCCAATTAGCATTTTGAGTTAAAATGTTGACAAGATGTTTACTGAGCAAATTAATGTTTGAAATGAAATATAAAGCAAATCTTGGGTGGAGGGTAATCATGTTTTGAAGATCATGTCATATAGAGGGTTGCCATCATTCTCATAGACTTATACGGTCAAGTCATAAAGCTGCATAACAACAGAAATCATTCTGAATGTTGGCCTGCATTTCCAGGATTGAATGAGTTTTAAAGACTGAGGACCTCCAAAAGAAAAAATCAGATGTCAAATCTGATGAACATGCCAGATCAGGAAATGAGGCAACCCAGACCACACTTTTGCATATCAGAATAGGTACTTAGGTGGTCCAGCTGTTCAATGCCCTGTAAAGTGTCATCTATTTACAGTACACTGCATTCATCCATCCTGGAGTTCAAATCATTTTCAGCTGTTGTTGCTTATCACTTTCCAAGTCCTACTGTGCATACCAGTTGACTGACACAACTCTTGAAAAAAGACTTGCCCACTGTACCTGATAACTTTGCCAGGGAGTCAAATGCATCTATTTTATAACATATTTTAAGTGGGAGGAACATTTTATAGTTCGTTCAAAATAAAATTCTGAATAATGGAATAACTGAATTTCTGTATAAAATAGTTTATTGCTACAAGCAATGTTGGATATGACCTGTTTCCTCATCTATTAGCGTTTTTCAAATATTTAAAGTATGGTCTAAAAATTAAAAAATGCAAATGACACTACTTTTAAGAACTGGAAATGGTATTAGTGCAGAATTGAAATGTTAGGCTTATTAAAAAAAATGCTGGAGGCATTTACTTCATTGTCAATACAGGGCGTATCTGAACTCTACTGACAAACTTTCACGTTCAGGGATCTTTTCTAAGTCTCCCCAAGGTCTCCAGTGACTGATTACCTGATAAATTCATTGATTTTATTTTATAATAACTCAACCACCTTTCTATTTGCTTTCTCGGAATGTTATTGTTTCCAAACAAAATGCAACATTTGACTGCTGTATAGGATGTTAACATTATGGTCTGCCACCAATAACCAACTACTCATCACCTCCTGACAATTGAAATGATTTATTTTTAAGGATAGATCAAACTTTACAAAAAATGACATGAAAAAATCCAAATTGCACTGTTACATTGTTTAAAGTAAATGTTCAAAATGTTGACTGCCATGATCACAAACTTCACAGCGATGCCTCACGAACTGTTGTACATGGTCTAGAATCCCAGGAGATTAGGACACATCATTAGCAGCTGCACAATCATAGCAACCAGGTCCATATTAGTTCAACAGGAGTCACATATACTAGGCTCTTCATGTGACCCCAGAATAAAAAATCCATGGGTATCAGATCTGGTGATCAACCTGGCCATGAAACAGGACCACTACGATCAAACTGTCTGTGCCCAAACTGTTCATCAAGGTATTCTGTAACATTCACTGCAAAATATGCTGGTTCCTATTCATGTTGAAACCACATAGACCTGCAGATTATTAGCAACATATCTTCCAGAAAATGTGGGAGGACATGTTGAAATGTTTTGTAGACTACTCCATTCAATCTGTTGGGTAGTATATAATGCCCAGTCACAGAATCATAGAATCATTAGCAATACCAGCCCATACATTCACAGTCAATGCCTGTTGGTAGGCTTGAACACAGCACGTGAATTTTCATACTCCCAGAAATGGCTATTCTGACTGTTGAACATTTGTTCTCTAGTAAACATTGCCTCATTTGTATACAATACATAGAAAAAAAATGTTGGTTGTCTACAAGTTGCTGAAAGAAACAATTTGAAAATTGCACTCAATATGGAAAGTCTGCGGGTTGCAATGCCTGGACCCTCTGTGGATGATTAGGTGTAATTGCTGCTCTTGTAAGACCCTCAAAACAGTTGCTAGGCTCACATTCACCTCTCGTGCAATACAATGACTACTGCTTGCAGGGTTGTCGCACACTGCATTTAAAACTTCCTCTTCAAGATCCAGCATTCTGACATTCCTCTCATGGCCAATATTTTGTATACTAACATTGAAGGACCTGGTTTCTTGCAGTTGCCTGTGTAGAGCTGCAAATGTGGTGTGATGAGATTCACATCACTGGGGAACAGCTCTGCCTAGAGATGTTGTGCTGCTCTGCCATTGCATTTAGTGAAACCGAGACAAGATGCATATCGGCTAATTTTGCATAAGTAAAGTTATTCATCCACATCACTAACAACATACTAAAATGTAATGTACTGCAGGAAACAAAATCTGAGACAGAACTGAGCAGGAGTTCAAGCCTGATGGTGTACTGCACTGAAAACATGCACCACTATGCTTTGCTACAGCAGTGAAAGAGTATGTTTTGTTTGGAAATAATCATATTCAGAGTAAATAGATACCAAGGTAGTTGAGTTGAGTTAACCAATGAAATTACCCAGTAATGAGCCACTGGAGACCATAGGTTCCTTATAGAAGTACGTTCAGAAAACATCTCTGAACAATTTGTGAAAGTTTGTCAGTGGAATTTGGTTTCACTTTGTATGTTGTATTTCAAAATTTAACCATTGGCATGATATGCTTCCAGTGTCTACATTCACCCTAATGTAATGATCTGTGACCATGGTCTTACGTCTCTTCATGATATCATATATATGTTTGCTGAGCCTATATGAGGCCAATAATATATTCCTTTGGCTTAATAATGAAACAAAAATAATTTCTTAAGTTTCCTTTTGTTTCATAGAATTATGCCAGAGTATCGTGCTTTTATTACTAACCAATATCTATTTGAAATTGGGCAAGCAAATTAGCAATTTAAATTACTGAAATAATATATACCTCACAAAAACATTAAATAAGTTAACTGGAATGTGACAAAACATACATTACTACTATATGAGCCAATTAGTTTGAATAATGCAATTGAGATAACTTAATACAATTTGTTTGCTGTCTTTATGACAATAATTGGGAAAATTAGTGAATACATATAAGTAACACTACAGCATTGAAATTCTGGTCAATTGGCCAGGAATTCATTCACATACTGAAGTATATCACAACAATACTCCTCTATAACTAAAACTCCTGTTCAGAAGCAGACTTCAAGAATAAATTTATTTCATAATATTCATAATTCCCTTTTAAGTATTTTTAAAAATTTAATGGAGTTTTTTTAAATAAATACATAGATGACATTTGTTTCTAGTTCAGATGAAGATAGCAAAACAAAATAACAGTACCTGATGTCAAGAAAGGGCACAGCCAATGCTGTTTATCTATTTCCGTAGGTACATAATTTAAAAATGAAGGTCCCTTTTAAAATTGAATGCAAGGTATATGCTATTTTGTTACAAACTTTACAGCAGCAGTTCATTGAAAATATCTTGTCATATTATTTTTTTTAATGGAATTTAATGAGCTGTAAATACTGGTAATGTATGTTTTGAAATGATAAATTGGGAAAGAATTTTTTTAAAGGAAAGAAGTATTCCAAGTCTAAATTTACAGTATCTCCATCTTTTGCCATTTATTAAAATGGATAAAAATCTGGAATAAACCTATGTCAGGAAAGACAATCCTGGAAGAAATCAAACCCCACACTTCCTGCTCATGATTAATGACTACAAACAAAACAAAATATCATTTACTGACACATGCAAGAAAAACTGGCCTTTACAGTTTAAATAACTTCAAACTTGAAGAAAATTTCATTAAGATGTGTACTTTCATAGTTAATCAGAATACAACAACTATCCATATTTGAATTCACTATGAAAAACTGTTACTTTCTAAGTATCACGTATTTGAAATTTTTTATTGTGATAGTTTTAAAACAATCAAAATGTATGTTAAAAATTCTTGAGAAATATCCCTTGATACTGCCAAACAATTCAATAAGGATGAAATTACATACTTCATTAAGCCAGACCAAAAATTTGCTTGAAAAATATCCCTCGATACTGCCAAACATTTCAATAAGGATGAAATTACATGCTTCATTAAGCCAGACCAAAAAATGTCCACATCCTTCAGAAGGTTTATATATAATGTTGGGTGCCATAGAATTCAACCATACAAAAATTGCAAGGATTGTGGATGAGCCCTACATAAGTATTTTGAGATAGGGAACTTATGATCTGTGGTTTCTAAATTCTATGCAATAGCCTAAAATCTGTTAATGATCAGCATACCCACAGGAGGTTGGGAAAAAGACAGTCATTTCACTTTCTCCAGGTACTATTCCTGAATAGCACCATGGTTAAAGGCATGCTATGTTTAGCAGCATTAGATATTGTAACAGAGGAGGCAGTCAGAACCTCCTAACTGCATGGTTTTTGAACTGCTGGCTCACTCTAAGGAATTAAGCAAAATAAATCACAATGTGTTTGATGAATAACATTAAATTTGCAAGGGTAAAGCCATTACCCAAGTGTTATCACCATGACCTGTGATGTACATGTTATACTGTATGTGCAGGTATATTTCAAAGTTTAGAAGATGTTTCCTCCACTCTAGCTAATGATGGTAGACATAGTAAATACTTAAAAAGAAAAATAAATTACTTTCTCCAGAGTAAAGAAAAAAGATTCCTGAATTAAATAAACTGCATTCCAGCTTTTCACCCTACATGAAAACCAAATAAAATAAAATTGGAGGATTAAGAATAAAAAGTATTTTAAGTGCAAAAAATAAAATAAAGATCACTGGAGATATTGTTTGGTATGTCTGCCTACAGCATCCATGCAAAGAGTGCACCTGCGAAGAAATGATTCTCGGACTCTCTCAAAAAGATCTGGAGTATTATGAACCTCATCACAAGTAGCCAATACCTGTGCTAGTAACGGCTCATCAGTGTCAACTAATGATGTGTACACAAGGCTCTTAAGATGTCCCCATAAAAAAGACCTAGGGGGTTGAGGTGCGTAGAGCGCAGTGGCCAATTTACAGGACCACCTCTTCCAATGCACTGCCCAGAAAGCATGCCATTGAGATAATCTCAGGTTGAAATGGGAAGGAGCTCCATCATACTGCCACCATGTCTGATGTCGGATGTTCAGAGGGACGTCTTCTAAAAACATAGGCAAAGCAGGTGAGGAATTGAAGATACACATACCCATTTAACCCTGTAGGAAATGGATGTGGTTCAATTACTTTATTAGACACGAAGCCCTCCCACACATTAATGTTGAATCTGTGCTCCTCCACCACTGCATGCGACTGCTCATACCCCTATCATGACTGTTTCTATGGTTCACAATTAACCCATCTCTTATTAACATGGCCTCGTCGGTGAAGAGACCGAGGAGAAGAATTCAGGCTGTTCATTCTGCCGCTACAAGGCCCACCTGCAGAATTCTAGTCTGGGACCGAAGTCCGCTGGCCCCAATGCCTGCACCTTATACAGATGATAGGGAAATAGTTGTTCTTCGTGCAGGATCCGATACACGTTGAACTTACTCGTTTTATGGCCCTGTGCAGCTACAGATGCATGTCCTCTTGCTTCCCCATAAAACAAATGCATAGCAACAAATTCGGCAAATTTACGTTTTCTGTTTTTCACGTTTACGGACGGCCGGACAGGAGTAAATGGGGTATCTAGCATTGTTTCCAGAAGAATGCACTGACGCCGGGGGACACCTTCCCCCACAGAAAAGCTGCTTTCATACCAGAGGCGGGCAGAAATCTTTCTAAAGTGCAAGTTACCGTCACGCCCAGCTAATCCTGGAACATTCAACCGAGTAACAGAGCTAATAGAGAATTCATGATCAGCAAAGATTCACCCAAGTATTTGCCTAAACGTCCACTAAAAAATCCAAAGTCGGGATGGTCAAGGAATTTGAACCCAGGATATGGGGTACTAAATGCTTGAATAAAACATCTGGGGCTATTTCCACTAGACGGCAGCATTAGTCCGGTGACAAACGACACGAGAAAATCGATGTTTACAATAGCGAAACAATAGTTGCAAATTGGCAGCACCTCTGAGTGAGTGTACAAACGTCGAGCAATGCTCCGTTGTGGCGATTTTTATGGGCAAAATGAAGGGTGACACAACATTTTTGCATTGCCAACGCTTTCGCTTCTTTTACCCCCTACTGCAGCATACAACACATCTTTTAATTACAATCCCCCCCCCCTTTGTCAGGGGATGAAATTTGCATCGGAAAATGGATCCATATTTTAGCTTGCAGTCTCAACGGGATATTCCCAGCTGAAAGACCTCAAACATTGTACTCTGGCTGTACTACACGTTGAAGCAATTGATGAGTGATGTTCATTCTAAAGTCCCTATAATTGTTCTTTTTCTTACAAGTCATTTTGTGAAACGCAGTCAAACAGTTGAATATGCACATGTCCAGCAGATAGTTAAATGTTTTGCTGCGCGTCATATTATAGGAAACAAAGTTGTCACCAGATCTTGGGAATCCACACCTCCTATTCCCTTCTGGTATTCAAAGGCACACTTTGGTTTCTTTGCCTCCTCCCTGGGTGTTGAGCTTTGCCTTCTTCTCAGCTTGCCTATTGCTCTAACGTCAGAAGCTTCGTTGATTGACTTGTTTTATTTACGGACGCTCTTTAACATCTCAGGTCATCAGCGTCCCATTACATTCAGGGCGTGAAACGGCCGACAAATTTTGCTCAGAGGCCTCTTCTTTCAGGCTTGAGGTTCTTTTTCGTGCCCTAAATGTACGACACGGGACCCACGGCTTTACTTCCCTTCCGAAGGAAGCCATACTTAGGATTTTTACGCCCCGAAAAAATCCATCGATCCTGGCCGGGTTTGAACCCGCAATTGGATTTAGGAGGCAAGCATGGTTGCCACTACACCACCAGGACCGACTCAGCAGCTTCGTGTTTCCTCGATAGGAAATAAACATCTTTGTCATCCTTCCACTTCTCATCCAGCACATTCTTTGTAAATCATGAATCATAATCGCTACGTTTCATTTTATTATGAGAGAAATCAGGCATTATATCCTTTCTATTTGCTCTTACGGTACCAACCGCATTAGTTATATGTGTTCATTAGTCTTTTAAAGAGATCTGGAGATGAACACCAGTTATCCAGCTACAATGAGTGGTTTCTGTCTAACAATGGTTCACACATGTTTTGTATAACATTTCTACCTTTTTGGAAGACTGATCTATCACATCATTACCTATATACATTTTGAAGTGCGTCAATATTTAAAACCAGATTCGCACATTTTGTGCCGTTTTATTCCAAATCTTGCACGTTTGGATCTATTGCATTGCAGTATGAAAAGCGACCTCGGAATTTCAGTTGACTTTCAGCCAGAGCTATGGCTTCTGTAGGAAGATATAATTCTGAAAATTTTCCAGAAAAATGCTAAATGATGTCCACTCTTTTTTTAAATTATTATTTTGATCTTCATTTCCGTCGTCATGAAAAACAGAAAACGTAAATAAGTTTGAACCTCTCTTTGCTCTTGGTGTCTCAATGATCTCGTCTTACTTCAGCATAGTTGAATTCGTGGCTTTCGCACTTGGGACATAAAGAATACTCGAGCAACTTATGCTCTAATTTCAATTGTGTAGTATCAAACCATTTATCGAGGTCATTTAGGCGCGAACGCGTAAGCCGGAGGTCTGGGGTTCCATTTTCACTGGACCGTCCTCCTTGACTGAATTTTATCCCCGCTTTAGTTTTTCGATAAATGCCGGGGAATCACCCTAAACTTAGGCCCGGAAAGCTTCCTTCCCTTAAAAAAGAACCATTTCCCAATTTATCATTTCATCTCATGTATCACAATTAGAAAATGGTAAATTTGTACTCGTTAATGGTTAGAACTAACAAAGAACTAAGTCCAAACATATGCTTGTATAACTGTTTGCATGTGGGAGTAATTATCGTGCTTGTGTATGTTTTCATGGGTTTGCAGTATCAACAACAACAACAACAATAATAATAATAATAATAATAATAATAATAATAATAATAATAATAGTAGTAGTAGTAGTAGTAGTAGTAGTAATAATAATAATAATAATAATAATAATAATAATAATAATAATAATAATAATAATAATAATAATAATAATAATAATAATAATATGCGTAAGTGGTCACGCTCGACTACCTTCGGCTCTCTACGCCGGCGCTCGGGTACGGAGACTAGCAGCAAGAGATTCATCCAGCAGCAAGAGATTCTTTTCAGCAGCTCGCCAGATTGCAGCACTAGCATTCGATCCATCCTGTAACGTCGAGTTGCAGTGATTCTTTTCCTTTCAGCGCTGCTGAGTTCAGCGTGTGTAGTTAATAAGTAAAACCACATATAATTAAACAAGGGTGGACCAGTTATTAGAGAAATGAGTATTGGGATTTTCGTTATGCACAATATCAGAAGGGCGGTACTTTAATTTTTAAGGGGTGAAGATTGTAAATTTGCTAATACATAAATATGTCCACACGTTGGTAAGTTTGAATGCTTCATGTAGCTGTAGTAAGAAATTTTGGAGGTTATGTGATGGGACGAGATGCAGTTTGTGGTCGAAAGTTGTTTATAAATTTTTAACCGAAAATAAATCATCTTTATTGATAGGCGTATCTTCTTTACGTTTTATTACTGTGTTATGTAATACAGTGAAATCAGGGCTACCAAAGGGTTTAGTGCTGGGGACCCATATAAATAATTTAACCCAACCGAAAAACATCTCTAATATGTTAAAGTGACGGCAGGGAAAGCTTAGAAAGACAAACGAAGAATGCAACTGGTGATATATACAGTATTTAGTAAATAATGGACTAAAGTTATATATAGGCAAAACAAAATTCATATTTCAAAACGATAACTTAAATGTAAACATTAACAATATAGCATTAGAACAGGTGTCAACGTGCAACACACGTGTAGAAATAGTCTAATGAACTCAGGATTATATCTATTGAGACAACTAACAAAATATGGGAACATTAATATCCTAAAAAGAGAATTTTATGGCATTAATTATCTGCATTTACCACATGGAACTAAAATCTGGAGGGGTACAAGTAAAACCATTATGGACAGAATATTCGAAGTCATAAGTATATACAACCTTGAGTATCAACAGTCCTTTGAAAACCGGCACGGACTCGTGAGCGGGAGTTCTGGGGTTCGAATCCCGCCGATACCATTCTCCCTAACAGGATTTTTCCAGGTTTTCCTCAGTCCTCATAACTGGCAAATGCCGGGGAGGTGCCCTAAGCTTAGGCCTGGAACGTTTCCTTCCTTAAAAAATCCTTTCCCAATTTATCATTTTATCTCATGTATCATCAGTGTTCACTGCCTATGGTGCCAGAGTAGTAAAAACGGGCGTTAAACACCATTAAAAAAGTCCTTTGAAACATTCACAAAATACAACATTCTAAGTATAGTTGCACTATAAGTATTCAACACTATTATGCTAGTCAAGGGGAAAAAAAGGAATTTAACATCTTAATAAAGACTGCCATACATATAATACAAGATGAGCAAACTATTACAATACGGTGAGCATGAGTAAAGCTCAAACCAATAAGGACCCATATTAAATAGGAGCTGTATTATATAATAAATTACCATTAATAATTAAGAATACAACAAGAGACTTGAAATTTAAATGTTCTAAAACTATTTTTAATAGAGGAATGCTTGTATAGTGTTACTGAAATATAATGGATAAGAGTGTATAATATTGCTAATTACAAATATAAGGATATATACATATGATTATAAACTGATGTATAGAATCATAACAATGCCAGATACTGTTGTAAGAGTCTATTGGCTGCAATAAAATTATTATTATTATTATTGTTGTTGTTGCATCAAGGAAAGATAATTTCTGGACCAATAGGAAAAAATCTCTACCAATGTGAAGATCTTCAAGTCACATAATCTAAATATATTGAAAGAAATTAACTCATTTCAAGCCAAGGATAATATGAGTTTAGATCAAATGTACCTTGAAATTCATAGAGCTTTTGCAAGTGGAACTGTTCCCCTGACTTAAGTAGTATGAATCCTGGAAAAATTGTCCATTCAACAGCTGCCAAACAATATTACATTTGGATGTGAGTCCAGGAGAACCTATGACTCTCTATGTTTTTAGTAACTTTCATTATCAAGCACATGCACCTGTTTGGTTTTACATTAAGATGAATCCTTCATGTAAATATGTTTCAAAGCACTTTATTCCATTTTTCCATTAACTACCATAAGATCTGAAGGCAATAATTGACCATAATAGGGAGAAAGGCCTATTTAGCTCACCCTGAAACTGTGACTGAGTTAAATAACTGATGAGAGGAAATGTATCAGGTTATAAGGTCTGCCAAATTTTTAAAGCAAGAGCTGAGTGTAAAACCCAGCATCAAAAAGTTTTGTATTCCTAAGATCAACTATGCGACTGAAGACCATATTGACATTTCATGGCAAGATTGGCAATTAATGGAGCCTCCCTATCAATATGGGCTTACAAGAGAAAGAGATTCAGCAATTATTTGAATATGGAGATTTTTACTTCAATAAATGCAATAAATCTACTGTGTCTTAGGCAAGCTGTAGAGAGACTTATAAGATTAGTGACTTGAGACATCAATAGCTATTTGTGGAGCCATTTCAAAGAATGAGCCATGAAATAATGTCATCTTTTGAAACAAAAGGACATTTAAGTCTGTGAATGCCAAAATGTATCACTGCTACATTGCTAGATTAATGTATATAATTGTATAATTATCTAATTTTTTTATACAACAAATGTACATCACAAATTTGCTGAAAGACTATTAAGTATGCTATTCTTTTATTTTGGTGGTGTAAAATTCAAAGAAATATTATTTTTAAGGGCATTTTCACAGAAATGTTAATGTGCTTCTGCAAAATTAATATATTTTCTATTTTTAAAATGGTACCTACTATTTAACTACAAGTATTAATGGGAATGTTTAATAATTATTTCCCAAAACACATGAAAATACTTTCCTTTGTTCCAGGCATTTTGTCAAATTTTAAATAGAAAATAATATTTATAGTTATTGCACATAAGATAGTTTAGTATCTTAACCAAGTTTAGTAGATCTAATATTCAGTTGGTCCTGGTGGTCTAGTGATGATGATACTTGCTTCATAGATCCAAAATCGCAGGTTCAATTGCAACCGGGGTTAATGGATTTTTTAGAAGTAAAAATTCTAAGAAGACTTCCTTCAGAAGGGAACTAAAACCATGGGTCCCTTGTCATAGATGTATGGCGTGTAAAAGAACCTCAAGCCTGAAAGAAAAGCCCTCGGAACAACATTTATCGACCGTTTCATGCCCTAAATTGAATGGGATATTGATGACCTGATATGTTAAAGAGATTCTGTAAATAAACCAGATCAACAAATAACCTAATATTCAAGTTAAATATACCTTTTTCTGCACTATTAGGAACCTTATAACTTAAATTAAAAAAATAACCTGTTTTCGTTTTGGCTTACTGTATATGTATATTTATGACAGTAGAATCTTAAGAGAAAGGTTAATATTCTTTACAAATATTGAAGTCGTCAGTTCATAAATTATACTAGGTATAATATTTGTTTATAACTGTTTCTGTAATATACCAAACAATACTGTTCTGGCATTATGCCATGCAGCATCTCTAAGTATGCCTGATGCAGTTTTTGTTTTTGAACATTATCTTTCATTTTGTATTTTGCTATGGTATAAACAGAAGAGACAATATTATTACATAACCTATTTACCATGTTAATTCTCCATTGCTTTTGCTTAGCTACAAAGGAAAGTCAAAAATAAGGTTCCAGCTTCCAGTGTTTTATGTGCACTTTATTTGTACTGAAATACTAATATCTACACAAAAGATGTGCCCACACTATTTATTGACAATTGCCTTCACTATTGAAGCACTTGTCTAAGCAGGAAATCTGTTATAACCCTGCCAATAAAAGTTGAAATCCTGAACCACCTGCTGCAGGATTTTCTGTTCCCTAGATATCCATGTAAAATGTCTAAGATAACACCAAATGAAGCATTAGACTGTTCTTTCCATGTCAACTTTTTTAAAAAATGTAGGTGGGCTGAAAGTAGAATGAACCGGCTGCTAGCATTTTAAATTATTAAGAAAATAAATATAAATCAGTCGCACATGGTATTGTGTTAATGTATATTTGCTTATAAATGTTTAGAATAATTTACAAAATGTATATTGAAATATTTGAGCGATTTAGTGACAATAGGAAGTTTAAAATTGCTATTAAACAATATTATCCTTTAATTAAAAACCAAGTTTTACAAATTAAAATATAATCCTTATTTTTATGAACTTGCATACTGAAACTATGAACCTCTCAATTAAAGAGCGTGCTATGTAGCAAATGTCTCTGCTAGCTGTGCTTCTTAGTATAAATTTATCACAGATTTCTTTCAAATTCAAATTTTCAGCGTGGTTCATGTGCACTTTAAAAGTGGCACATCATTGAATTATTTCTCCAACATTGTTGACCACAAATGTTGTTGGTCTTTACAAAACAGAAAACAATCTTTTATTTGTGGCAGTGGAAAAGGGTATTTTCAGAATCAAACATATGAATTTCAATTTGGAACAATTTCACAAACAAAATTTGTTTTCAGAAGTTTTACTACATCCCCAAAAGTGATTACATTTATGTCTTTAATGCAGTACCTTTGCGCATGTGTTTCTCTGCTATTGCAAAGCTTCATAGAAATATCACTATTGAAAACACTTCTAATAATGTCATCTTTTTACCACCTTTATTATTTCTCTTTCTCTGGATTTCAAATCATGTATGTAATCAATCAAAAAAAAAAAAAAAAAAAATCTTTCTTGTCTTTAATTAAGGGTAAATTAGAAGTTCCCAAACACTAGTCAAAGTTATTGTCAATTTTGGTTGCTTAACTACAAATTTACCCATTATGTCACCGAAGTAAGATATTGGTGAGAGGGCACAAATTTATTACCAGGACTTCTCTGGCTTCAATTGTATCCTTGTCCAAAGGACATATAAATCCTCTGGAATGTACTACCTAATGTGTGTGACATACCCTCATCCTGTCTTGGCTATCTGTGAAGGCTGACACTGCTCCTATAATTCTCGTGTAAGATTTCTTACTAAAATATAAAACTTTTTTTTTATTTCTGAGAACTACTACAAAAATTTAAAAAAAAATCAAAATATTATTGGGTGGGCCCCTGTGTAAAGTATCTTCAATTGCAGAGACCAGGGCTTCTGACATAGGACACTATCACCTTTGTTCAATGCTCACATTAATTGGCCACTATTGAATTCTTGGTACCCAAAAGTTGTATGGTCATCACATTTGATTATAAACCCTGAGTAGTTCAAGATGAGTTTGTATTGGCTTCCCTTTTGTCCACACAAATTTTTAATGTGTAATTCAAGATTAATTTGGATCTGAAACTACAAACTGCAGCCATCTATCAATCAAGATTTGAACTTCATCTCAGCCAAGAAGCAGACCAATGTCTGGTATATAAGAGTAGACATTAATTAATGGAACCTTATTTTCTGACTTCCCTCATATAGAAGTTCTTCATTGCATACAAATACTTGCATTACATTACTGTTTTATTTTATGTCAAAGGTATCCATTGTACACTAAGGGAGCTCCACAAAGAAGAGTGTTCCTGCCAAATTTCTGGTTAAAATTGGTGCAACCCAAACAAAAGCAACCACCAAATGTAGTACAATTTATTGTGTCCATGGAAATGACTAAGTATGATATAAGAAATTATTTAGAAAAAATATACAAAATTCCAGTTGTTGATGTGAAGACTAATATTTGCTTAGGTAGGTATATATTTTCTTTAAAATGATTTTGAGAGTAAATTAAAGAAGCAGGATAAAATTTAATATTATGATTTATGCTATCATTTCTAGAAATTTTAAATGAGAATTCTTTGCTTATGCATATTAGTATTACCAATAACTGCTTTGCCATAGGAATAATATACTTTCTTTTTTCCTCTCCCACTGTAGTAAGTAGGCTGTTATAAAAAGTTGCATTTGGAAAAGAAAGTGAATAGTATTGTTTACTATTGAAGATGGGTAATAAATTAGCTTGCTGCCCTAGGAAAGGGCATAAAAATGTGGTTTAGCAGCAAACTATTGAAAAATAAAAACGAATGTGCTCCCAGAATCAATTAACAGTTTCTTAAACCTTGATATATAAAATATGCTAAATAAATGGCCTATGAGGTTATTTGAGTTAGACATGGCTGTGTATTGGGAGAAGCCAGTCTTCAAAGCTGTATTCAGGTAGCAGCTTACCGTTAGTTTGAGGGAGGCTTTGTTAGTGAGTGTTCATGTGTTAAGAATTTTGAGCTTTCATTATGTGTAATTTTGTGCTAACTGTTCTTCAGTTATGCCACTACATAAATATAGTCAGAAAATGGGTTTTTTATATGATACACATATGAAAATAGATTCTTGCAGAAAAATGGTAAGGTGATTTGCAAGAAAATTTCCAAACAATCATCTTCCAGGTAGAGAAACTGTTCACTAACTTGTTAAAAAGTTCTTAGAGACAGGAACAGTATATATTTTGTGCCAACTGTTCTTCAGTTATGCCACTACATAAATATAGTCAGAAAATGGGTTTTTTATATGATACACATATGAAAATAGATTCTTGCAGAAAAATGGTAAGGTGATTTGCAAGAAAATTTCCAAACAATCATCTTCCAGGTAGAGAAACTGTTCACTAACTTGTTAAAAAGTTCTAAGAGACAGGAACAGTATATGACAAGAAACGCTTTCCAAACTGCCATGTTCTAATGTGAGGAAAACTAGATGAAATACAGAAATTTCCTAAACAGATGTTGGCAATGTATTGCCGCTGAGGGACATCATTTTCAAATTTCTTTAACACAGGTTAAACTTTCTATCACAGTTTTAAATACAATATTGTATTATGGTTTCAGTATATAAATATTCAAATAAAAATATTAATTTTACTTGCAGCAGATCTATCTCCCTTTTTCTAGTTGTAGAGGCTGCACTACCCCAGTAAGCAGCCATGTTCAGGGAGCCCATAGCTCAAGTAATCACTTTATTTTGTAATTTTATACTTTCAGAAGCATTAGTATTTTATTAGGAATCATACAAAAAATATTCTTGCCTACTGGATGATTATAATATTTTCCTGCTTGATATTACATAAAGAAGCATGAATTTCAGCAGTTTTGTTCAATAGTTGTGTAGCAACAAACTGCAGAATCCTAAAACCTGACATTTCACTGATATTAAGTCAGGTAAATTCAAGATATCATTAAATAAAAATCTATTTTTTTTCATTATATACAAAGTGGGGTGGAAAACATTTTATATGCAGTTTGTATTGAGTAAAATTGATCAGTCTTGAGCTCTGTTGCCAGCCCTTCTATCACTTAGGCACAAACTTGAACCTCAGTGTTTACTACTATTTACTATAGCATAAATATTTAATAGTAGATTTTTAGGGTACTTTATTTTCTTACTTTTCATATGGGGCCATTTTCTGGGATTGGGATATGAACAACAAACTGTATAATCATTGTTCAAATATAAAAGAGGATTTTCAGGCATATGGCTAAGAAATCACCAAAAAAACAGTTGTAGATTATTTATTATTTAAGCAAAGGCTATCTTAACTCTACAATATTTATATTGTAGAATGTAGACTTTCACAGCCAGTGTCAATTATATGAGTTAAGTCTTTTAGGCTTCAAAGCTATGGTTCATTGGGATTCTTCTCCATCTTCCCAGACATTTCATCCGCGAATGTGGTGAACTTCTTTAATGGTGTGGTTGGCATAATCTTCTTGGAAATTAGGCAGGGACTGACTTGTTGCTGGAATTGATAGTGGTATATATGGAAGGGGTGCCTGTGGAACTAAAATCTGATGGTTCGCTTTATTAAGGGGGTTGGATCTATCCTGGAGCTCCTGGCATGGCCAGCAGGATGTTGGTTCACATTTTTTCTATGTTGTGGTATTTATAAGGCTGGACATCATGCTGAGTGCAATTTCAGAGCTTCTTTCCTGTTAAAGTTGTTTTTATGCTTATCATTTTCAATTACTTCCCAGTATAGGCAAGGATGATAATAGAGTTGAAGCTAATATGTCAGTATCTTGAAATCCAGTTTTATGCTATCCTTCAGCTAGGAAGGTGTATTCAGCGATGACTTATTTGTCTGTCCTACCAAGGTAACATTGTCTCTTGTGTTCTGTAAGGCGCGTATCAATGCTGCACTGTGTGGTACTAATGTAAATGGTACAACAGCAGAATCAAGCCTTCCATACCTGTGAACCAAATTTCCTAGGACGAGAGAAAAAGTACCTGCAACAAGTACTACAAGCTAATGAGTACAGAGCCAAGGAAGTGAGGAGAGCCTTATATCCCAGAAGCAACTCAAAACAGGTGGCCACACTATGTAAGAAGATTATCTTCCATTTCTGAAAAAGGTGACACATCTCCAAGTCATTTAGATGACATATGTAAAGACTGTTTATAAACTCACAAAACAGATAAGAAACACGTTTTGCACTACAAAAAACCCCAAGGAAACCACTTGCCTCAACCGATGTTACAGAATACTTGCTCCTGTGGTGCTGTCCACATCCTTACAGCCTGGAAGACTGCACAAAATCCTTATATAGTGGTGGCAGCAGCGGCGGTGGTGGTGGTAATTAAACTGAAATGGAGCAGGCTATATGTTGTTACTGATAACTAGAATCCCAATATTTATGTAAATCAAACTGAGTAAAGTATTATGTAACATGATAATATCGAATAAATGTTCAATCTATACTTAGTATTAGCTACCAGGCTCTAATAATTATAAATGGAAAATATTAGCTAATTTCACAACCAGTCATCCTCCATAAAATATTTATTGTTGCTCCTATTACTTGAAAATGCGCTAGAAGTATTTCCAATTATTGTTGACCGTTGCTTGAAATTTTATGTGCTACTCAAATTTCTCTTTCAAGAATTTTTATAATATTTTCTGAATATTTGCAAAACTGTTGCCAGTACACATATAATATTGCACAAAAGCTGATTTGAGGTTATATATATACATATATAGACAAAATAATGAAAAAAATAAATTTTCTTTATAAATCAATAAAGAAATTAAACAGGAGTAACACACTCACTTTTCACTTAATTGCAAAGTGTACTATAAGATACTTCTCAATTTTTTCTTTCTGATGTAAATGAGAAATATCTGCCAGACAAAATCTTGTATAAACCAAAGGCAACTTGTTGGGTATGGGATGTAGAAACCCCAATGCACCCAAGCTGCTCCCTCTGGTTCACCCTCAGCATGTTTCACCCTTTTTAATTTAGCCAACTTTTATTTTTTGTTCTTCTAACCTCCCTGTTCTTAGTTTGATGGTGCCCCTGCATTTGGTGTGGTAAAAGGTGACTGCATAAATATGTAATTCCCAGCATTGGGTTATAATGTAGGATGGGAACATATCCCCTGATAAAGGCAGACCCAGGTAGGGGCCATTGCATGTGTTCTTACCTTCCTGAATTCGATCAGGTCCCTTTATCTAGACCCTGAGGTGAGTCCTGTTCAGGCTAGCATAACTCACCTAAGCCAGGGTGACTCCCAAAAAGCAGCCTGCAATTGGAGACAATTTCAGTGGTGGAGGAAGAACTATTATGATGAATAATAATCCTCGCCAACAAATTAAATGAAAGAGAGTGGACATAAGAGAAGTAATCGAGATGTCATTCCCTTGCTACTTAATTATAAGCTGAATAGAAGAAGGTGAGTCCCTAGAGCATCAAGTTCTGCCAAGTACTGATAAGGTCAAACCGCTAGTTTTTTTATCTCCAGCCATCAAGACGGCCTATACGAAGAATGACTTTCCTAAAAATCTACTAACATTGAAAAGAGTAAGAAGACTTTGAGTCCTTCTTCACATCTGAGATCCAACTTCTATAACGGGTCAAGAAAGCTAACCTTTTAGGAGCTCACCATCACTGCCTTTTTCTATTTCCAACGGATTCCAGTTGTTTTGGAATCAGGTGTTCATTCTCAGCAGGAGAGCTCTTCCTCTAAGGAGGTCATGGAGCAGGACGTGCCTGCTCCTGCGAAACCATCCAGCTTCACGTGTCTAAAAAATGAATAGCTTATTTGTCCTGCACCAGCTAAAAAGTGAGATTGTCTATTTGCTTATTCCAAGTTATATTTACAAAGGTTATCCTGTTGTGCAATGTACATACTCCATGCTTGAAGATCTGAACTGCGGTTAATTGATGCAGTCCACTGATTGTCCATTTGTGTCTCTTCAGAAGACAAAGGTTTGTCCTCAGGATTCATTTATCCTCAAGTTTTTCTAAATTTACCGAACTAAAACCACAATGCATTATGCCAGGGAATGCATTGTGTTTGCTTGCGCACATCATGAAAGTGTAATAAATGACTACATTTATATTGTAGTTACCAATAACTCAAGATGCATTATCACACATTGACTATAATCCTCCATCTTGTTGTTACCTTCAACAATGTTCAAGTTGTCCAGGACATGATAATATAATCAGACAATAAATCCTTTAAGAATGTGTTAAATAATGTCCACACTGACTCCACTTACTTGTACATGTGTAAAAATATATAGACAATGGATGGTATATATTACCACTCCATTGTCTATAGCTTCGTAAGCACAATTTAATTAATCAGATAATGTCCAAGAACTGTTTCATACTGAGATTCTGAACAAGTAATAAACAAACAATGGGCTACAGTTGATCACAATATTTTAAAAATGCAGATCTTCTTGAATGATGACTTCAGACAAACTGCCGTACAAACTTCTCTTGTTATTTCTTTGTTTATTAAAAAGTTAAAATAATCAACAGTCATGAGCGTTTCACTCCTTTAATTATTTAAATAACAGGACATGTTTCATGAACACATCGTTCACATTGTCAACTGAGTACAAGGATAGTCGTGCACAAAAAGGGGCAGAAAAGAAAGTTATGGAATTAGAAAGATGTAAACACTACAGAGACATCGCGAGATTAGACCTAGATTTATATAATTTGCATTTAAGGATAACCTTGAAAAGAATGCATTAGAAATAATTAGTTGCAAAATGAAACAAAAAACCACAGCCTAAAAAAAGAAATTTCATAGATTAAATAATATACCGAGAAACAAGAAATTTACTACTGAAAAATCTGTTTCCAATGTGATTAACTTATCCAAAGATAGTTTTAACTCCAACGAAGTGGAACTACTAAACAAAGGTATCAAGACTTGCATTAGTTACTCTTCTAACCCAAAAGAATTCATAGCAGATATTGAACTAGCCATTGAAAATTTAAATTCTATAGACAAGAACATTATCAGGAAAAAGTCACTGTACATACTAAAAAATAAATTAAGAAAGAAGCAAGGCCCAAGTTCACAATTAAAGTACATAGCATCGCTTAACAAGAAGAACGTAGTTTACGCTAAAGCTGATAAAGGAAATAAAATAATAGTCTTGGACAAGGATGATTATAGATCAAGAATGCAAGCTCTTTTGGAAAGTGATAAATTCATCAAAATAAATTCCAACCCTTTAAATAAATGCCAAAAAGCAATAGAAGAAGTTTTAAAAAAGACCACTTTAATTTCAAAAATCGATTGGTATAAAATTAAAATAAATAACCCTTGTTTAGCCAGAGTTTTTGGTCTTCCAAAGATTCACAAGCCTGGAAGGGACATGAGACCCATAATAAACAATATCAATACTCCTTGTTACAACCTAGCAAATTGGTTAATTTCACAATTCAATGCAGTTCCCAAATTCGAAAGTTTAAGTTTGATGAATTCGATGGATCTCATCAAGAAAATCAAAGATTATCGGCTATCTCCCAAAGATACATTGGTTTCTTTCGATGTTAAGGATTTATTCCCTAGCATACCAATAAACAAGGTTTTAAGTCTGTTAAAAAAGTGGCTTTCAATATCTAATATAACAGAAAAACACATTAAGGAATACATTAGTCTTACAGAATTATGTCTAAATCAAGCTTTTTTCACCTTTGAAGGAGAAGTATTCAAGCAGAAATCAGGATTAGTCATGGGCAGTCCCCTTTCACCTTTTTTGGCTGATTTATTTATGAGTGCTTTTGAAACACATATTACAAGGGCCTTTCCTTACATTTTCAAGATCTGGTATAGATACGTGGATTACATATTTGCAATAGTTGAGGAAAGACATGTAGTTGATGCATTTAAACTGTTAAATTTACAGGAATCCACAATAAAATTCACTATGGAAATGGAGATGGAGAAAGTTTTGCCTTTTTTGGATTTAAGGATAATGAAATGTAAGAACAAACTGGAATTTGGCATCTACAGAAAGGAAACTCACACAGATAATTATATCAAGGCCAATGGTTTTAACCCTAGAACACATAAAGAAGCAGCTTTCAACAGCATGATACATAGATTAGTCAATGTACCACTCAACGGACATGAATACAAAAAGGAATACCAACACATAATAAACATAGCCCTGTCTAATGGTTTCAAAAAACAGATGATTGATCAAAAAATCACAAGATTTCAGAGACAGAAAAAAATCAAACAAATTACAACATTGAGCACCTTATCTAAAGATAAGATCTATAAAAAGTTCACTTTCCATCCACTTCTGAATAACAAATTTCAAAAAATGTTTAAACAGTATAATATTAGATTGGTTCCTCAAAATAAATATAGTGTTGGTAAATTATTGAATTTAAACAAAGTAGACTGTAGATCAAAAAAGGAAGAATCAGGGATATATCAAATAAACTGCAAGGATTGTGAAAAGGTATACATCGGGAAGACTAAAAGAAACATAGGCATTAGAATGAAGGAACATATGAGAAACATCAGGCATAAACAGATAGAAAAATCAGCTGTGGCAGCACATTTCTGGAATGAACACCACGAAATTGATAAAGAAATAAGATTACTGAAGGCTGTCCAAATTCCTAAGGAGCTCAGCATATGGGAGAACATTTTTATAAAGGAAAAAGAAAAAATTCTTATGAATTCTGAAATTCCGGAAGCAGACAATATTTTGTTGAAATTCTTTCAGAATCCACCAGAGCGCCTTACAGTCGCCCATTATTCAAACCCCGCATGAACATTAGTTGTACTTAGTTGACAATGTGAATGATGTGTTCACGAAACATGTCCTGTTATTTTAATAATTAAAGGAGTAAAACGCTCATGAGTTGATTATTTTAACTTTTTAATAAACAAAGAAGTTATATTTCGTTTTACTGTGTGGATTCCTTCAAAGGTATAAATATAAAATTCTCTTGTTATTGCTTCAAGTTTTCATAGCTTAGCAACAAAACCAGTTTTTGGTGGAATGCAAGGAAATTTACAACCTGAAAATTGTGTTATCGCAGATTTTTCTGAAATTTTTCTTTAGTTATAGAAGATTCAGTACAGGAACAACTGCCAAGCAATTATACAAACATTTGAATCATAAATGAACAGTTGTTGAGAAATAGTATAAGTAGTTCAATTAAATGTACTTACGAAGCTGTTGACAATGGAGTGGTATATACATAAACAATGTAATACAGTTTTTTTTCACACTAACTCCATTCACTTACATAAAATTTGGACATATGTTTCGGGAGTGATCCTTCCCATCTTCAGCCTGTAGATGGGAGGGATCACTCCGGAAACATATGTCCAAATTTTATGTAAGTAAATGGAGTTAGTGTGAAAAAAAACTGTATTACATTGTTTAAGTATAAGTAGTACTCATATTTTTCAATCATTTCTTAGCAGACAATATTAAAATCACTAACAAACATGCATTTGATGTCCATTGTCATAAGAGACTGCATACCTCCATCCCATTAGGCTATGATAACAGGACTGCATCCCACTGAAAATTTTGGCTAGCAAAATAACTTCCCACTAAAATTCTGCAAAACTCATAATTCATTGATAATTTGCTCACCAGGTACTGTTCTCAGGACAATTACATTGGTTTTAGTGGATTAAAAATACATTAACAGGAAGCAAAGAATGCTTCATGAGGATCAAAAAAGTTGATTGACTGATATTTGATATAGGACTTTAATATTGGACACAGAAGTTTATTTTCTTATACATTCTACTTGGATAGTGATGTCAGGGCATATGAAAAATTATATTGTCTTTTATCAAAAATTATATTGAGATAGCTCCTAAAATATCTTTTTGATTTCAGGAGAATTTAAACGAGATAAACTTAAAGGTTATGTGACAAAAGATGAAGACTATAAAACAGCATTTGTAACACTGGTAAGATTCATGTTTAAATATGAAGGTCATTTTATACAATGAAGGAAGTTTGGTACACCGCAGAGACAAAGCCATTATTGTGCTGTGATTGCTCGGAGTCAAATGTCAATCTAGAACAGTGGTTTTGCAAACTTTACTTGATCACAGACCCCCCTTCATTTATTTATATTTATGTTGCAAACCCTGATGCTTTAATTCAAAAGTTTAAAATCCTAAATTTTACCACTGCCATAGTCTAGCAATAGCATTTGCATTTCCCACTTGCCAGGCCTGGATTTGATTTCCAGTATTACAAAAGTATATAATATGCACAACATTAATATTAATAATAGAAACTAGCAATATATAATGGCATAATATTACCTGAATGAGAAGGATGATGCGCATTTCATTTACAAGTTGTGATGTATTAGGCTTAATAGGAGAAATGTATTGTAAGTTTCTGTGTTTTCTAAACAGTTTTGCTACATATTTTTTAGATATTTTTTTTCTTCTGTAAATAAGTTTTTACAAAAGACACCAATATTTTCTTAGCCTTTTGTGATAGTGCTCTGTCTGAGCAGGACCCTATTCCCTATTCCACGAAAGTATGTTCTAATACATACAAGTGTATTAGAGAATTGCTGCCAGGTGGTGGTCGGGGGGAGACGTGTGTGTATGTGTGAGTGTATGATTGTTAGAGTAAAAAAAATGGGTTTTGCCTTAGGTGGTATAAGTAAATGCGATCGAAGGCTACATTGTCTTGGTATGTGCTGGTGATAATGGTGGCTTTGATAACACTGGGCAACAAAAAAATAATTTTTGAATGTTTCGAGCACTTCATGAGGCAATTCCTACTAATTTTGGGTTGAGAAAAACAAATATGACAATGAAAATTTTTTATTAGCTCTAGTTTCTATTATGATATACACAAGGTGGAAGTATTATATATTAATGGATTGAGAGAAAAGGATACATTTTAATTACATACATGCTAACAACAATGAAAGTGCATTTGATTTTTTTTTGATTTTTTTAACTGGTAATTACATGCTAAGAGTTCTAAATTGCTGGAAAAATACTTGGCAGATAGTCGTGTCTGAAGAGAATCATGTGGTGGCCTGTTGACTTCGTCGTCTTTTAGCTTGCCTCTTGTGATGGAGTTCCGCAGAATCCCTATACAAAGACCAACAGTAATCTGCAAGCATTACTTCATTCCAACGGCCCTGATATCTTTGTTCCATAACAGAAATGTCCTGATGGAACCTCTCCCCATGTTCATCACTAACAGCTCCACAACTAGGAGGGAAAAAGTCTAGGTGGGAGTGGCGAAAATGGATCTTAAGGGACATGTTGCATCCAAGGTTACGGTATTTTTGCAGGACCACTGTTACCAAATGCTTGTAGTTGTCATCTCTTTTGTTGCCTAAAAATCCATGAACAACACCCTTGAAGGCTTCCCAAGCTTCCTTTTCTTTCCCCTCCAAAACTTGGTCAAATGCAGGATCCTTTACAAGTTCTCTTATTTGTGGTCTGACAAAAATGCCTTCCTTAACTTTTGCATCACTTAATTTCGAAAATTTTTCTCTGATGTACTTAAAGGCCCGCCTCTCTCGGTTCATAGCTTTGACAAAGTTTTTCATCAAACCCAGCTTGATATGCAGGGGTGGAAGAAAAACGTCTTTTGAGTCCGCAAGAGGCTTGGCAGTCTTTACAAGAGGCGTCAGATTGCGTTTCTGTGAGGAAAATGTTATTTCACCACAAATATAACAAAAGTTATTCACCATATTTACACATTTTCGTGGCATTTTTACAAATTTTACACTAAAAAGCACTCGTGAACCAGAAATTTTGCATTAATTTGAGTAGAAACTACATGTAATTCACAGTCACAGCAACAGTATCTATGTTTATGACTTACAAACAGCTGAAGAGCATTTGTGTTTTGTTATTTGACAGGTGTGCCAACTCCCAAAAAAAATTCCCCCAAATTTAAAATCTTCACTCTAAAAAATGAAATGTCACTTTATCTTCAAAACAAGAGCTAATCTATCATTTTTATGGTGATTTTTGAATTCAGCAGATTAAAATACATGTAAATTCACTATTTTTAAGCCCGAAACATTTTCACTGTTGCCCAGTGTAATTGGAGGAGTGAAGAAGCTTAACCCTGGGCCAGAAATAGAACAAATTATTTCAATGTTCAAGAGTATTTCAGAAGATATGGGAAATTTAAGAGGAATGAAAAGGAGAATTATTGAAAAAAAAAGCTAAATTCAAGGATTGAAGTTTTATGGGAAAAATTTGAAGGTAAAGTAAATGGAGAAATGCAAGAATATCATTCTTGGAGAAAGGAGAAGAAAATAGAAGAAATACAAACTGATATTTGGAGTTAATGAATCAAAGGAGAGGTGAGTATGGGAATTAATTAAAGAAATATTTCAAGAAAAATTAGAGCTTCAGGTTGTTGGTTGGGAAATAATCAATGTTTTCAGAGTGGGCAGAAAAGATTTGAAGCCAAGATCAGTCATTGTTTAGCTTGCTACAATGAAAATAAATTGGGCAATTGCAAAGGCCAAAAAACTAAAAGTAACAAAAATATTTATAGAGCAAGATTATGGGAAGAGAGGAAGGGAAATAAGAAATATTCTGTTAAGAGAAATGAAAAATGCAAGGGCCAGGGGAGAGAAAGCTTATGTTCGAGGTTTGGAATTGTGGATCAATGACAGGAAACAGAATATTTGTCAGCCAAATTCAAGACAGCTGGAAAACACTTGCAACATATCTGACCTTGGAGAAGTAGAGAGGAGGAAGGGAGGTGAAAAGCTGACATCAATAATAAAAAGAGCCTGTGTTGGTGGAACAGCTGAGGGAAGAGGAGTAGAAAAAGCAAAGAGCGATGCCAAGGGGAATAGAACTTCAGGTCAGCAAAATGGGTTGAGAAGCAGATGGTAGGGAATGGAAGGAGGGGAAGAGAGCACTTTCTGTCACCAAGTAAACAAATGGTACCTGAGAACCAGCTGCTGAAGAAGTTCCAAAGTATTGTACCAGTGGCACTGGCAAGTTCAAATATTTGTGCACACATTGGACTTAGTATAGTATCAACACCGGGAGGAAGCATATTACAGCTACAGGATGATGCGCAGGAGAGTCAGGCAACCCATAGATTGACATGAAGAAGAACCAGGCTGCAGCAATTTAGTTTCGAGAGAAAGGGGTCCATATAGGGAAGGAAAGTGGGGGGTTATATTCTGGAATGTAGAAGATCTACTTGAAAAAATATGCAAAGGAGAAATATCTCAATTTTTAAAGAGAATGGATCTGATCAGTGTGGTAGTGACGTGGCTGGTAAAAGATATTGTTGCTGAAGTGAGCAAATTTGATTTTTGTGGGAAGTGTGGGATAAAAAGGAAAGGCATAGGTCGGGTGTCATGGGGGTTTAAGCCTGTATGTGAGAAAAGAACCTCAAGCCTGAAAGAAGAGGCCTCTGAGCAAAATTTGTCGGCCATTTCACACCCTGAATTGAATGGGATGCTGATGACCTGTAATGTTAAAGAGCGTCCATAAATAAATAAAAAATCTAGTCCAGTGGAACCCAATGTGCATATGCATTTATCATATTCAAATCATTATGAACAATGGTGTGCACGGTTGCATGGCTAAGGTTATCTGACATTCCATTTCATCAAACATTGTGTGCCTATCAGCCATAATCAATTCAGATACAACCTCAATTTTCCTGGAGACTATTGTTGATCGACAACTATTACACACATTTTTGTATGCAGATTGTCGGTCCCTAGTGAACCTATTGACCCAATTGTAAACAGACTTCTGTGCAGGAGATTCTTGACCACTAACCACAATTAAACACTTATGAATTTTGATGCCTTCCTTCCCATGCAGTCTATTTTTGTCCATTATAGTCATCTTCCATCTTTCCGTGTCTCTACTTAATAAAAACAAACACTGTCCTTTCAAAAATTTTGCTTACAACCATCATCTAACATCAGCATGTGTACTAGCATCAGTCCATCAGCTTACAGTGGATAAGGACATACCCATGTATGTACAAAACACCGCTATTGTAAATCATTTCTAAATGCCCCTCATACTACCTACCCTTCATATAATCCTGATATGAGCTCATCAGGCTTTGATTTGTTTCCCAATCTGAAGAAACCACTCCAAGGGAAACATTTCATAACAGAAATGTGTTTCTGCAATATGCAACCTAAAAATATGCATTTGGTTGTGCTCATGCCACTTAGAATTATCAAAGATTATTATTGTTGTTGATTTATTATTATTATTATTATTATTATTATTATTATTATTTCAGGCACTGGTATTGCCAGATGATTTCTAAGAGGAGGCATGAAGCTTCTGTAAATGTCCATAACTCTCACTAGAGCCTTTTCATTGTGAATTATATCAAGATTTTCCCATATTCTTTCATTAACAAAAAAAAAAAAAGTGGGGGCTCTATTTCCAGTTCTTCAAATCTGACAATATACTATATTCTGTCCACTATAAGGTGTAATTTGATAGCTCCACACAAAGACAAAGCTGGCAATACTGTTTCATCATCTAAGGCAATGTTTAAAGCTGTTTGTTCACAGCTGTTGACATAAGCACATTATTAACCATCATAAACTTTTAATTAAATTGGCAATAATAATTTTGAAATTATTTTCATTGCTAATTTATGTGCCTTCATTCTTATGCCTACAAGATGACTATTTTTACTATTATTTTAGTGTGCATTTATCCACCTTCCATCTCCCCAAAAAGTCAGTCCTGGTGGTGTGCTGGTAACCATACTTGCCTCCTAAACCCAAGATCGCAGGTTCGATGCCAGGACCAATGGATTTTTTTGGGGTGTAAAAATTATAAGTGTGGATTCCTTTGGAAGGGAAGTAAAGTCATGAGTCCCATGTCATACATTTACGGCACGATAAAGAACCTCAATCCTGAAAAAAGAGGCATCTGAGCAAAATTTACCTGCCGTTTCATGCCCGAATTAGAATGGGACGCTGATGACCTGAGATGTTAAAGAGCATCTGTAAATAAACTAAAAAAAAATCTCTCCAAAATTTCCATTCCTTAATTCATTATTAATGTAAAGCAATAGAATTATTATTTGTGTTGGTCCTGGTGGTCGTAATAACCATACTTGCCTCATAAAGCCATTCGCAGGTTCAATCCTGGCCAGGGCAGATGGATTTTTTTGGGCATAAAAATCCTTAGTGTGACTTCCTTTGGAAAGCCATGAGCCCATAGATTTATGGCACATAAAAGAACCTCAAGCTTAAAAGAACAGGCCTCTCAGCAAACTTTATTGTCTGTTTCATGCCCTGAATTAATGGGATGCTGGTGACCTGAGATGTTACAGAGCATCCGTAAATAAACTAAATCAACAACAAATATATAATTTATTCCTTGTAGTTATTAATACACATCATCTATAACCTACCTTCTGCATTAAACCATGTACATGCTCCACAGTTACACTCACTACAACTACACAAAAATTCTGTTTATCTCAATGAGGGCAAATCATTTATTATTTATCATAAATAATTTAGCTTTCACAAAAATGGTCAGTCCTCCTCTTAATCTATTTATTGACACTCCTTTCTGTAAGGGATCATCACATTGCAATTATGCTATTTTCCATAACTTGTTTGCTTGCTCACTCTCCAAAGACACTTTCTACTTTCCTCCTATCTTATGTCTCACATGTAAAATTATATTTTCCATGGCTTAGAAGTAAACATGTGTACTGAGTCTTTCACAGCAAGTGCTGGGTCAGCAGTCACAGCAGTAACTCCCAGCAAAGTGGATGTAATATTTGAACAAATCTAGTTCTTGCAATTATAAGTATAATTATAATGCAAATGTGCACATATCTTTTGACAGGAGATATTGGAAAACTAGATCCACA
Source organism: Metallyticus violacea (assembly GCA_030762175.1). Classification (NCBI taxonomy): domain Eukaryota; kingdom Metazoa; phylum Arthropoda; class Insecta; order Mantodea; family Metallyticidae; genus Metallyticus; species Metallyticus violacea. The sequence goes on along the minus strand of CM060836.1, from coordinate 1,256,876 downwards.
TTTTCTGGCATATTTTTAGAAAAGTGTCATTCATTTGCATCAGTTCATCTTTTGAAATTTATTCAGTTTCTCTCCTATTTTCTTTCAGTTCTTATAAGCGATACTGTCAGATTAGGGGACCAATGCAGGCTAATCCTAATATTAAAAACTTTTGTGAATAAAATTTCTGTATGCATGGTGACAAGTTTTCCTGGAAATACCCAGATCAGCATTCATTATGTCAGTTATTCAAAAAAATGTTGCTAAGATGTCATTCATTTATCTTTCTGTATTTATGGTATCCTCAAAAAAGATAGATCCTATTATACTCCAATAAATGTTACTTGCATTGAAACATGAACATATTATGGAACTGTGCTTCATCAGTAAAGAATATCAAGCATGGATCAATTACACTTCATTAATGTTTCATAGCATCCAGTCATAGAAATTTACCTGAATAACAGGATCACCTGTCTGCAGTTCGTGAAGAACATTGACTTAGTATACTTTCAAATTTAAATTGACTCATTTTTGGAATATGAACTGCCGATGACAATTGTGATCAACAATTTTCTAAAAAAATGAAGCACGACAACATTTCCAATGTCTTCATGTTATAAGGAATGTATTAATACTCATAAAACATTTATTTTTACACAACAATTGCTGCCAAAACAATTGTGCACAGACAAATGGCTGCAAGAGAACTTGTTACTCCTACCATGACCCATTCAATGAATGCAGGCAACAATTTTGTACACACAGTTGTGAAATGTCACTTATCAGTTACCAGTATTAGTGCCAGTACTGTAGAGAAGTGCTGCAACACAGCTATCATTTTCAGGCAATGGTTTCATTCTGCAATGGTTGTGTTCCCGAAAAGATTGCTCTAAATGGTTACATTATACATTAGAACTTCAATTCGTCATTTTTGGAGGGACTAGGTTTAAAAACGATAGATATGTGAAGTGCATAAATCATGTTCAAAAATAAATAAAGCCAGTATATAAGCAAACATATTGCATCAATTGTACACTTTACCGTGTACATATTTTACACTTTGTTGTTGGTCTGGTATTCTAGTGGTAACCATACTTGCCTCATAGACCCAAGATCGCAGATTCAGTCCCAGCCAGGGTTGATGAATTTTTTCAGGCATAAAAATATGAAGTATGGTTCCTTCGGAAGGGAAGTAAAGCCAAGGGTTCTGTGTCTTAGATTTGTGACATATAAAAGAATCTCAAATATGAAAGCAAAAATTTCTAAGCAAAAAATCATCGGTCATTTCACACCCTGAATTGCATGGGACGCTGATGACCTGAGACCTTCTGTAAATGAACCAAATCAATAAAAAAACGTTTGTCACTTTCTTTGAAAAAGGTCGTTAACTGTCATTTGCTTCTTTGCTGCTTTTCTTTTCATGCGAAACAAATTTTCATATTCAATGCATTCTGTTCCTCACTACTGTCTATAGTGTGTCTATAGTCTATAGTCAAATGCATAGAATAACTTAAGTATAGAATGGGCTTGTACAGTTTAACATGCTCTCAGAGCTTTGGCTGTTGCATCATCTTCTCCCTCTTGCTCATTCCCCTCCCCATATCAAAAACACCTGCAACTCCTCCCACTTTGTCGCACACTTCATCAACACTGAACGCCACATGTGACACCATCATCCTCCATTGCCTTGTAGGTGTCAAAACCAACGGCAACTCTGGTCCATTCTTCGCATCGGCAATCATCATCCTGCAGCTCCAAAAGTATCGGCAACTACGGATAGTTCAAATCATTCTTTTATGATCAAGTGTGACATGAACTCTGTACATCAGCTTCACTATTCAGTTTGAAAACAATTGTTTGAGGATAGAATTTCTTTGGAATGAACTTTTTGAACAAATAATGCGGGAAAATGGTACTTCGAGGAACAACAAATGCAGGTTTTACTTACATTAAATTTAAGGTAAAACGTTTGGAGTGCATAATGTGAACGATACATCTGGAATAAGATAGATCGAGGTTCCATTGTATTTGTCCCAGCCCTGTTATTTTCATAATAATTGTAGTGTTAATTGCAAGAACTTAAATCATTTGCACAGATTTACATTGGTTTTACTGGGAGTTATTGCTCTGACTGCTGACCTATCAGCTGCTGTAAAACAGGCAACAAAACCACGAAGACTCTGTATAGTTTTCATTTGTTAGTAATCACAATACCCAACTTAAATTAGAACTGTCAAGTGATGCCTAATAGTGTCCCAATAGTATTGTGATTTACCTTACATTGATTTGAGAGATATTAAAAAAGTCTCATAACCAGCTTATGTTTTGTTAGAGAGTTTAATGAGCATAAAATTGTGCCATTGGCACTCAAGATCTTTCCACCAACTGATATTTTCTTGTTCATTTTCTGGCCTTTGTCACGTGAGAGTGATGTATCATCTAAAACTTAATTTTATTTGGTTAGCATGTGCCTTGTCAAAAACACTCAAGGGATTGGTCTAGGTTGGTGTGAGCACTTGACTCTTTCTTCTGAGCCTGTGCAGTGGCAGTTTGTAGGTAAGAAGTTCCCATGTAAATGGAACTATTTCAGTTAATCTTTAGAAATTGAAAGTGGAACTTCTTGCTTATCATGGTGACACAGGTTTGCTTGTTTCTTTTTTAAATAGTTACTGGGCTTGCTGTTACATAGGATTGCTGCTATAGAGTTATTCAAGAGTTCTGGACTTTTGCATATCATGTATTTATTTGTGTTATGAAATATTACTGTTAATGGGAGAATGTACAGTTTGCAAGCCAGTTGGTAGCTTTCTTTGCTTTTTATTGTGCTGGAATGTGCCTGCTTTAAAGGAAATGTTTTAATGCTTTAAAAAGTTTATTGCAAATGGTTTTATTCTTTTTAATAAGTGTGGTTTTAAATAGCAGAAATTTTCACAGTGAAATATAACTATGCAATTTTTTTTATGAAATTCCTTAAATTTCACTAATTTTATTCCACCTATCTGGACATATTTCGAAACTGTTGCCTTTATTGTCAACATGGTTCCACTGTCAGCTTCTCAGCATAGTATTCAGATGTGACTCTGTTCAAAATTAACTAAATTTTCTTTGTTTTTAAATTTTTCTCATACTGTTAATGCTATGGGTTTTTGAAAAGATTTTAAGAGATTTGATTAATTTTGGAATTGTGTGTGTGTGTGAGTGAGAGAGAGAGAGATAAAAATAAAGTAACACTATTAACAATGTAACAAATTAACAGTAATAAAAAAGTAGATTAGGATAAAACACTGAGAAAAAGTCTAGCTTCTTGCCATTAGAAGAACTCCAGTAGTTCAAAATATAACAATTTCAAGTATGACTTTTTCTCAGTGTTTTATCTTTACTTTTATTATATATATTTGTGTGTGTGTGTGTGTGTAGCCAGAAATCAGCAATAGGATATTATTGTCCTGTGTCAATAGCTTGTAAAAAAACATGCATATGTCTGGAGAGAATATTAGATTTCACTACAAGCTGGATGAAAGAACAAAAAAAAAAAGAAAGAAAGAAAGAAAAGAAAAGCATTACAACTTATAGCAATTAAAGCTATCAAGTGTGTTGTTCATTGGATGGGTGTGATCATTTGAAGAGGAGCAAGACCTAAAAAAATTACCCTTGCTGTGGTCTCAGAAAGCTGTGATTGAGATAACATTTTACAGAATAGGTACTTGGAGGAAGGAAATTGCTTAATTTTTCATTGAAATGCTAAGTGTGGAAATTGGTATTAACACTATACTCTTAACATTTAAATCTGTTCTGTATTCCCTATCAGTGAACAGAAGTTGAGGCGGAATGAATGTGCAAAGAATTGTTCATGTTTTCACCAAAGAGCCATAAATGATTACAGATATATGTATTGGTTTTTTTTTTCCTCCCCTTCCCAAATGCGTGTTTTTACTAGTGCACCACAGGTGGGTATTAATGATGAAAGTTGGTTTTATTACTATACCATTCCAAAAGAAACTCAGAACTTTGTATGGGTAACTGAAAACAGTCCAAGACCAATTGTTCTTTAACAAGATTTTCATTTTTGGAAGCAAATGTTTTGATATATTTAAAATATGAAAGATCATTAGTGATTGACTGCATGTCAGAAGGAATGGCCATAATGGGGCATACTATAAAACTTATGGTGTTGGATCTGTTATTCAAAGTCATGGGGCAGCAGCATTCAAAAACAAATTTTAGGCAGCTTCTTTTGCATGACAATGCATCTGTTCACAGAATAACTGTCAACTTGAGGGAATTTGAGACCGAAAAAGTTCAAATGTTGACTGTATAACAATGATTGTGCAACTTCTGGTTGCATCTTCGAGTGAAATCTGTTGTGACAAAGCATAAGACTTTTTAAGCATTTAACATCAAGTAAGGTACACTCAAACACAGGCTTGATGACTGACAGGCATAAGGGGAGAGGGTGGTTAGTGGCTCATGAGCTATTGTACCCTACCACACCGGTTGTCTACTGTTGATGAGTACCACATAACTTCATTTTGATTCATTCTGATGTTAGTGCTTAGTCAACAATGAGAAACTTTTAAATGAGTGCAGGACTTTGCCCAGCTATAAATTCAGCTCTGTGGGCATTAATCTCAGTCAAGCACCGCAAAATCTACAACTAGGGTGCGGAGAGATGGAGAGTAGTTCGAAGATTGTGAATTAAGTGCATTAATAAACTCATAAATTGAGAAGGTTTTTTTAATGGTGTTTAATGCCCATTTTTACTACTGAGGCACCACAGGCAGTGAACACTGGTGATACATGAGATGAAATAATATATTCTGAAAGGATTTTTTTCATTCCAGACCTAAGTTTAGGGTACCTCTACAGCTTTTGCCATTTATGAGGACTGGGGAAAACCTAGAAAAAACCAGTCAGGGAGGATGGGCCTGGTGGGATTCGAACCCCAGACCTCCCGCTCACGAAACCGTGCCTTAATGAACTCGGCCACCCTTGGCAGTGGGAACCGGCTTGCAGAACATGTTAAATGCTACTTGTAAGATTGTTGCATGGCATTTTATTTGTACATTTCAGTAAATATAGGTAGTAGAGAATTGTAATTTTCTGCCATTATGTATTAATTTCATGCATCACCAAAAGCCTTTTTTGTAGTCGATAGACATTCTAGTCATTTCTCATTATTGTAATAAGTGTTCTATTGTTAGATATTTTATCTATGAAGCTAATGTTTTACTAATTCCTTAAGGCATAAAAAACATCTAGAGAATTGCTGATGTATTTTTTCAAGAAGTGTGCCACATTAATTATTTGCCTTAGAACATGCTTTTGACATTAATGGAAGGTTTACATTTTGCAAATGTAGTTATACTATCTATAAAGTTATTTATATTTGAGAACTGAAGAAAAGGTATGAGGAAAACTTTCTTTTATCTACATTGCAGCCTGAGGGAGAAGAATTCAACTTCCCAGACATTTTTAAGAAGGATAAAGAGACAAGTGTAGATGAGGAAAAGTCATTTGAGGAAATGAAGAAAGGTTTCAAACAATTTCTAGGCAAAGCAGCAACTCGACCAGGTTTGCCAGGATGGTTCTCTATTTAACTGCTTACTTACATTAGTTTAATCTCCATGTACATATAACTCTAAAGTGGAATATTGATAATTGTTATTGGAAAAATATATAAATCTTTTGATAAAATAAAAACAACTTCTACAAAATTGAATACAGCTGATCTTGTCTTATTCCTTCCAACTATGGTAATCACCCGTATTAACCCAAACATTAGTTTGCACTGTAAAATATTAAAATGGATAAATTACATATTTTAGCTGATGAGTCAATTACATACTCTTATTTTTCCATTTACCATTGTTTATTGGCAGAATGTGTTGAAATGTAAGTAAATGGGGAAATAACATTATGTAATGAATACACCAGCCTAAACCATTTAATTTATAATTCTATCTCTACTGTGAAAGTTACATTTAAATAATTGAAAATGGAATTAAAAGGAATCATATGGTGCACACATTAGGCTGTTCAATTTGTGCAAAAATAAAGAAAACTTAATCTTTTAGAAAAAAAAAAATATATTTCTCAACATAATCTTTCAAATTATTCACTTATTTCAGCAATGCAAAATACTCACTTGTTTCAGTGACATCTTCCTTTGATGTGAATTTCTTTCCTGCTAACCATTTTTTCATGTTCAGAATGCACAATAGTCCTGGGGAGCCAAATCAGAGAGAAGGGAGGATGAAGGAATTCATACCTTAAATCTAATAATTTTGAGTCTTTTTGCAGACTTATGAACTGGCACTTTTATCACAATGAAATATGATCATTTTCTCTGCCAATTGAGAATGATTCTTCTTGATTACATTATTTTATTATTCTAATAGCTTAATATAATACTCACAGATTGCAGTTTTGTTCTTTTCCAAGAAGTCAATTAAAATTATACTGTAGCAATTCCAACCATCTTTCCTTTTCAGAGGATTATTTTTGCCTTCTTCAGAGCTTTTTTTCTAGTTGCAACTCAATGTGTTTTGAATGATCCTTCATTTTTGGCATTTAGTGGTAAATCCACATCTCCAAAATTCACATGGATTGTGTTTAAACATTTCCAAATTTTGTGTGAAAGTGACAACTTATCCATTTTTCTGATCAGTCATTAGTAAGCCTGACATCCAACTCACCAATAGCTTTTTTATTTGCAAATGATTGTGCAAAATATTATGAACCCAATCTGCAGAAATGCCCACAGCTTCAGCCATCTCCCTCACCTTAAATTTTTGATTGCTCAACATAAAGTGGTGGATTTGTTCAATCATTTTGGGAGTCATTACCTCAACAGGATGTCCAGACAGTCCACATCACTTGTCTTTGTTCAGTCATATCTAAACTCACCAAACATTGATATACCTTTTAAGCAAAGGTGCAAATTCACCATAATGTTTGTTCAACTTCTCCTTAGTTTTGTGGGGCTTGCCTCTTTCAAAAAGTAATGTTTTATTTCATAATAAAACATTGCTTTTTGAAAAAGACAAGGCCCACAAAACTAAGGAGAAGCTGGACAAACATATAACCATGTAAACCCTTTGATAAAAAAAAATTAGTCATCACCAGGTTCTTTGAAGAACTTCGGGGATGCTCATAAACATTTTATTTACAAGTGCCCACTGCAGTGGGTGCTTTGCCTGTAAACATATTGATCACAATCATAAGCATCTGGGAAGAGAACATTAGGGTAGAGTGGTTATGGCCAAGCGGTTTAGAAGGTATTGCTCTTCTGATAAGCTCCTGGGTTCAAACTTCACACTTTATATATATTATGTTACCTTAATATCATACTATATTTTAATGATTATTTGAATTTTATGACATTACCTATGCACATATGTACAAAAATGTAATCATAAACTATTGTATTCTTTACAAATAACTTAATGTATGAAGAGAAAAATTTATTTTCTGAAATGAAAGCACATAGAAATAAATACAAATTGATATAATGTACGAATCCTTAGCATGTATAACTGCCCCTGAATCTTTGAGGCATAGATGATATCAGATTTCTACAGTAGTATGGACGAGAGGCTACAACATCCCAGGCTTCCTGAATTTGAGCCCTTAAGCCATCTTTCATCCTTCTTGCATGTGCAGGGAATGCGTGCAGCACATTGCATTTACATAGAAAAAATACTGAAGGAAATATAATATTCATTAGAAACATGTTAATGTTAACTTTCTGTGTACAGGAAACAATATTATGAATCTAATTTATCATAATATGTTAGACAAACGTTTATTTAAAAAAAAGGTCTCTCACACAGGAGCTGTGTAAACTAAGCGAATTACTCACCAAGTTGAATAACTTTTAATAAAAATTCATATAAAATTCAAACTAGACCTTTCATTAATTAATTAATAAAACAAAAATATCAACATAATATTCAAGTGAAAATATCTAATAAAAATTATTCTGATATAAAAGAAACAGTACAAAAAATAAAAAATCTATCAAGAAAGGAAGCAGTTGCTCATTTTAGACTGGCAACTAGACATGATTGTCTGGGGGAACATCTACACAGATTTGGTTTTATGAATGATACACATGTAAGATCTGCAATACTGACAAGATTCTAAACGGAGAACATCTATTGGAATGCACAGAACTGAGGAAAACTGCACTGACGGGAAAATACACAAATTATATTGGCTGGCCAGGGAAAAATTGATGGATCAAAATCCTGCACATTAGATCAACAACAACAACCTCCTTTCATTAATTAATGAAAAAAAATAAGTTATGGCATTATTATTATTATTGTAATTAAGATTAAATGACAAGAATTAAAGGCATACTATTAATATCATCACTGCTAGACAAAGCTATATTATGCAGGTATTTTTAATTATAACCATGTTTAAGAATTGACCCCTTTATATCTTTACATTCACTAAAATAGAGAAAAATAACAGAAAGCTTTGATATAAACAATGTATACAGTTTTTTTCACACTAACTCCATTCACTTACATAAATTTGGAACATATGTTTCGGGAGCGATCCCTCCCATCTTCAGCCTGTTGACAAACTGTTGTTAAACGTGGCGGTTGGGTCTCTTAATGTTCTTGTGGCGGCATCTGTTGGTTCTATTAGGAATTTGCTGAGTTCATCCAATGGAGGGATATCGAAATTCATCAAATTATCCTTATTTTTTGTAATGAAAATGTTTTCCCAAGTGGAAAGTTCTATTGCATTATGAAGTTGTTTAAGTAGTTTTATCTCTGATTTAATTTCATGATTTTTATTCCAAAAGTGTGCTGCTATTGCTGATTTATCAATTTGTTTTAAGCGAATATTTCTGAAGTGTTCTTTTTTCCGGATTCCCAAATTCCTCTTCATTTTTCCAATGTATTTTTTGTCGCACTCTGCACATTCTATTTCGTAAATACCTGACTTTTGTTCTGTTGGCATGTAGTCCTTTACTCTGCAACCTAATAAGTTCTTTATATTAAAATTGCTCTTTGGGGCTAACATAATTCCTTGTTCTTTGAATATCTTTTTGAACTTATTGTGATAAATTGGGTGGATGTGAAACTTTTGAATTTGTACCTTTCTTTGGCACTTTTAAGAGTGGAAACATCTCTTATTGCCTTTTGTTTTTTGGTTTTATTGATGATTTTTATTACTGTGTCTTTGTTGTATCCATTAGTTTCTCCTATCTTTATGATTTGTTGGTATTCCAATTTGTACTCTGTTTCTGTGAGTGGAATGTTAACTAATCTGTGTGCTAAACTATAAAACACTGCATATTTATGTGGAATGGGGTTAAAACTGTCATTTTTTATGTAATTTTCTGTGTGAGTATCCTTTCTATGAATTCCAAATGTAAGATAGTTTTCATTTCTTATGATTTTTACATCTAGGAAGGGGAGATATCCCCTTCTTTCTTCCTCTATGGTGAAATTTATAGATTTATATATAATTTATATTTTTTCAAGGTATTTTTTCAAATCCTTGAAAAAATACCAAAGTTTGAGTGTCAAAAATTCACAAGATTTGGTAGAAAAAATACAAAATTACAGCAGAAAATATAATGGTATCGTTTGATGTAGAAGCCTTATTCCCAAGCATACCAAAAGATACACTTATGCTAATGTTAAAGAAATGGTTAAAATCCTTAGATCTACAGACACAAGAAATTGAAGACTTGATAAAACTTACGAACATTTGCATTGAACAAAATTACTTCATTTTCAATAAAAAATATTACCAACAAGTCTCGGGACTAGCTATGGGAAACCCGTTATCTCCATTTCTAGCAGATTTTTTTATGAGTTCATTTGAAATGCATATCACCAAAGCCTTCCCTCTAATCTTCAAAACATGGTATAGGTATGTGGATGACATATTTGCAATAATTCCGAAAAAACATACAATGGATGCACTAAAACTTCTGAATTTGCAGCACAAATCTATAAATTTCACCATAGAGGAAGAAAGAAGGGGATATCTCCCCTTCCTAGATGTAAAAATCATAAGAAATGAAAACTATCTTACATTTGGAATTCATAGAAAGGATACTCACACAGAAAATTACATAAAAAATGACAGTTTTAACCCCATTCCACATAAATATGCAGTGTTTTATAGTTTAGCACACAGATTAGTTAACATTCCACTCACAGAAACAGAGTACAAATTGGAATACCAACAAATCATAAAGATAGGAGAAACTAATGGATACAACAAAGACACAGTAATAAAAATCATCAATAAAACCAAAAAACAAAAGGCAATAAGAGATGTTTCCACTCTTAAAAGTGCCAAAGAAAGGTACAAATTCAAAAGTTTCACATACCACCCAATTTATCACAATAAGTTCAAAAAGATATTCAAAGAACAAGGAATTATGTTAGCCCCAAAGAGCAATTTTAATATAAAGAACTTATTAGGTGCAGAGTAAAGGACTACATGCCAACAGAACAAAAGTCAGGTATTTACGAAATAGAATGTGCAGAGTGCGACAAAAAATACATTGGAAAAATGAAGAGGAATTTGGGAATCCGGAAAAAAGAACACTTCAGAAATATTCGCTTAAAACAAATTGATAAATCAGCAATAGCAGCCCATTTTTGGAATAAAAATCATGAAATTAAACCAGAGATAAAACTACTTAAACAACTTCATAATGCAATAGAACTTTCCACTTGGGAAAACATTTTCATTACAAAAAATAAGGATAATTTGATGAATTTCGATATCCCTCCATTGGATGAACTCAGCAAATTCCTAATAGAACCAACAGATGCCGCCACAAGAACATCAAGAGACCCAACCGCCACGTTTAACAACAGTTTGTCAACAGGCTGAAGATGGGAGGGATCGCTCCCGAAACATATGTTCCAAATTTATGTAAGTGAATGGAGTTAGTGTGAAAAAAACTGTATACATTGTTTATATATATACCACTCCATTGTCAACAGCTTCGTAAGTACACTTATTTGAGAAAGCTTTGAGTTACATTCAGTATTTAAGAAGATGATGTTCGTATGTTTGAATAAAACCAAAACAAGTTACTATTTAAAAACAGTTTCGATGTACTAAGCAAATATACAATCGGAAGTTTCTTCACTTTTCACTGGTGTTATTATATTAAAAACATATAATGCAAACATTTTCTGAAGATTATCAGAGTTCCCTTGCATACAAATATAATTCTCAAACACATATTAGATTAATATTTCACATTTGCTATCTTCACAATGATGCTTTTGTTAAACATAAAACATATGCAATGTTATAAATACAGTTTATATGCTGAATTAATTTCTCAGAGGGTAAACAGAGAACATCTTATGATGCTACTTTTAAATGTAAATCAATTCCTTATGTGCTGAAAAAAATGGTTGCAGAAAGGTAGGAAGAGAGTTCAATGTAGCTGAGAGCAACTTTCACTTGTAACAGCAAACAGAAATTGGCATTATTTGCAACAGCTAGTAGGAAGAAATTTCCTCGCAAAGGAAAACATGATATTGAAGAAAATTTTTGGAAATATTACATGAAAGGAGGAGGCAGGCAACCTGTGAATAATGACACCATAAGAAATAACTTTTTCTTCTTTGACCTGCACCAACTGTTCTGGCAACAGCACGGGTGAACGATTTTGTCCTAAGTGCTCCAAAATGCAACAACAGTCTACTTATAAATTCTGATTGTTTTATGAAGCATGTGGGATTATCTCTAACATGCCACACACATTGCCAAATCTTTTTTTAATGATTTTAAGTTTCAAATTTGGAGTTACATTCAATGGTGCATTAGATTTATGTAAATACAGTAAATGATCATATGTATACGGAAATGTGCAAAATAATGACTATATAACTTCTTCACCTACTTATGGATTTATAAATAACCAACTGGCCTAGGTGCATTATAGCTTTGTCAGTAATATAAGCAATGTTCAATAAATATTTGCAAACTCAAAAATTGGTAGCATTAGATTGTTTTCAACATTGCCTTGCCAATGTGGTGATTGTTAGGGAAATTACAGGTACACCCTTTGACAAAAATTGAGTCATTTTTTCATTCTGAATGAAAAATTCTTGTAAGCCCTACTCTTTACAATATACAATATACAAGGTAATCAGCAAGGCTGTGTAGCCATTGCAGAAGTTGCATTAAATGGCATGCACTAAAGATGCTGTCTAGCATGTGTGTTGTTAGCTCTGTGGTAGAGTGTGTACTAATGTTGTGGTTAACAGAGCAGGTTTGCCTCCTGGCATGAATCATCTTTTATGCAAATTCCGAAGGAACTATTCCAGCCATACCCGTTAAAAATTGACTTATTTTTTTAGCAAATTTTGAAGGAATGTAAGCTATTGTGGTTGTACTAATGGAAAGATTTATTACTAATCTAATGAAATATTCTTCGATTGTACCTATTGGGGACTGAAAAAGACAACAAATTATGTAAATGTGTCACTTTTTCTCTCTGTTAATGCTTTAGCTGTTGCAATTTTGCATTTTTCTCAATGAAACTTGGCATATAGCCATCATTTAACAAACAATTCGTCAAGTTTGTTAACCAGTAAAATTGCACCATTACGCGTGTGGGTTAACCTAAAGCAAAATTTTAAAGTTTTTTTTTCTTATTTGATTTAAATGGTACATGTTCAGTTTTGTTGTGAAAAAACAAAAATTGAAAAATTGCCCTGGCAGCCATAATTTTTGCTTTATCCCAAAATAATTTAAAATTATTACATTATTTGGGAGTGCGGTTATGCCTGAAAAACTTTTGGGGGTTAAGCCCAAATTTAAAAATTGCTCTAATAGTCACAATTTTATTTCCTTTAAAGAGAACTTGATGCCAGTGAAATAAAATACAAACAATTTTTCTGAAAATTAATGAAATTGAACTAGTAGTAGGGGGGATTTACCCAAAATTTAAAAAATGTCTAGCAGCATTGATATTTATTTTGCGATGAAACTCCATATATACCATTTAAATAAAACTAGAAGAGAAAACAACAAAATTTCTGAAAATCAGTGAAATTGGACTATTTGCAGGGGGTGGGGGGTGGTGGTGGTTTGCCTGTACCCCAAAATTTAAAAATCACTCTAGTGGCATTACTATATCTATTTTCCCATCAAAACTTCATATATACAATTTAAATAGAATAAGAAAAATAGTTTATGAAATCAGTTTATTAGGAGTGGAGGTTTACCTGAAACCCAAAATTTACAATTTACTTAAGTGGCATTTTCTTCACAACAAAATTTGGTACATACTATTTTAATAAATAAAATTATTTTCTGAAAATGAGGGAAATTGAACTACTTGGACTAGTCATACTTGAAAATCAAAATTTAAAAAGTGGGGTGACGGAAGTGCTGCCATAGCTTGCGGACTGTTCCTTTGACTTTGATGAGCTGCCTAAGCTCATTTGGGATGGTCATGGGGGATGCGGTAGGTGTTGGTGCGTACCGCGCTTAGGATGTGGTCGGAAAAAGCTGTAGCCGCGGCCTCGAGCTGCTCTACAGAGTCGATACAAGGGTTCGGTTCTACAGTTTGGGTTATATGCAGGATTGCTGTTTCCCAGTCGACCTCTTCACTCCATTCTGGGAAATGCAGAGCGGCCATAGTCATGTGTGTATCCACCATGACCATGGTCGGAATTCAGTTCGTTGACTGCCGTGAGGTCCAGATGGAATAGAATGTTCTTGGTAATCATGATGTCAAGGACATCCGACCTACCACCTTGAGTCGGATGGAACGTTGGACCTCTCGGACCATGCGCGATGAGGGCCGGGTCTCCGCTAATGAGGCGGTAGAGCTCACGGCCTCTTTTGTTCATTTGGCGGCTGTGCCAGTGCTGGTGCTTCGCGTCAAGGTCTCCTGCTATGCATATAGTCGGGTGCAGGTTCAGCAAGGTTTTGTAGTCCGCTTCTATGTAGCGGCGATTAGGTGGGTCATAGACCACAAACAGCAATAGGTCTTGCCCCCCCCCCGCGCAACTCCAGTCGGATGGTGCAAGCTTGACCTGTTGTAGGGGCGGGATCGAAACAGGAGTGTGGGGTATGTGGTTTTTAATTAGGATGGCTGTGCCGCCTCCCTGTCGGCTCTATCGGTGACGTAGCTTGGTAGTGTAAATTGCACATCGTTCAATAAGTGAGTCTCGCAGACCAACAGAATGTCAATTCCGTGGTCCTCTACAAACTCGAGCACGATGCAGCTAGGGACTTGGCCTTTAATACCCGTCCATAGGACGGCTCAAGACTGTTCTGGCGTTCCGAAATTAGTTTTAGCTAAACGCACACCAACACGCATGGCCCAGGTAGCTATCATAAACAGACGGTCGAACTCTCTAGGACTGTTATCCCTAGTTGAGTTTTTTTTTATCAGATTTTCCTCATTCTCATCAATGGCAGATATGAGAAGTACTCCAAACATAGTCGTGGAGAGTTTTCACCTCCAAATAACTATGCTTTTATCATTTCATTTCACGTATAATCGGTGTTCATTCCGTATGGTGCCACAGTATGTTAAACATGATAAAGAAAACTAAAACCAATTAAAAAAAATTTTTTACATCAGTTTATTCTATATTGGGTAAAATATTACTATCTTGATTAATAAATAAATGTTATAAAAACACACACACATATTTATGCGTTTACTATAGCATGGTCCCTTGAAGTACTCACAAAAATCGAGTATTTGTTAGGGATGTATAATAGACTTCCGTTTTTGTCCCGTGAGAATGGCAACACTATGGGCTATTCTTTTGTTTGTGAACTTGTCATTGAAATGACAAGATGGGAAGAACGGAATAACATTTGTTGATAGTGTGTTGTATGTAATGGAATTTGTAGAAATGACAACAAATATTATAATAAACTACATCATTTTGGGAATATTGTGCAATAATTGCTTTGGTAAGACACTAATTTAGCTCTTAAAATAGAATTTGTAGGAAGAAGTTTCACTAAATGTACTGCATTGCTGATTTATAAATTTCCAGGAGAAGGGTACTTTGTCGTCCTTTCACATAATGGGCCAGTTGTCCTAGGAGCCATTATTACATTCAAAGCAGAACTATATAACGACCAGGGACAGTCGCCAACAGGAACATTTCTTTTTCGATGGAAAGACAATGCCATTCCTCCGCACTACGAAGAGGTTAGTAACATAGCATAGTGCAATTTTTTCTTCGTTATCGTTCACTTGCGCGAATTGACAAGTGGAGTGGGCAGACAGGGAACCTGCTGCGTTATTACAATGGCATTGCTAAGCATTATCTTGCTTGCGGGACCTGTGAACAGCAACTAACCCATATACCCCTCCTTTTCGTTTATCAGGATGAAAAAGACTCATCAAAATCACTTCACAACTTGTTGACACTGTGAATGAAAAGAATTCATTTAATTACATTCCACAAACGTTTCATAATACGAGAAACCCTTTTTGTGCATCCTTTTTACTTTTAAGAGTACTTTTATTGGTGTTACACGGTTGTTTACATGTACGAATCGGCCTGCTTCGACATCAAATTAAAATACTATTACTGTATGGAATTTTTTTCTCAATTTTATAGTAAGAAAAGATTTAATCATAGCATTATTTATTTAAATAAGTTCAGTGCTGTAGATGTAGGCACATAATGCACTATATCACTGAATTTTTTTCTCAAAACAAAAGATTCAGAAAATTATGTACCAGATCTGGAATTATTTTTTGTTAGTTATTTACATAGAGAGAGGAAAAAACAGGCCAAACTTGAGAATTTTACACAGTTCTCTACGTGTACTTTCAAATAGTTTGCAGTACTGCATTAGGCAGACAGGGGTCATGTATTAATGCCACCAGATGGTATAATTTCTGTTGCTAGATGATGCCAATGCTACTTTATTCAGATATGCCACTATTATAATGTAGAATTAAGATCATTTATGTGCCAAGATCAAAATATATTTAAAATTGTTGGAATCACATATGTGCTTCACTACAATTATAATGTACAGTTGCTGATTCATGTGCCATGACAACATACCACAAAGTCTGTTAATGCAACTCATTAACTTCAATCTCATGTAGGGGTTACATTTTAAGATTTAAGTTAATGAGTTGCACTAAGAGGCCTCATTGTATTCGGCTCATGGAATGTGAATCATCATATTGCACGTTATAGTAGTGGCAAAGCACTTGTGCAATCCCAACAATCTTAAAATACATCCCAAGAATTAAGTTAGACAAACATTTATCTGTCTTAAATACTGGTAGGCCCAGTTGGTACAAACTTCACAACAGTCCTATCAATAGTTCGATTCTATTAACAAAGTCAGGTCATCGGGCTCTTAGTATCATAAAACACAAAAATACAACATACTTCCTTCAAAAAAATAAATGTTCTATAATATTACATATTTCTTGCACTATAATACAAATTGGCGTTTTTAAAGTAAGTATAATATATTGCTTAGTTGCAGGTAGAACCTTTTACCAAAAAGAATTGCATTTTGGTATATTTCTATAGACATATTAATTCATTATTGTAGTTATGAATGTCAGGTTCAAAAAATTAATATCTTTTCTGTTTGCTATCCTCAGATATTCCAGCAGGATATATAGTTTTAATGTCATTGGTTTATTTATACTTATTCATGTTGTGAAGCTTTTTTTCTGGCATGTTTTGTCAGCTAGCATGTCTGACAGTTCATTCCTAGAAATGCATTTTGTTAGCTGGCAGGAATATTTACATTATTTACACAAGTTCCTTTAAGAAGATTAAGCTTCATTGTGTGAATTCCAACAGAGTTTTTTAAAAGTTTCTTATAAATTTTCGGAAGGTCTTAAATGTCTTTTTAGTATTTATTTCCATATTATTGGTGGATGCCCATGTTTCCATGCTATTCATAATTTTCTTCATTTCATTTTCTAGTTTTTGTAATGTTGTCCTTCTGCTTATTTTTTTGGCTAATCCATATAGTGATATATCATCTGCAAACAATCCGATATTTGCCTTTGGGAAGTCAGCTCATATTTTGTTCATGTCATCTGTGAAAATATTAAAAAGAATTGGACTGGAAACACCAACTTGAGGAAGGCCTACTTTAGTTGTATGCCATTTAAAGAGGACATTATTCCATTTTACAGCTATGTATCATGCTATAAATATGCTTCTCTCCATATTTTGTCAAAGTCAAAAAAGAGAGTAAGCATTGTTTCTTTTTTGTTAAAGGCATTTTGAATATCTTGTGTTAGATGTAAAACCTGACTGATTGTTGAATAGTGCTTTCTGAAACCTGCTTGATGGTCTGAAATGAAATTTTGAGATTCCAGATAGTACGTTAATCTTGTAGTGACCATATTTCCATCGTTTTCGCAAGTATTGAGGTTAAGAATATAGGCATATAACTGTCTAACTGGCCTGCTGGCTTGTCTTTCTTCTTAATTGGTATGATTATGGCTTTTTTCCTTATAGCAGGAATGCTATCTTTACTGTTCCAGATCTTATTCAATATGTTCAGTAGTGCTTTCTTGGCTCTGTACCCTAAATTCTTGATGTATTCACTATGAATTTTGTCTGGTCCAGAGCTCTTTTTGTTGTTAAAAGATAATATTGCTCAGTTGAGTTCTTGAATTGTAAAGTTATAAATGTTGTTGGCCTCCAAGTACCTCAGGCTTATGCCTTTTTAATATTTTATTTAATTTCCCATTGTCTCTATTCAATTTATCTGCGAGCTTGTAGTGAGTGGCAAATCTGTTCGCTATGTCTCTATCATGATTGAAGAATTTGTTGTTAATAATTAGAGATTCTTGTTTAGCTTCTGGGACATTGTTTACTGTATTAATATATTTATGTACTTTTGAGCTATTACTTGTATAGTTTATTAAATGGTTCCTTAGTATTTTTTATTTTCCTGTTTAGAAATGCAGATTTCTTTCTCCAATCTCTCACTAAGTTAGGATCAGTTGCTTCTGCTATATTTCTGATACTACCTTCATCTCTTTTTAATGTAAATAATGTATGCTTCCAAAAAGGTTTGTACCTATCCTGTGGGTATTGTTATTTTGCAGCATTAATCAGTTTTTTTGTTAACTTCGTCGTTTAGTTTCAGAGGACTTTTCTCCGTGTCAATATCTTCAAAATTTTTGTCAGTGAGTTTCCGAAAAGTTATCCAGCCTGCCTTCTCTTCAGTTGACTAGCTTTTAAATGGCTCATTTGTGGCTGGATGGTTTCACTTAGGATGAAAATGTCCATTTTCAAGTGATGACAGTGATGATACATAGCAGTTGTTATTTTGTTGTTGTTAAGGAAAGTCACCTGTTAAACTAACATAGCATAAAATAAACAATCAATTAAACTAAGTTATATCATTTGTTGTCACCACCACCACCACTGCCACCAATTGCGGTCAAGTTACACAAAATGGCTGCCTATTTTGATTTTCTTGAAGTTATTCAGGACAAGATAGTTTACCTGAATTACTTAAATTGGAACCAGTGTCAAAACTGGATCATTGTGGAAAGAGGTGATCCTTTTGAAGAGTATGAGGACAGGAAGTTTGAAGAAAGATTCCTAATTTCAAATACTGTGGTGGCTAGGAGAATAGTAATTTCCTACTAACCTCAATCACCATGTTTTGCCCATGAATAGAATTTTACAATTCATGACTCATACTGTTTTAACAAATAGCAATTTATTAATTTTTTTGTTTACCCCCTCCCCCCCCCAATTCATTCATATTTTGTAATTAGAACTCACCTGGTGGCATGTTGAATTGCATGACTAAATCATTCCGTGCCTCCTCCTTTTCCTTTAAAGAATAAGAATCAATATTTTTATTTTCCAGTTTATGGAATAAGAGATGGCTAGTTCCAGCAAAATATCTATCTCATGCTAAGAAAATTTAGAGATCTCTATTTTTGTTTGCCTATATGTGGTAAACAAACACAAAACAGAAACAAAGCAATGTAGACAATTAGATTGTAATTGCCTACAATCTCTTTGCGAGAGTTAAATATGATGCACCGCAACTTACAATTTTACCACAGTTAAAGTTTGATCATGTTTCAGTGACAATCAGCACAGATTTGATCAAGAATGGTACACGTGGTCATAAATTTTTCCTATTTTTTATGATGAAAATGGATCTAAATTGATGAAATTAAACCAAAAGCTAAGCTGCTGAAAGAACTTCACAACCCATTAGAGCTATCTATTTGGGACAAATTTTCATCATAAAAAATGGGAAAAGCTTAATGAATTTTGATATTCCACTCACATATGAACTCTGCAAGTTCCTCCTTGAATCATCAGAGACTGCCATAGAAGCACCTTGGGATCCAGCCACCAAAATGAATAGTTGGTCAATAGCTGATGATGGGAAATTGCCCCTGAAACATTTACTAATGTTGTATAAGTAGAGTTAGTGTGAAAGTATTTAATTCATTCTGATAGGATATAAATTATTTACTGTTATGTGTAATAAGATATTCCAAATGTCACTTTTTTCCAGATTGAAGGACATGCAACTGTATCATATTGGAATGTGTCATTTTCAAAAGATTTATATGCACCTGGGCCATATGAGGCTGAAGTGGATGTTTATAGGCACAATTTTTTTTTGTGGCCTGTCAGTAGCCAGAGAATTATTTTCAATATCACAGGTATGTGGAACATAACTATTATTGAGTCAAAAAATTGGAGAGTAGGAATTGTAACACCAATTTATAAAGGTAAAGGAGGCATTAGGAACCCAGCAAATTATAAGTTTACTTTCAATTATTGGGAAAGTCTTCACTGGGGTGTGAGCAAAAAGATTACAAGAATGGGCAGAGAGAGAAAAGAAAATTTCACTATTTCAATTGAACTTAAGGAAAGGTAAAAGAACAGTTGACAATGTTTTTATAATTAGAGCATTAGTAGATAAATGTCTTAGTAACAAAAGAGATAGAATTTATTTGTTGTTTCTGGACTTGAAAAAAGGTTTTGACACAATTTCTAGAGAAGCACTTTGGATTAAACTGAGAAAGAAAGAAGTAAGCAAGAATTTTATAAAGGTTAATCTAAATATTTATAAGGAAAACAAATTTTGTGTTAAATATGAAAGGGTTACAGAAAAAATATCAAACAATGTAGTTCTAAGACAAGGTTGTAAATTAAGCCCAGTTCTCTTCCATCTATTTATTGATGATGTTCTAGAAGAAATTAGTAAAGGTAATGCACATTTGCCAACTATAAATAATATAGAGATACTGGGTCTGCTCTTTGCAGATGATTGATAACAGGTTTTTAACAAGTGAAGGATTAAACGACCATTAGAAGCTACAGGCACATTTTGTGGAGAATGGGGTGTGAAGATAAATAAAAACAAATCTAAGATTATGTTAATGGAAAAAGGTTTCAAATTTAAAAAAAAAACAGGAAAAATGTGGTAAGGGGGCACAGAAATTCAAGTTGTCAAGAAAATTAATTATTTAGATGTTAGATTGTCTAGCAATGGGAAGTGGAGTGATCAAAAAGGGAAAGCAGTAGCACAAGGAAAAGTGGCCATGAGTGTAATCAGATCTTGTATAAACAAAATGCCAAATATTCAAGTAAAATGGTTGGAGAAAATATGACTCAATAGTGGAAAGCAGAATGATGTATAGAATAGTAATTTGGGGGCCAGACAAAGGATGGAAAGGGATAAATGTGATAAATAGATTATTTTGTAGAATTGTGCTAGGCTTACCTATATCTTCCCCTAACAAGATTTCCTTAATGGAACTAGAAAGATTGGACTATAAAAGCAAGGTCATAGAAAGAGTATTGAAATATTGTTATAGAATAGGGAGACTAGAAGAGGAGAATATCATTAATCACTTTGGTAGCATAAGGAAAAATTAAGGGGAGAGGAACTTGGTTATCTAAAATCCAAAATATCGTACAAGAAGTGGGCATGGGACTAGTATGGTACGCGGGAGAAAGGTTGGGTAAAGGATTTTGGAAAAAGATAACAACAAGAATTGAGGATATAGAAAAACAGAAAATATGGGCAAATCTTAACACCAAAAAATCTCTGAAATTATATAGTACGCAAAAAATGTGTGGGGAAAAGAAAGATATATTGGAATTTTTGATAAGGTAGGAAGGGAAGGGTTGGCATGATTTAGAATAGGAGTAAAATATTTAAGTGAATTAAAAAATAGATACACTAAGGGGACATGTCCTAAGTGTGAAGAACCAGATAGTACTTGGCATTATATACTGGAATGCAAGTAAACCAAGTTTTGGAGGGAACAATTCCTATTACAAAAGTGGGAAGACTTACCAGATGAAATAAAGAGGTAGAAGAATCTAAAATTTATAATCAGATAAAAACATTAAGGAACTGGGAAAATACATAGATAACGTAAGACAAAAATGGTTATGGGTGTAAAATACTTAGGAAAGGTGCTTGAGAAGTGGTATAGAATAGCCAGATAGCGAAAAGAGGATGAAATGAGTAGGGGAGGGAATGGGACTAGTTATCTAGCATTAGTTAAACAACCAGAGTGTTAGTTTGTATAAGATCCTAAGGAATAAGCAACTCTCTAGGATAGAAATTTGGCCGAATGGTATTGTAGGAAATATAACTTAACATTGTATTGAATATATAAATTATTTTTAATGTTCTGTTTTGTTTTTGGCTGAATAAGAGCCTGGTCCTTTGGATATTCCAGTAGGTAGCTGCTGATGAACCGGGGATGGGGGGCTGAGCCAATCAAATTGGAATAAATTTTAATTGGTGTTAGTGCCTTCTGGAATTGCCAAAGACACTGTTCCTAATTGTTACATTTATAAGTAATGTTTATTTAACCTAAACTTAGGTATTCATTTTTTACACTAAACTCCACTCACTTACACAAAAGTAAGATGCGTTTCGGGAGAATCTCTCCCATTTTCAGTTGCTCACTGAACCACCGTTACTCGAAACGATGACTGGACAACTGGATGTTCCTGTGGTGGCCTCTTATGGTGGAAGTAGGAAGTTGCTGAGTTCATCCATAGGAGGAAACTCGAAGTTCATTAGGTTTTCTCTATTTTTTAATAGGAAATTTTTTTACCAAGGGGATAACTCCAATGGGTTGTGAAGATGTTTCAGCAAATTAATTTCCGGTTTTATTTCGTGGTTTTTGGTCCAAAAGTTGAAAGAACATTTTAGGAATGTTCGGTTTAAACAGGTGGATAAATCAGCAGTAGCAGCTCACTTTTGGACCAAAAACCATGAAATAAAACCAAGGAAAGAGCATTTTAGGAATGTATTATGCAAAGATAAGGAAGCAATGTGAAAAGTTTATGCTATTGCAGCATAATATATTTATACACCATGCAATGTACAGGCTGGGGTAAAATTTGCTTTCTCCCATTCATTTTAACATTTACTTTATTCTACTTTTTTTTTTTTTTTTTAACAAGTGCATTTAAAATGGAGATCATGCTTTTTGATATACAATTCCCAAGAAGGCAGAACGTAACTGATGATTGGCACTGATGTTTTCAAATGACAGATGATCAGTTTTTAATAAGTGATGCGAATCCAGTAGTTTCAGAGAAAAAATGTAACTTTTAAGTGGGAAAAGTGGTATTAAGTCACACAAACTGGGTGGCTATTCTGACGAGCCATAACAACCAATCCATTCATGAAATTGCTGGTTTAAGACATCGCTCACTTCTAAGCCAAAGTGCAGAGGTGCTCCATCCTGTAGCAATATCTACTGCATTTTATAAGGTCTGAAAATATTGGATGCTAGTAACCGTTCCAAAAAAAGGGACTTATCCTATGACACCTTCACTCCAAATTCTACTCAGAAGAGTTACACCAGGAGTACTTCATTCTTCTGTGATAAATTGATAGCATAGTAATCATAATTGTGCTTAAGATTATTATGATTTTTTTTTTTTTTTGAGTAGTGTTTAACGCCCGTTTTCACTACTGAGGCACCACAGGCGGTGGACACTGATGATACATGAGATGAAATGATAAATTGGGAAAGGATTTTTTTTTTTTTTTTTTTTTGTTTTTTTTTTTTGTTTTAAAGGAAGGAAGCGTTCCAGGCCTAAGTTTAGGTACCTCCCCGGCATTTGCCAGTTATGAAGACTGAGGAAAACCTGGAAAAAACCCCAGTCAGGGAGGACGGTCCTGGCGGGATTCGAACCGCAGACCTCCCGCTCACGAGTCCGATTATTATATGATTGAGTCAAATTATGCACTCTTATTGGCTCTATTTACTTGTTTAAATGTAGAACATGTTTCACAGGCCTTCATGTGCAACATCAGCTAACCATCAACTGTTGGATAATTCTTATTTAATTGGGGATGTATATTCTGCTCTGGTGGAGGTATGATGAACTTAAAGTTTATGTTTTCATTCCCAAAAGTGTTGAAGTTCATTAATCTGTCTCTGTATTTATGTAGATTTTATTCCATGTAGGTCCCTGTACTGATTTTAATAATTGCAATTTTTACTATGTCATTGTTTTCTGTCCAGAAATGAGATGCTACAGCAGATTCCTCCATTTGTTTGTATTTTATGTTCCTGAAGTGAATCTTCATAATGGGAAAAAGTATATTGGAAAAACAAAGAGAAACATAGGTGCACAGTGAAAAGAACACTTTAGGAATATAAAATACAAACAAATGGAGAAATCAACAGTAGTGTCTCATTTTTGGACAAAAAATCATGACATAGTAAAAAAAGCAGCATTATTAAAATCAGTACAGGGGACCTAGAGCTAGCAACATGGAAGAAAATTTATATTTATAAATGCGGAAACAGATTAATGAACTATAACACTTCTGGGGATGAAAAATAAAGTTCATCACACCAGAGGAGAATAGACATCCCTAAAGCAACATGCATTATCTTGCAGTTGACAGCAATGGATGATAGTCTGCAAAACATGTTGAACATTTAAGCGAGCCAATAAGAGTGTGTAGTTCAACTCAAATCATACAATAATATTATTTATGATTAGCTTCAATGTACAAGTTCCAATTAGCATTTCAAGTTTTCAACAGTTGTGCTTGTTTACTTAGCCATTCAGTTTAAATTTGGCTTCAGTGTTCCATTATAATTATTTTCCAAAAGACACAATCAGCTTCATATTGAATGGGAAACCATTAATAGAACTGCAAATGACATAGAATTAAGATCATTCTATGATTGAGTCAAACTACACACTTTTATTGATCCACTAGTTACCAAAGTAACAACTGTATGTAGCACTTGCAAATGTTTTGTGCAGATCAAACAGTTTTCTTAAAGTGAAATGATTATTCACCAGTTCAAGAAACCTCCTCATGCCAGACTTCTGCAGACTATTAACACAACTCTTGTACATGAAATAATCATTTACTTCCATTCTAACAATTTGTACTTATTCCTTCACTGTAGATCCATATCAATATCTGTTTTTTCAAATTGCATGTTTAGATTTCTCATTGCTTAACATGACTGGTTGAACATCAGAAAATGTTTGCTCAAGGTGTGTCATCAACTGGTTTTATTTTTTCCATCAATATTGTAGCACATATTCTCTTAGTTTGTGATTTTTTGCAGTTACTACAGACACAACATGCAATAAACTCAATAAAAATCCAACATTGGAAACAAAAGTTCAAAAACATGAACAACACGGTAGTCAACTCTTGCCAATTACACCTAAGTTATGACATCTGTAAGTGCCTGAATAATTATGAAAATAAAAATTTAAATAAAAATGAATTGGAGAAAACAACTTTTATCCCACCCTGTATGATTATGATAGGCATATATGAGTAATAATGCCCTCCTTTAAAATGAATCATGCTTCACATAATATCAAGCTATCTTTAAAAGTTTCATGCAGTTGAAAGCTACTTGGATTGCATCATCATTGAAGCAGAACTTCCAATCTATACTCACGGTTCCCATATATTGCATTTTGTCTTGTCTGTTAATAACTTTCAAAATTCTATTACAGAGTAGCATTCAGCTTACAAATACATAATTCATAATTTTATTCTAAAATAATAAAATTAAAATTACATTTCAATGTGATTTCTGTTGGCTAGGATTTTAAATCAGTCAGATAGGAAAAAATTAAGAGGTCATGGCCAGGACTCTATTCATGGACCTTTGATGTTCCATGTTCTGTCCAGTTATAAATTGTGAACTTCTCTTATTACAGTCTATATACCCTAAAGTCCTCAAAGGTCATCTCTACACAGAACTTTTATCTTTAAGAGGCGATTGAAAACATTTGATTATTTATGGTATAAGCTTAGGATAATTGCACTATTATCCATAAGCCTATATTATTAGGGTTAATTTTATATTTAAATGTTAATTGCCACTCTACTGTGCCTGCAAAGGAAATTTTTTACATGAATAACGTGCCAGGCTTGGTCTTCTCTCACCACTATCCAAGGACAAGGATGGAGCTGAAAACCACTTTAATTTTGAGTACATAGTGGCAACTTGCAGCCTTTAGCAGATCAGACTTAAATCAATCTCTGATGTTTGTACAGAGAGTTTCTTTTACATGTCAACCGAGTCATCAGATTTTTATTGTGAGTGCTGTTTTTGAATCTGTGTATTTCTGTTTCCTATACAATATTTGTGGGGCATAAGAAGCTCACTATTGAGGAGAATATTGTGCTTTGATTATGTTAGAGGTAGGCAAAAATGGGTTCAGGAAGGGAGGCGGGGTCTTAATTAACTTTTAAAATGTGAAGTGATGGTTATTCCATGGGTTACATAAGCAAGATTAAAGAAGAAACATCCAGATCTGCTCAAACATTTTTCAACCTAGACTATTCAGCACCAGTTTAAAATAGACTTGAGTCTCACAATTCAACGTGCAGCAAGAAGCCTCTTATAACTGAAGCAATGAAGAAGAAAAGATTAAACTTCTGCAACACATATCAGCATGGACTTCAGAGGACTGGCATAAGAATGTTTTCTGATGAAAGTACTCAGAGGACAGTTCAAAGTGTGGAGAAGGCAAAAAAATGTGTCACGGTGGTTAAATAGTTTACTGTCAAAACTATTTGAACACCCTGAGAATGTGATAGTATGAAATGCAATTAGAGGCAGAGAGAGCGTATGTTTTGTACCCAAGAATGTTACTGAGGGAAAGCAACTATTTAGAAGTGTTGCCACAGCAATAGCTGACATTTTGGCAAACTGCCCAATGTCAATAGTTATCACAATGAAATGACAGCTCAGAAGTTGTTGAAAGATAATAATATGCTGTACATCAGTGGCCAGGTAACCCCTGATTTAAACTGTGTTGCTTGGAATGTAATGAAAGATAAGATTCTTAGGTGCAATCATAAACATTAAGGAGCTGCAAGAGGTTTTGAAGAAGGTATAGGTGAATATGGACAAAAAATACTTTGAAAAACTGGTGGAATCAATTCCCAGAAGACAGCTGAAAGTGAAAAAAGTTAAGAGGATTAGTCAAAAAAAGACTGAGAATGTTTTTTTATGCATGGAATACATTAGGCTTGGTCCAGATTTGAGTGTTTTTTTTTCAAAGTATTCTCCATTGAGTTGAATGCACTTTGCCCAATGAGTGTGCCAGTTTTGTAACACATGCTGGAAGCCATCTTTTGACATCTTCTTCAAAATACCTCAACCTTTTACAATGACCTCAGAAGTACCAAAACATTCCTCCTTAATTTCTTTTTCAGATGGGGAAAGAGATAAAAGTCACAGGGGGCTAAGTATGGGGCATATGGAGGATGGGGACACATTCAAACTTAACACTGGCACCATCTTCTGTTCAGGAGTTAGTAATCTTGGAACCCACCTTGCACAAACACCTCTCATGTTCAAGTGATCATGCAGAATGCACCACCATTGGAAATGTGTATCATGTCTTCAAGTCTGCCAGTTGTTAGTCATTGGTTTTCACGAACAATGATGCGAGCTGTGTTAATCATGGTGCTGGAGCACCAAACTGCGCCCTCCTTAAATTCCTAGAACCATCAAAGTGCTGTGGATTGTGGCAGAACATCAACACCATATTGGTCCAACTTCTCCATTTCTCTAATCCTTCCTACTGATGCATAAATAATAAGCTGAGGAAGGTGTGTGACATGGTTTCCACTCAACTTATAACTACTTAAATTAAAACAAATAAACTAGCAGGAACCTACGAGAGGACCTGGAATAAATAACAAAGCACTGATTGTTTAACAATTCATTAATTGAAATTACAACTTGATCTTAATTGCCTCCATTGTTCATTTTGCAAGCTGGGAACAGATGCTGGACCTGACCTCTCCATCTTGACTGATGCCATACTAACGTTCTCTTGGCTTCTCCTTTTCTGAACCATCACCTTCTAAATTTTTCACTTGCTTAGCAAATAAAACTACAATAAACTTGCTGCTCTAATATGTTCTAAAGAATATGTTGAAATTGTACTTCCCTTTGCACTCTGCATTTTTAATCTGATACCTGTTACTTTCTAAATAATTTTTTTTTCTCTCTTTGTTAACAGCACTGCTTAATGGTAACATGCTGCTGATACAGTCAAACAGAGAACGAAATGGGGAATTTGTATCCAGCACAGAGCAGGTTTCACACCAGGTAGCACTGTTGCCAGCAGATAGCTATTACTTGTCAACTGCAGCTACGAGTGTGCTGTCTTATTGGTTCATTGATTGCATTTACTATGGCCAGACACCTGGTCTAGCTTTCAACTTTAACTATACAGATCCTGGCAACACACATCATGTTGAAGCATTAGTAATTGCATCTTATGAACCACCAACTACTACTACTACCACCATCACTACTACAGAAGCAACTACAACCACAACACCCTCTACTACCCCCACATCAACTACTACCCCCACCACTACACATACCAGCAGTTCTACTTCAAGTACCCCAACCACTCATACACCTTCATCACATTCCTCTTCTAGTCCATCCCCACATAATGTTACAGGGTTAACACCCCTAACAAGCACCATATCACCAACATTTACAAATTCTACATCAATAGTATCTCTACCAAAGAACCATTCTTTGCAGATATCAAGTAATGAAATTGAAAACATCTTAAAAATGTTTCCATTGACGGAAAATGTAACTGCATTACCAGTGTTATCCCCAGCAATTACAATAAGGAACACATCAGTGAACATCAATAGCAATTTAAGCAGCATTGGACTACCTTACATATGTCTGAATTCATCACTTATACCTCCAGATCCAAGGAAGACATATGGCTATTTCCACAGAAAAATTTTTGTGAAAGGTAAGTGTTTATATCACCTTTTCCTTTTTTCTTTGCTGTATATCAGCATAGGAATTTAAGTGTGAATTGTGAGGCTCTTGTTTTGTTTTTGTGTTCACTTCCACAGAATATTTTATCATTGACTGAAGCTTTCAAAATATTGGGAATAAACATAGTGATCAAGTCACTAAGGTATGGACTCATCAATTTTATTTATTTATGCTAAGGAATGTACAAATAACTGGCATTCAGCTCTGGCTCTTTACCTCAGTACTGTTACTTGTCACTTCACTGTCCAAATCCATTTATTCTTCACTTTTCTTAAATATTGTCCTGTATTCCTACTATCTTTGTAAAACATTTCAATATAGCTTTATTTCTATCTATCTTAAACCATTTCTTTTTAATAAACTCTTTTCTCTAAATTTCTGTTCCTTTGCACTTAAACATTGTGTGTTTAAGTGCGTGTGTTTCTTTTTCATCATGTCATCAAAGTCTGTGATTCAAATCTCCATGACTGTGGTGGTTTTTTCCAGATTTTTCTCAGGCCTCATCAAAGGCATATACAGAAAAGGTGCCCTAAACTTATGACAGGAACATTTCCTTCCAAAAATATCCTTTCATTTTAGCATATAATTGCATATGTTGCGAAGTATTGGTTCATAAATTGGCCAGTCATTGGATGATCCCCACATTTCTGGACTTGAAGATCATCAGTAACAGACATGAGTTAGAATGGGATATTTTCAGAAAAAATTCACAAATAGACAACTACATTAAAGTCAATAGTTTCAATCCTAGATCTCACCAGCATGCAATAATCAGTAGCTTAACATACACATTGGTAAATGCCCACTTAAACAAAACAGAATAGGTACAATTAAGTGTGTACACATATAATTGAAATTGCAGAATACAACAGCTTCCGTAGAGAACTGGTAGATAAAAGAAGTTCAAAAACCAAGAATGGATAAAGTAAGTTACTGCACTATTTTTAAATAAAATGAAATTGAAATGAAAAATTTCAACATCACCCTTTTCACCGTGAGCTTTTAAAAAAGTTCAAGGAATTTACCATCACTTTGACTCCAGAGAACAAGTACAATATAATAATATCAAATCGAGACAAAATTCCCCCATAAAAGAAACCAGGCATCAACTGGATTAATTGTTCAGATTGTAGTAAAATATATGCAGAGAAAAACAAAATGAAATGTAAATATAAGGCTTAGAGAACATTTCAGGAATATCAGATATAAACAAATAGATAAATCATTCTGGCCAACAATTTTAGGAAATGAATCATGAAAGAAAAGGGAAAAAAAAATTGTTAAAATCACTAAATATTACAATTAATTTCATATCAGAACCTATACAGTGAAGCGACTATTATGTTCTTAATTATCTAGTGAGTCGATTTGATAATCTCATGCTCCACTCACTGTTGAATTATGCAAAACTAGTTTCGCAGGCTTTTGCCTGCATCCTCAGTTGCGAGTCGACTGTTGGCTTCATTTTTGGTTGGCTGGACTTGGTGTAGCTCTCGTGGACATTTTATGAGCTTCTGGATTAATTTGGAAGGAATCAGGCTGAAGGAACACTGGAGAAACATAAGGTACAATCAGATAGAGTAATCAACAGTTGCACATCTCTTTTGGAGAGATAAACATGATATAGAAATGGGAGTGAAATTATTGAAATTCATAGATTGACCCATTGAGCTGGGAATATGGCAAAAAATTTATATAAAAAAATATGACAAATCGACTCACTAAATAATTAAGAACATTAAAATCACCACAAGTACTATAATTTTATAAAGATTGTTTGTTTATTTCCTTCAGCACCTGTGGTAAACGTCACTGTTAATGGAAACAACTGGTTGCAACATGGGGATATGTTGAATCTGCAGGTTTCATGTCGTGGGAGCTCAAGTTTTGGACACTGCTTTATGATTGTATCTGGAATAAAAAATGCTACAGGTATGTAATGTGAGTTCTTGTGGTGGTTAAATCTACATATATGTATTCTTCACAATATCCAAGCTTGCAATGGTTTACTTTGTTTTTTTTAAAAAAAATTCTTGAATCTTTTTAAGGTGTCATTTTGTGTTTCATCGAGTAAATAAATTTTGTTTCTCTTTACTTGTTTTTTTTTTATAATATAAACTTTATGTAATGAAAGTGCAAGATACTAAATTTGTTTCTCTACTATTTCAAGAATCTCTTATATGTTGTAAAAATGATGAAATTTTGATGTGCAATTGTGCCATAGCCATTTAAAAGGCTCTTAGGAGGGCCATGACACTCTCCAGAAAATCTTTTCATTTTGATGGTGATAAGAATTTAAAATGATTGAGTCAAATTTGTAATGCTTACATCACTAATATTTAAAAAAAAAAGAAAAACTAAGTTTCTGGAGCTAATCGCTCCCATCTTCAGTTCAGTGCCGGCCTTGTATTTCATGGTGATTTGGTTTGTCTCTGGTGGTAGTTGGACGAACTTCTGTATTAAGATATCACTTGGCAGGATTTCAAAGTTGAAAACATGATTTTTGTTCTTCCAGATATAAATGTTTTCCCAGTTGTGTTTTTCTTGTAATAGTTTTAAGTAGTTTGGGATTCCTGTTAATATTATGCTGTTCCTTCCAAAAATTCCAAGCTACGCAAGGAAGGAACAACATAATATTAACAGGAATCCCAAACTGCTTAAAAATATTACAGGAAGAACAGAACTTACAGTCTGGGAAAACATTTATATCTGGAAGAACAAAAATCATATTTTCAACTTTGAAATCCTGCCAGGTGACATCTTAATGCAAAAGTTCATCCAACTACCACCAAACCAGACCAAACCACCACAAAGAACAAGGCAGTTGATCTGGAACTGAAAATGGGAGCAATTAGCTCCAGAAACTTAGTTTTCCTTTTTTTAAATATTAGTGATATAAATGTTACAAATTCGATTCATTCATTTTAAATTCTTAGTGTTAAAATCACTGTTTAACACTAAAAGTCCACCATATTTAACTAATTGATGGTGATAAGTTTACGAACTGCAAAGAAATGTTGACTGTGGGTTTTGCAATAATTATAGAATCTTATAATGCACTAATACTAAAAGCTATAAATCACACCTTTAAGGATTTAGTTGTTTCAAAATGAATTCTAGCAAAGAAGCAAGGAAAATTAGAGAGAAATCTTGGGTAATGTGATACTCTGATTTCAGATAGGTTGCTTTAAATTATTTTATGATACTCGTTTATTGTGATATTATAATTTATGGTAATAAATATTATGTCTTCTCCAATTGAAATCAGTTCCAAATAAAATACCTTTGTTTTAAGTATTAGCAATGCTTTAATACACTAATTTAACCAAAGTTTAAAATGGAACATAAATACTTATTAATATATTGTGGTGAATCAAACCAAAAACTCTTGCAGTTTCACTAACTTACTATTTCACTAGAACTTTTGTGTGATTCATCAGCTACTCATAAGTATGGTTGTAATCTTTGGAAGAAGTACTATTTGACTCTAGCAAATGTCTCATAAACTTAAAGTTGTGTTTCCTTCAAAGTTCATTAATTGAATTTCGCATTGGTGGATGCTCATTTTTTTTCCTCACATATTGTTTTGTAGATCCTTCTATAGCCTTTAACAATTGTACTTTTTCTTCAGTTTCATGATTTTCTGTCCAAAAAAGAGCTGCCAAAGCAGAGTTCTCAAATTACATATAGGTACTTAATGTTTCTGTTTTGCTCTTTTCGTCAGGTACTTATGTTCCTTTTTGTTCCAATATTTATATTTTATGCAACCTGTGCAATTTATACAATAAATTCCTGACTTCTTTTCTAGTGGTATTCTATCTCTCCATTTTTTTATGCTAAACTTATTCTTTGATCCTAATGTGGTGTTAACTTCCTTAAAGGATGATTAGTAAAGAGCACAACAAAAACAAAAAGTATAAACAAATAGAGAAATCTGCTCATATTTGGACAGAAAATCATGAAAGTGAAGAAAAGTACGACTGTTAAAGGCAGTAGAAGGATATACAGAACTGATCTGTATCAGCAAATACAAAAATTGACTAATGAACTTCAATATCCCATGGGAAGATAACATAAATTTCAATTTCACCAGAGCCAAACAGAACATCTTTCAAATTATGATGACGAGAGCTGATAATGTGGACAGAAATCTGCAAAATGTGTTATAGTGAAATAGTAAGATTAGTGAAGCTGCAAGAGTATTTAGGTTTGACTCGCCATAACATATTAATAAGTATGTCATTTGTTTAACTGTGACAGTTCCAATTGTATCCTATGTTAAATAGAACATTTGTTGGTTTGAATAAAATCATGTGATACATGTCATACTAAACACTCATATTGCTCCACTTACTTATATGACATTTGGAACCAGTTTCGAAGACCTTTGGTCTTCATCTTTGGCAAAGGATGACTGATTGGAGAATCCAACGGCTCTGTAGAGATGAAGCGCTGCCTTGGTGGTGTTATGTACTTAAAATTGGTGTTTTCTATCTTTGGAATATCAAAGTTCATTAATCGATCTCTGTATTTATGATTGTACCTTTTTTTCTAAGTATCCAGTTCGATATGTCCCTGAGTCTCTTTTAATAAATCCACCTTCTTCACAATCTCATGGTGTTTAGTCCAAAAATGACATGCCACAGCTGATCTATCTGTCTGTTTATATTTTATGTTCCTGAACTGCTGTTCTAAACATTTGTCTATATTTCTCTTTGTTTTTTCAATATAGATCTTTTCACAATCTGTATATGTTATTCTGTAAATACCTGCTTTTTGACTGATTGTAGACTGATAAATTTAATGTTACCAAGTTTTCCAAGTAAAAGCATAAAGAACTGATTTCAACTAATAGAGAAGATTAAAACATTAAGTTATTACCATCGGATACATTAATTTCTTTTGATGTAGCAGCATTGTTTCCAAGTATACCAAAAGAAAAACTTTTACTTTATTTAGGTGAGTAGTTAAATGAAATTGGAATTAATGAGATAAAAAGGAATATATTAACCTCACAAAAATTTGCATAAATCTAATCATTTTTTATGTTTAGAGAAAAATTTTATAAACAAGAAACAGGACTTACTATGAGTAGCCCTTTATCACCTTTTTTGGCAAACCTCTACATGAGCAGATGTGAGATGCATATTATTTCTGCCTTTCCACACTTTTTTTAGATTTGGTACAGATATGAAGATGACATTTTTTGTATAGTAAACAAAAATCTGATTGATGATACCTTAAAGCTGCTGAATATACAAGAGAGAATCATTTCTTTTACATGTGAAATAGAAAATGATAACATGTTACCATTTTTAGATATTAAAATTATGAAGAATCATGAGAATGTTGTCGGTCCTGGTGGTGTAGTGGTTGCCATGCTTACCTCCTATACCCATGAACGCGGGTTCAAACCTGGCCAGGACCGATGTATTTTTTCGGGCGTAAAAATCCTAAATATGGCTTCCTTCGGAAGGGAAGTAAAGCCGTGGGTCCTGTGTCGTACATTTACGGCACGAAAAAGAACCTCGAAGCCTGAAAGAGAGGCCTCTGAGCAAAATTTGTCGGCCGTTTCACACCCTGAGTTGAATGGGACGCTGATGACCTGAAGATGTTAAAGCAGATATAGAAAAACCCATTTTTAAAAAATTAAATATCCAAAAGCAATAAAAAAATTTGAAAATAGTTTTAAAGGTTTCAATATAAATTTAGCACCCATCAACAGATTTAATTTAGGAAACATCTTGAAAGACAAAATGGCTGTAAACACCCCACAAGAGAAAAAAGCAGGTATTTACAGAATAACATGTGCCGATTGTGAAAAGATCTATATTGCAAAAACAAAGAGAAATATAGGCACATGTTTAGAACAGCATTTCAGGAACATAAAATGTAAACAGACAGATAAATCAGCTGTGGCATATCATTTTTGGACTAAAAACCATGAGATTGTGAAGAAGGTGGATTTATTAAAAGAGACTCAGGGACATAAAGAACTGGATACTTGGGAAAAATTTACATTCATAAATATAGAGATCGATTAATGAACTTTGATATTTCAAAGGTAGAAAACACCAATTTTAAGTACATTAAAACACCACCAGGGTGGCGCTTATTCTCTACAGAGCCATTGGATTCTCCAACCAGTCGTACCCTTGCCAAAGATGACGACAGAGGTCTTCGAAACCAGTTCTAAATATCACAAAAGAAAGTGAAGCAATATGAGTGTTTAGTATGACATATATCACATGATTTTATTCATATGACTTGGCTTCACTGTGTTAGTTTCATATGTTTTTTAAAATAAATTTCTTTTTAAAAAGATATGTTTTAATTGGTTGGTTTGTTACTAGTATCCATTGGGGATGCTGATATTTATAATTTTTTTCCCTAGCATCCCAATAAAAGAGCTTCCAAATTATTTTTCATTTAGGAAATCGCTAGTGAAATTTAAGTGATTTCCTTAATAATCATTTGTTATATTATACTATATTTCACTGCGAAAATTCGAGCTATTCAAAACTGTTTTTAATTTAAATTTGAACAGTTTGGGATTTTCACAGTGAAATATAGTATCATATAACAAATTATTTATGAGGAAGTTACTCAAATTTCACTAGTTTTATTCCACTTATTTGGACATGTTTCAAAGGCAAATTTCCTTCATCATCAGCAAGGTTCCACTGTTAGCTTTCCAGCTTGGTATTAAGATGTCGCTTTTTGGATTTTATAAACTTTTTGATCAGATTGCTGTTGTTTGGAAGATCAAAATTAACTAAATTTTGTTTGTTTTCATTCAAGAATATATTTTCCCACACCGATAATTCTATGGATTTTTGAAGAGTTTTTAAGAGTTTTGGTTCATTTTGGAACTCATGGGTTTTTTTTGCCAGAAATGGTATGCTACTGCTGATTTTTCCATATGTTTATATTTTACACTTCTCATGTGTTCCTTAAACTGTATGGTAATGTTCCTTTTTGTTTTACCTATATATTTATTGTTGCAATCTTTGCAACTGATTTCATAAATGCCTGATTGTTTTGCTGGCAGGATTTTGTCCTTTGTGTTGGTTTTTAGGAGATTTTTTAAACTGCATTTATTCGCTGGAGTCAAAATAATGTTGGCCTCTTTAAAAATGTTTTGAAAATTTTCTGTTCACACAACTACCCAGATACAAATTAAATAATATCTCATTCTCTTTAGAACTGGTCTGGAAAACAGAATCTCGGCTTCTGTTATTGGAATATTACATGTGTGATATGAATGGATCTGACAATGCTGTAGGGATGGGAATTCTTTTTGCTTGAGAATCTTATAATCCCTTTCAAGTGAGAGTGAATAATTCTGCACTCTCTGAGTGCATATGCAATTACAATGTGCTCTAAACGTTGCTGTCTTGAAGTGCAGGCCTCAAGCTACTTAACAGAAGGCAGTTTGGTTTAATTTGTATGTAAAGCATCTTTTTGAAGTCCTCACTTTCAGAGTATTGTAATAAGATCTTCTCTGACATTACATTATGTTAATACAGAGGTCTCTTTTGAATGCGTAGCTGGCTTAACGGAAATTTTCTTGGCACCAGGAAGCATGCTTTTTGCTGTCAAGAGTTGTATATTCATAGCCCCTTAAATTCAAGCTCATAGATTTCTCATTCAAATTATAACTGCAATAACCATATACTTTCATCATAGAATATTTTAGAAATTATGTCCATGTGTGGCCACACATCACTCACGCCTTTTAGGAAAATTTGCATTAACACACATTAATTCTTCTTCTGAAGTTGCAGGAATTTCTTGCCTTGCAGGCCCTTTAATTCTGTAAGCATTCGCAGCACACCAAACACCAACTTTTGGTCATACAATGGGCATTTCATGTACAAGATTGGGTTTTTTTGCACTTCATTATCTATTGTTTTGTGTCGTTATATGCCACGTAAATAAATCCATGCTTCATTCATAAAAATATTTAACAATGGTCAATCAAGCGATTATTAACATTATCCAACATCCAATTGCACAAATTAACTCTACTCACATAGTATAGTTGCAATTCCTGAACTACAGTTATCTTATAGGATTTTAATTTTAAAGTTTAATGGCATTCCAAGCCAAGGTTTGCAAAATTCCTGATTCCTATGCAAGCTTTCTCAGAGATTTCTTTGGACTTCGTTGTAACTTTTCTCCAATGTCATCAAATTTTTCCTCTAAGGATACAGCATTTTATTTTTGATTTCTTATCAAGAATAGATCCCATTTCCCTAAATCTATTCACAAAATAATGAACCATTTCTCTGAGAGTTGCACAAACAGCAGGGAATCTGTCTATAAATCACTGTCTCACTTCTCTACAAGAAGTTTGTTGTCACATAGGAATCATACATGAAGGAAGATTCAGTGTGCTAAAGTATAGGGGCTTTTTGGCTTTATAATAGCAGTAACATACTATAACACTGAAACACATGGTCTCACAACATTCAATTTACACAAAGACTTCATGCCAACTGATTAGCTGTATATGGAGAGTAGTGAAAGTAGAGGGGGAAACAATTTGGTAGAAACAGGACAGTGCAGGATAGGCAAATTCCCGTTGAGCTGGCCACACATTTAAACAAAGGCCTGTATTAAAATAACTGTTTATTTTCAAAACAAAATGAAATAGAATAAAACCCACTATAAAAAAAATTAATTAAATTTGCTAATGCTTGACTGTATAGACATATCTCATATCCCTTCAATTTTTGCATCATGCCAAATATATTTTTGCGTTTAAAACTAATACATTGGGAACAAATCTTGCATTGCGCTGTCTTTTCTGGAACTTTTGAGAAATACTCCCAGGACCAAGATCTTCTCTTGGTAGCCATCAGCATGCACTAAAAGTATGAAATTCTACATGAGAAGCACAAGGGCATAAATCCTTTCTAAAGCAAATACTCAGGATTAAATGAAATATTTGCTTTGTAGATTCACTGGTGTAAATCAAGACCTCCTTGCACACACACTTTTGTTCAAATTAATGTGAACAAAATACTATTCTATTTTTTTTTAATTATTTCACAAAATTTCAAAATTACTTTTTACTAAACAGTATTTTAGTAACCTAAACTTAGGTATTCATTTTTTACACTAAACTCCATTCACTTACACAAAAGTGTTTTTAGTGTTTAATGTGCCTAGCCTTCCATAATTACCATTTTCACTCATTTGGGCATAGAGTCAATGAGTTTCTTACATATTTCAATTATTTCTGGGTCAACCACACTTTTATCACAGCACAAATCATCCTTTCTTTGGTGGTAGAGTCCTACCCATTTCTTGACAATTGCCCAAAGATTCTCTATAGGTTGAAATCCAGTGAATTTCCAGGCCAGGCCAAATTCTGAAAACCATTTTTTGCCACGAAGTCTTTTAACATAAATCGATGCATGACATGGGGCATGGTCCTGCTGGAAAATTGCCTTTTCAATGCTCAGTTCCTCTATCAATCTGGGGTTCATCATCTTTTCTCTAAAATTGGGATGTACTTGTTCTTTTCATCATTCTGTCAATAGGAATCAAGCATTTAGTGCCTGTGAATGCAAAACATCTTTTGTGGAAATTTTACCGTCTGTTTGAAGTACTTTAGCGAGATTTCCTCTACATTACTTCTTCTTACATACCAAATGTTCAAACCCTGCACTTCAAAATGACTTTTATCAGAAAATAGAACCCTTCTCCACCCTTCTTGTCTCTAGTTCTGATATTTTCTAGCCCATGCTAATCTCTTTTTCTTCATAGGACATGTCAAAAGCTGTTTTTTACTGGTCTGCTAGCTTTCTTTTCAGCTTCTAGAAGCAGCCTGCCTACGCACTGTTGAAGCATCAATTTTCCTCCCTACAGCCTCCAAATCTTTTTGCTAATCAAAATTGTTTTTTTCAAGATTAATTTTGCTGGGTTCTGATTAGATAGATCTTTCTTGGATGTTTTCGGTCACATCATCCCTTCCTTTGAGATGAATCTAACCCAATCTTATTTTTCCTTGTAATTATATTATTAACAGCACAGAAACTAAAAGTACATTACATTACTATCTGTCTTTGAGTCATATTACTGAATTCATGGACGGTCCTCTTCCTAGGTGTGATATGAATAAAATATGCTTGCTGAATAAAATATTAAAACAGAAACACTAGCAAATTGCTTAACTTCTAGTGTAACCAATAAAAGCAATAACTAAAATTAACTTTCTCAACAATGAGGTATCAATAATGTGCAATAGATTATAAGAAAATGTTATTAGCACTGAATAACTTATAAAACTAAATTTACCTGCTTTTCACATTAATTTTTGCAAGTCTGTACATTTATGCTATTTGCCGTGCATCTTTTTTTTTATTTTTCCGCGCTCTTTAACAGCTCAGGTCATCAGCGTCCCATTCAACTCAGGGCGTGAAATGGCTGACAAATTTTGCTCTTTCAGGCTTGAGGTTCTTTTTCGTGCCGTAAATGTACGACATGGGACCCATGGCTTTACTTCCCTTCCGAAGGAAGCCATACTTAGGATTTTTAAGCCCCGAAAAAATCCATCGGTCCTGACCGGGTTCGAATCCGCGATCTTGGGTTTAGGAGGCAAGTATGGTAACCACTACACCACCAGGACCGACTGCTGTGCATCAAAGGCTAAAGTGCCTCCTGACTCGTCCGAGACATTATAGCATGTTATTATTCTCAGTGAACCACATAACATCAAAAGCATGGTTATCTTCTCGAGAGGATCATGAGACTGTTTCTTATACAATAAATTGAGAAGTTCTCAATGTACACTTTCCATCCCTTGTTGTTGGAGCCATGTTTATGCCTAATGAGCATTTTGAATCACTTGTTAAGTGATATAATCTACATACAAGGAATATGTCATATAAGCATGGATCGTGTACCATAATAACCTGAACATTAAGCCATTTTTTATTATAATACTCTTAATGTTCAATTTTAAGTAGACTTAACAAGCATAAATCATAAAGTCCATATTATCAGATCAGCATGTGAAGTATATATGGGTGCCATTATGGCGGGGTGGAATTGAGACAGAGAAGTGATTTGTTAGTGATTTCAGCTCAACTTCCCTTCTTATGTCATTAAATTTTGTGAGCCATATAGTGCTACTATATTCTGCTTCGATCATAAGATTGAGTTTTAATTTGTGTTCTATATGCAGGTAATGAAACTTGCCCAGAGACAAAACCCAATGTTGATTGCCAATTTGAAGTAGTCCATTACTTCAGAGAGCCTGCAGAATACACTGTGTTTATCATTATCAATAATGATGTATCTAAGGTTGTCACTGCAGTTGGAATTAATGTGTATAAAGGTAAGTGAATTGGGTATTATGAATTTTCTTCTATTTGTATAAATGATCAAAAGCAGACAATAAATTTGGAAGGGACTTTTATTTCAATTTTTTGCAGAATATAAAAACATTGCATCTAAATGAATACTAAATTAGCCAGAGAAATGTATTATTAGTTAAATTAAATTCACTTTTTGAGGAAAAAATTATGTATATAGCTTTTCTGATGCTTGAGCTTTGCAGCAGCATTAAAAGTCTTGAAAAGAACAATCTAAAAATGTGGCATCATTTAAGTTAATGGTTTCAGTAATTTTATTAATATAATTTTGAAAGTCATTATTTATTTTTGATAATGATAGTGAATATTAAAAAGAGTATACGTTAGAAGTTATGTTAAAATAGTCAAATAAGCTATGCAGAAAGTAAAATCAGTTATTTTCTAGGTTACCAACTGCTATTTCACATCTCTGCTATTATGCTTACCTCAGCCACATGTACTTTAACTACACTTCTATCCCTTTGTTATATCACTTTCTGAACATCTGCCAATCTCATAGTATACATACGTTCATTAACAAAGATGGTAATTGTCTCTAAAGAAAGTATTTTTGTGTGTAAACATTATTTTAAATATGAATCAGGTCATTGTATGCATGTAGAATTTAATCGGAGCTTTCCTGATCAATCACCTCCTTCCAGGATTCCAGTTCACTATCTTGCACAAATTTGAATCTACTGGTTTAGTACAAAATGAAATCATGTAAAGGAAGGCATTAGCAATAAAATCTAAAGAACTATAATGACAGAACCTAAATTGCACCAATTAGAACAATTAGAATATGTTTTCTCGATACAATGCCTAATTATTCAAGTGAGCCTAACAATTTCATCATCTCTGTTACATAAAAAGTATGGCCCCACTATCTGCAGCATGCTCAGTAGCCAAGTTGTAATACTCACATGAGTGGACAATGGTTATAACTAAAGCCAGAGTCGCATCTCTAGAAGTTTGCTGGTTTGCACTTCCCTTAAAATTTCAAAGTTTAATTTCGTACAACTGTTGCTTAATGTATTTTAATGTTTAAAAAAAAATCAGTGTCTAAAGGGGATTTTTATCTTGCACCTGATGTTTGTACTTCTGATTATTATGTATGGAGACTTGGTTGGCAGTCACAGTGCAAACTGAAACTAAGCTTGAATAATTGTTCAACAAATTATAGTCTCAGTTATTTACCTTGCAGTTACAAACACCAAACAAATTTTTTTTTATCATACACAATAATTATGGATTTTCTGTGCTCCAATACCAATAGTTTTGTGAACAAGCTTAATCATATAAATGAATCTAAATCTCATCAGGGAAAATTTATAACAAAAAGCAATTACAAAAATTCACATGATTTACTTCATCAAGCTTTTTCATTATGTAAGTTTTCAATTTTAATTCAGTAACTCTATGAACTGAACATTCTGAAATGC
The DNA here is from genome assembly GCA_030762175.1 of Metallyticus violacea. Lineage (NCBI taxonomy): Eukaryota > Metazoa > Arthropoda > Insecta > Mantodea > Metallyticidae > Metallyticus > Metallyticus violacea. The sequence continues at coordinate 1,215,762 of CM060836.1, read as the reverse complement.
AAAATTTCTATGCTACATGATGTAAAGATTTCTGTTGAATATATATATTTTTTCTTCAAATGCCATCAAATTTTTCATGTATTAGAATACATTATTTTTGGCAAAGAATTGCATTGTATAATTAAGTAAAAATTGTACTTACGAAGCTGTAGACAATGGAGTGGTAATATATACTACATTAATGTGTTCAGTTGTTTACACTAACTCCACTTACTTATTTAAAACTTTGGACTAGTTTCGGGAGAGATTCCTCCCATCATCGGCTGTTGTTGACTAAATCTAAATTTAAATTTAGATAAATAAATAAGTGGAGTTAGTGTAAACAACTGAACACATTAATGTAGTATATAAAAGAATTGCATTGTTTATCAGTTCTTTTTCTCCAAATCTTAACAATTTTTCTTATACTATCATATGGAAATTTCTCTATAAAATAAACACACTGCACAATTCCATTTTCATTTAAGTGTCATACACAAATATTCTGTTCTAGTCTAATATTTCAATACGCTATATATAATACACAGATAATAATAAAATTACTTGCACATTAAGAGGAATAGTTAACACACTGTCAAAACAGCAACTACTTTGCAACAGCTGACTTGGTGCCTAAAATGGTATGACCTCAGAGAGATTATGAATTAGTAATGCTGGGTATTTGATTGGTTGGCCAGCCAGCCATAGTGGCCGTCAAATGACTGACTGGGACAGAGTTATTTATTTAGTAAGAAAATTGTATCAAGTAAATACATATAGGCACATTTGTCATTTTATTATCTTATTGTTGCAGTGACCAAGCATGCTCAGTTGTCAGTGATTGTAGTTCCAGTATCATGCAGTGTTGTTGCAGTTATTCTCATTGTGTTTGGTGTTGCATATTATGTTCAGAGCAAAAATAGGTAAGCTTTACGTTATGTTTGAAAATATATCTTCAAGACAGACATTTTAAAGTTAATATAAATATAAATTCTTATTTTTAATCCTGACTTCCCTTCAGTTACAGTTTCTTTTAATCCTATTCCATTTTTCTGTATTAATTTCATAATAACTAATTAAATGCCATAGTAACAGAATAATGTATTTGTTGTTTTACTGCAGGTATACGATAGAAGTAGCAGATTTTGATTTTGGTCAAGCAAATGATATGGAATACAAAACCTTCAAAGAAAGATTAAAAGAATCTATGGTAAATGCTGTAAATCGCTCAGATTTTGCAGATGCAGGTGGTAGTACTTGGTCTCCAAGTCGAAAGTATGGCCAAATGGGACAAGACTGATATATTGATGGGTGCAAATCTGTAGAATGATTGAGTGCGCGTGAATGTAATCTGATGTATTTCATATGAGCTTCTCTTTAGTTTTATCTCTGCTAGCTGATAATGATTTTTTTATTGTTTATATTTTGTAAAATATTGTTACTATCACCATAATGTATATATTCTAGAAAGAAGTCTTTTTTTGAGACTGTTGATGGTAAAAAAAGATATGGAAAATACGAAACATATTATGTAAGTTAAACACTAGTTAAATAGTTGATTATATAGTCTTATTTCTCCACTTAACAGTATTTATGGTAGAATATGTTATGGGAAGAACTGGAATTTTTTAAGAAGCCACTAAGATAAGGGCCATCCAGAAAGTAAGTCCCAATCGAGCCTGGAGATGGAACCACTTGTTGGATAGGAATGCGCAAGAGTAGAGAGGAAGTATGTGGGAATAATGCAGTAAAGCTTCAGCCTTGTGACGGCCGTGGTTACGGCGCTGTGCTAGGAGAAAATGGCTGCTCTGATATTGTCTCCTGCCAACTGTGAGGTTCGTGCAGTCATCCAAGGTTTGCTTGCTCAAAAGCAAAGTCCAGCAGAGATCCATTGCCAATTGTGTCAAAGGTATGGACACGACATTATGATAAGACGATGGTGCAGGCAGTTCACTGAAGGACGAACCAATATTCACGACGACGACCGTAGTGGCCGACCGTCCCTGATGACGGCAGAAGTGTTGGAAAGTGTGTGGCAAGCAATTGAGCAGAACCGGCGCTTCACAATTTCAGAACTCTCTTGTCAATTCCCCACATATCTCGCTCCCTTGTGCACGAAATTGTCTCCCGGAAGCTTGACACAATTGGCAATGGATCTCTGCTGGACTTTGCTTTTGAGCGTGCAAACCTCGGATGACTGCACGAACTTCGCAGTTGGCAGTAGACAATATCAGAGCACCCATTTTCGCCTAGCACAGCGCGGTAACCACGGCCGTCACAAGGCTGAAATTTTACTGCATTATTACCGCATACTTCCTCTCTATTCCTGCGCATGCGCATTCCTATCCGACTAGTGGTGCCATCTCTAGGCGCTATTGGGACTTACTTTCTGGATGCCGTAATAAATTGGACAATTTATGTTATTGATAATACAGTGCATGCTTTGAAACATTGAATGTAAAAAATTCATTACAACTCATTAGAAATTTTTACAATGTTAAAATTTCCTCAAATGACATATTAGTTTCCTTTGATGTAATTTCCCTTTTTCCCATGTGTCCCAAAAGATAAACTGATAATATACTACAAAAATGGCTGAATTTAATAGATTTAGACAAGAACTTAGCCAAAGAATTTATATATCTTATTAATATTTGCATCAATCAAACATTCTTTACTTTTAACAGAACATTTTATAACAGAAATTAGCCATGTGGAATCTGCTGCCACCCTTTTTGGCAAATATTTTTATGAGCTATTTGGAAACGCTTGTAACCAAGGCATTTCCAAATATATTTAAAAAGTGATATGGGTATGTGGATATCTTAGCAATATTTAATGAAACTAAGTTTAAAGATACATAGGAATTACTTGATTTGCAAGATTTAACAATTACAGTAAATATAAAATAACAACATGCTTTCCTTTCTGGATTAACAAATCATCAGGAACAATGAAGATAGAATTTGGGATATTCAGAAAATTCATACATACTGACAATCACATAAAAGCCAAGAATTTCAATCCCAGATCCTACCAGCATGCAGTTATAATAGCTTAAATACCCCATTAAACAAAACAATACAATAAAAAACATACCATATAGTACAAATTACAGAATATAATGGTTTTAACAAAGAACTGCAAGTAAAAAGATACAGCGATTCAAAAAGGAAAAAGAGATAAAGGAAGCAACTACACTTCATCAAAAGAAAAAAATACAAAAACAATAATTTAAAATGTTTATATACCTCATGAGAGAACATAGGCCTTCATGGCCATAGTCACAGATACCTTTTCCAAGGAGACTTTATTCACGCCACTGAAGATGTCAACCACAGTTGTGGACGAAACGTCTGCAACTCTTAGCTCTGGAAGATACCTCTAGTGGTATCTTTATATGCCTCCCTCGGGCTTATAAAATTTCAACAAATCTTCAAAGAATTCAACATTACCTTAGCTTTACAAAGCAAGCAAGGAGCATCATTTCAAAAAGCAGTTTGTCTGGGAATGTAAATTTTTCAGGAATAAGAAAAAATGCACAGCAACCAAACTAAAAAGGATAAACAAAAATAAAAAAATTGTAGCTTTTGAGATCAAGACCTAAGGTTATAAGGTTAAATAAATAAATCAATTGTTATAATGTTCCGGTGTAATCCCAAAAAAATATTTGGACAATTTGCATCAAACATATGGACTTATTAATATAAATGTTTGAAACAAAACACACAAATTTTAATGCAAATTATATTATTTAACCACCTTTAATGTTATCTTAAGAAGGCAGTTAATCTACAGCATCTCGAATCCTGCAATTTTATATAACATTCTAATTCAACAATAAGACCATTATCTGTATCAGTATGTTGTACCTTCTGAACGACGACACCAAGAGAAAAATTCAGTTAGTGCAGGCTTCTCCAATTGTCACCACATCTCAGCTTCAGTAACTTGTCTACATCATTCCTTTGTGTAGGTTTAATCCTGGGTGCCAATGTCGCAGTATATGAATCACAATATTTTGCTCTGAATGTCCCCTTTTCAAAACTGATTGGAATTTTTAGAAGGACCATCTAATCATAAAGTAGACTCAAGCTTTCCTGCCTTTTCTGATTTCTTCAACATGATCCTCTTCATATCCCTAATGCCATCTAACGTTTTTAGCACATTAGATAAAAATTACTTAAAACCCTGAACAGTTGAATCTTTACCCAATACGTGGATAGTGCTTACTTTTCTGTAAAATTTGTGGTACTATTCTGGTGTTTTTATTGCAGACATCTTTCATAACTTTTTCTGAACTCTGAACATTCCATCAGGGGACATATTTCTGCCCCCTGACTATAAAGGTCATTTAAATGTTTTTTTATCTTGTGAAGGAGAATGGTCGGTCCTGGTGGTGTAGTGGTTACCATACTTGCCTTCTAAATCCAAGATCGCGGGTTCAAACTCGGCCAGGAGCGATGGATTTTTTCAAGCATAAAAATACTAAGTATGGCTTCTTTCAGAAGGGAAGTAAAGCCGTGCGTCCTGTGTCGTACATTTACGGCCTCAAGCCTGAAAGAGAGGCCTCTGAGCAAAATTTGTCAGCCGTTTCACGCTCTGAGTTGAATGGGATGCTGATGACCTGAGATGTTAAAGAGCGTCCATAAATATATCAATAAAAAAAAAAGAAGGAGAATGTTTCAAAAGCTACCATAAAAGACAATGTGACGGTTCTGGTTTTATCAACCACACCCATCACAGAAAAGTCTTACAATTCCAATAGAAGGATTAAATTGATATTTACTGAGGAAATCAGAGCAGAAAATACTTCAACAGATCCACAACCACCCTGGTTTTCTGTCCAGCAATAAAAGTGTGGAAAAAATAATTTTTTAAGTCAGTTATGCAAAGAACATAAACTGAGTTGAATAGTTAACTTCCCCTATGGAAAGTTTAGGGAGAGGCTGAACTTGCTGGAGATCAAAGTAGAGCAAGATACTGTTAATAGACTTTTGCTTAGTAATTTTATCGAATTGTGATGAATTAAAGTGCTCTAAGTTTAGCTTTTTTGTTTTCATCATTGGTGGATTTCAGTAGATCGGACATTTGTAAACAATGGTTACAAGCATATGTTGTTGGAGAGCCAAATCCCAGATTGAAATTTTTGGAAAAAATATTATGGAAAACCCACTTTTTTACTTTGAGGTGATCTGGAACTTTGGCATTATACATCTTGAATAATTTATTAATACTAAGTTTTGTGAGTAGGAATAACTTCTTACATTTTTTTGGTGCAAATAATGACTTTCTTGTGCTTCCAAATATGTTAGGAACCTCTAATAATGACTTTCTTTTCATCAAAAAGCTTACTCTTGCGATCACCTCCTCTTTGCTCAGCAATGGGAATCTGTACTACAATCATTAATTTAGAAAAAAGTATCTTGTTTTACTTTGTTCAGATGTGCATGGAGCCTTCTTTTTGCCTGAACTAGGTCATGAGCTGGGATACTACCACACTTGAAAATTCCATCTCTGCACTGACAGGGTGTCTCAAAATCCATTAAAGCAGATCCTTGTCATGATATCTAGAAATGAAAAAGTTTATGTTAAAAAAACAAAACATTCAGTAATTAAATAAATAAAGTAAAATAATAATAAAAATATCTGGCCTTGCATTTATTTAAAGAATTCCCCTTCCTCTTTCTGGATCGTTTAGATTTCTCTCTAACAAGACAGCCACCTTCTATCTTCTTAAACACATATCTTAACACACCAGAAGCTTTCCTCATATTGAATAAGTAACAATGCCTTTTGTATTTTTGAATTTTCTAACTTTTGTAACATTATACGAAAATATTGTGGAAAACTGCATTTTATTCCTACAGACTGAATGGACTAAATGCTTTCTGCACTGAATATGCAATTTGAGATCTATATTTTACATAGAAAGAGATGATTTTGAACAGGAAAGGCATGTAGTGCAATGCAAGGCATTACTGGGAGTAAGAAATTGCACCAAACAGAATTTTGCCCATGGATGGGCAAACTGCTTTTTGAAACGATATTCTTCAATTATAGTATAAAGAATCTTATAACATCCAACAGGACCAGCAAATTTCCTTTGAGAAGAAACCAGGAATCTACCAAATTAACTATTCAAATTTCAATAAAATATATATTGGGGAAAACGAAAAGAAATATAAACATTAGACTTAAAGAACATTTTAGGAATATCAGATATAAAACACAGATAAATCAGTTATGGCAACCATTTTTTGAAACAGAAAAATCATAATTGATAAAACCAGTATATTGACCTTAAATTGAGGTAGTGGGAAAAGATCTACATAAAGAAAAATGAAGAAAAATTGATGAATTTTGAGATTCCTATGGATGACAGTTAAATCGCAGAATTTTGTAACCTCTGGCTGTAAGCATCCAGGAGGCTGTTTATATTGTCTGCCAGTTGATTAGCACCCAAGGATATGGACAAGGGTCCAAGAAACATATTCTGCCAATAAATGTTGGTAAGTGGAGAAATAAGAGTATATAATAGACTCATTGACTAAAGTATTTAATTTATAACTATATCTCCAATGTGGAAATTTTACAAAATTACATTTATATAATATTATATATTATATTTCTGTATCTAAAACTATTGAATGCTGTGATTAGAACAATGTAATTTATGTGGGTAAAATATACTCCAAACATTATCAAGTTCAATATGAGTATTTTGTTGCGTTTCTTACCCATTACATTCCAGAGCAGATACCACATAAATATATGGCGATAGCTGTTCCAGTCTATAAAGCTGAGACTGGTCTGCAGTTAAAAATCATTTGTACATCGAATACTAGGAAGATATAGTTAGGCTGTTTAATGAAAAGATGGGTACTACTATTTTCATGAGCTTTAGATATATGAATTGCTTTGAATCAAACCATGTAAATTATTGAAGTTAAAAGTTGAATTCTAGTCCCTTTCATACAATTATACATACTTTCATATATACATTCATGCTTTTGACACTATTAGATTCATTTTTTGTACAGATATTTGCTTAATGGGGTTAATGTATAGATATTAGCTAGACATTCAAGAGTTTGTATATTTTTCTGAATTGTACAGTTTGCTTATTGCAATGTTTGGTTATCACACATTAAAAATCAATATTTTTATATATAAAAAGCATAATATAAACATAATTAATTAAAGATAAGAGAATAGGATGTAGTTTGATATATTCATGCTATACAGAGAGAGCCAAAAGTCACTAAACATTTTAATGAAAAATATAGTACAATGGAATTAACACTTTATTGAAGCTACATAATGATTATTATTTATAAAAGTGTTTCTCAAATTGTTTTCCATCTCTGTGGTTGATCTGGAATGCTTAGGCATACTTGCTTGTATAATCGTGTATTGGCATCTATTTCTTCAAAAACATTTTGCTTTTAAATCCACAAGTGTTTGTAGTTTTGTTGCATAGACTTTATGTTTAATGTAGCTCTGGAAGAAAAAAAACCCTTTGGTGTAAGGCCTGGCAATCTAAGTGGCATTTCTATTAACCCTTGCCTTCAAATAACTTCACCATGAAAAGATTCAATGTAGTTTTGCACAGGTAATGCATAATGTGGTGGAGCACCATCACATCGAAAGTACACTAAGTTGAAATTATTGTAATGCATTTGTAGCCTTGGAATGACATAGGTAGCCAACATTTTGTAGGTATTTCTCTTCAGTGACTGTGCCATCAAAAAACCAAGTCCCAATACTCCATGACATGAGATTCCACTCCAAACAGTAATACCAGGTTAATTCAGCTGCTTCTCAAAGACAATTCTATAGTTCTCGTTATACCAATAGGTGCAGTTGCATCTGTTTAAGTGGCCAATTAATTTGAAAGGTATCTCATTTCTCCAAATGATCTTAGAAAACAATTCTTTGTCATTAACCCTCATTTCATTTAACACAATCTTTCAAAATTGAATCCCATGATTAGGATCATCTTCCCACAGGCCAAGTACAAAATGAGGTATGTAACACTTCAATTTTGCTACGTGTAAAATTCTCCGAACAGAAGTTCTTGAAACAACTTGTTCGTAAGACAGTCTACAAGTACTTTTTAGAACTCTGGATAATCATTTGTAAAACGTTCAGTTTACTTTCGTCACTTATGATGGCATATCCGACTTCAGGCAGTCCACTACAGTTCCAGTATCCTCAAAACATTTTCATAAATTGTAGACTGTCTTCCGTGTTGGTTGAACAGTGTTGAAATGTGTATTGCACTCACTAATTATTAAATTATAGCCCCTTTAAAATAGGTTTTTAAAGCAAATACTCTTTTACAGTTGTAAACATCTTCACATCGTGAATCACAATGTCAAATGGACATTGGCTATTGGATTGAATACCAATGCACTCTATTGGTAGAAACTATCAGATGCAAACAAAAGATGTGTAATTTAAATTTATGGGAAAATAACAACCAAATTCACAACAGATAGTGAATTTGGCCTGTCCTGTAAATGCTATTAGACAGCATATGCCAGTAGCAATGGTCTACTAATGATAGTGTTGACAGTGAAAGGAATTGATATTACATTCCAATGAAATAAAAATACCATATGTTAATACTATCATAAATGGTGTTAAAATTAATAAATATGATGGGGGCAAAATAATGGATACATAATAAACATGTTCAAATTGAAATATTAAGTCTTCCTCATCACATGACGAAAAAATCTGATTTTGCAATTCACAACTATTGAAGAAAAAGGAAACTAAATTTGCTTCTATGATGGCCAGTCAAAAAGAAATTATAAATATATTGCTATGAAGTTACAAGAGGAAAACTTCCATCCTATTGAAGAAATTAAAAAGCTGAAAATAAAACTGATTCACCCTAACACTACTACAAATCATAGTTTTTGCAAATAATATCAAATGAGGAACTATGAAAAATTGTGTAAATAATCTCATCAGTAGTAATGTGTACAATGAAGCATCTTGCAGAGCAGATATTGCTAACTAGGAGAGAAAGAAACATACAAACTTGAGCAATAGCACATAAAAACAAAGCACAGAAAGAGATTCCAGAATAAAACGATGATTTCTGGAGATAGTCACAAATGATACCTGGCTAGCTGTATAATGTAGGACTAAATACAATGACCTTAGGAAAATTTAAACACTATGTAGATGTAATGTGAAGAGTAGAGAATATTGTCAGTGAAAAATTAACAAAAAATTATTTTGTTTTGTTATCTGGTGTTGCAAGTGAAGTATATAGGTATAATCTAAGGAGATAGAAATGTATTTCAAGAGAATATTAGGGAAACCATAGCATATAAAGATGATCCTATGTCACATTATGCAAAAACTTGTTCTTATAGAAAAATCATATAGAGGATAGAGGACCTATGGACTTTCCTTTTACAGTATGATCCTTTATGATGAATGGAACAAAAAAAATGCCCAGTACTATTTTGAAGTCTTCCTCATCACATGTAAATATGTGCAAAATTAATTTGACACGTATTTAAATTAAATTTATTATTTAATTCTTGTTTGACATGTATTTAATTAAGTAACTGCTTTCTTTTTTAAGTATATTGCTGTAAATAATCATTTTATTTCAATTATTCTTCACTGCCACCAGGTTTAAGCTCAATCACAGTTAAAAAATACATACATACTTCACAGCATGGCAAAACTATATTTCAAAAGTTTGTAGTATGTGTGTTGTGAATAGCTCTTGAATGGTTTTTGAGCTGCATGTGATTTAATAGACAATTTCAATTATTTATCTTTAAATGTGAAGTATGTCAGTCTACAAAGATGGCAGTTTAGTAATACTGAATGTGAAAAAATTATGTCAGTCTATAAGGTGGCACTTATAATAGTAATATCCTGCAGCTTTGCAATGAAATGCATCAAAACAGGATTGAAATAGCATAGATCTACCATGAGAGATTTTCAAACAGAAAATTTGTTTATCCTAGGACTTTCATTAGCCTTTGTTAGTTTCTGGATGTTGAAAGCCTAACACCATGCAATGAAGGAGCTGGTTAGAAGAACCCATAGGAAGAATAAATACCACATCCAGTGAGAGAAGAATCTGAAAAATTGCTTAGCACAAAATGTAGGTAAGACTCATTGTACTATTTTGAGAATGTTAAGACAACTGTTACATCCAGCGAGTCCTACATCTTTCTGAAGCAGTTTATGTAAATGACTTTTCTGAGTGGGTTCTTGAACAAGGAGCAGATTGTCAACCTCTGATATTGGCAGTGGATGAAGCAACCTTCACCAGAAATGGAATCACTAATTTCCACAATACACATAGGTGGGCATATGAAAATCCACATATAATATGACAACACAACTTGTAACATATAGTTTCAATAAATGTTGAACGTTAAAGACTATGTGTTAATTGTCCAAGATTGTTTTGCAGTGTTTAACAGAAGTGGTTTATTTCCAGTTTCCTCAAAAAATCCTTCCAGTTCTGCTTGAGGTTATTCCTCTGGCAAGTTAGAAAGATAATGTGCATTTTGGCACCCCTCTGCACATAAATAGAGTTTTGTGACCAGTTATATGAAAACATACCCTGGATGATGAATCACTGGAAATAGACCAAAAAGATGGCCACCAAGGTCTCAGGACCTAGATTCTGTGGATTTCTTCTTTTGAGGTGACATGAAAACTAGGGTATACTTAACTACCTACTAAATCTTTGTGATAAAAGAATTCTTCAGGCAGAAGAAGAAATAAAAAAGCAATGCCGATGTCCTTGGCAAATTTCAACAAAACTGGAGAAAACTATTAAGTGTGTGTAAAGATGAGGGATGCACATTTTGAGTACTTAAGTTGAAACCTAGTAATGTTTGTTTACATATTCCAAGTTATTATGCTTTCATTTGCAGAGTATTATGTTATTGTTTGTGTAAAGGAAAAAGTTTGCAAACTTTCAGTTTTAGTATCCAAGAAATTAATGGCATATAATTAAGATTGTTGTATGATTGAGTTTGAGTCAAACTACACACTTTTATTGGCTCCCTTTCAAGTTAGTAGCTTACTTCACAGGTGCTTAAGTTAAGCATTAATAGGAAGTATATGAATTCCTCCAATGCAAAATTGTTCAAAATAGTGACTATCTGGGAAAAAGTACGACTATCACAAAATTTATTTAAACAAAAATGCTTGAAATAATGTCGTCTTTCTCAGGTTAAAAGGAAAGTCATAGGTTGCCTTCCACTCCTGTATAAATGAATAAGAGATACAAAACAGAAAAGTTTCTAACACCTATAAATTTAAAAATATACATAATTAGGTATAAGCAGATTACAAAAGTGACTGCATACTAAACACACCTGCATCTAAACAGTGTAAACAAAGATTGCACATAGGCAATGGAGAAGAGGGTTGCTATTGCATTGGAAGCTCATCCCAGAAAATGACTATAGCAATACAGGAAATCAATAGATCAATGAAAGGTAAGTGATGAAGTTATGTATGCATATTTAAAATCTCCAGTTTCTCTTTCACAATATTCATTATCTAATAAATTAATTGATATGGAGGTTTTCACATCAGATGTGTTACTAAATTTGATCATATTATGCATAACTGTTGGTTAAAAATACATTTTCTCCAACATATATATTTTTTTTTATAAATTATTAACTTCCTGTATATTTCTGCAGAACAAAGTATAACTTTGTAAGAAGCTATGAGTAAACATAGACATTGCCTGTAAATGAAAGGTCCAGGGGAGAAATGACTGGTCACATTCTCACAGAAAAAATTATTTAATTTGCAATCTTTAAGACTTTTGCAAAACACTGAGCAACATTTTAAATTTACATTAATGCAGAAACCTAATGGAGTATACAGATTTGAAGATTAATATACCAAGAATGTTAATGTTTCTGAAATGAAAAACATATTTAAACTTTGGTTTTCATATTACAACTTACTTTACCAGTTCTTTGTCATCCTAAGTATGGTTTCCTTTGGAAGGGAAGTAAAGCCATGGGTCCCGTGTCGTACATTTACGGCACGAAAAAGAACCTCAAGCCTGAAAGAGAGGCCTCTGAGCAAAATTTGTCAGTCATTTCGCACCCTGAGTTGAATGGGATGCTGATGACCTGAGCTGTTAAAGAGCGTCCATAAATAAATAAATCAATAATATAATCTTTGTCATCAGTACCATTCATAAAGAGATAAGGCATTGCAGAATGCCAGGGTAACTTAAATAGTAATGTTCTGGTACTACCTCCAAACCTTGAAATTTGGTTTTCCAAAGTAGAATCTGAGTTTCAGTTCAGAATTAAAATATTATATATAAATGCACCTAAGTTTAGGTTAAATTAAAATCTTGTTTCTAGGAAGCTGTCTTACCATTTTTAACAAATGCTTGTTCATTAATGTCTCTCTTCTGTCAACCATTATGTATACCTAAATCTTCAATTAATAATTGCTAGGAATCCTTGGAAAAACTCTAGATCTGTCATTGGGCAAATCTGAAAGGAACACATTTTTGCAAATGGAGTTTTTAAGTATGATGTTCAATTATATATATAATTTTGCTGAACCTCATTAGGTTTCTATTTGCACTTCTCATGTCTTCATTCCATTCAAATGGAATTTTCACTTAAAAGACCAATGCTCTTATCACATTCAAGAAGACTGTAGTCTGCTATAGGGAATGTCATCTGGATTTTTTGAACCTCTAATTACTTTGAATCAACCAGTGTATGTAACAAAAAAGAATACTTTTATTTCTGCTTCATGCAAGAGCATTGGAAATAAGAAGCATTTTTACTCTTTCTGGTCCAACATTTGAATGAAATGGTTGAAGAATGATATTGCTTCTTCAAAAATGAATATTTTTAAATGTTCACAAAAACTTCATATACAAGTAGGACATGGGAAATTAGTGAAGTTAATGTCAACATTCACTTTTGAAAATTTCATTGCTTCACTGTCAATAATTTCTAAACATATATACCAGGGTAGGTCCATAAGTTTCCAGCCTCATCAATAAGGCTTATCGCCTTCACAAAAGTCTTATCTGGTGTCATACCTTATCCGTTTAGGAAATAATTCCAGCTGTAACTTCTGCTCCACTGTGTTCGGTTGTTCAGATATAGTTGCACAAAGTACTCCAAATGAAATTAAACAGCCATTGGATGGTGTATATGGGAAAGCATCCCCCTCATATTCAACAGTAAAAGAATGGGCCAAACTTTTTCCAGTGGGTCCAGAAAGCATTGAAGATGAAGAGTGTACAGGTTGGCCCTTGGAGGTACTCACTCCTGAAAACTTTCCTCTTATGGGAGGAGAAATTATGTAAGACCAGTAGCTCAAAGTTACGGAAATAGGCAAATAAGCAAGGTTGGGCCTTTATAAAACAAAAGTTCTTCAAATTATTCATGAATTATTAAATATGAATGAGGTTAGTGCAAGATGAGTGCCTAGATTTCTTTCCTCAGTCCAAAAGCAGCAATGAGTCATCTATTGTCAGGCATTTTTGGAGCTCTGCCATGGCAATGAGAGAGAAGTTCTGCAACCATTGTTGCAGGAGATGAAACTATGGTCCTCTACTATGATTCCTTGTCCGAAAGAGAATCAATGGAGTGTGTAAAGTTGGTGAAGCACTGCCTCTAAAGGCCAAGGTTACTCAGTCAACCAAGAAGATCATGCCACAATCTTTTGGGACTGTGAAGGAATATTCTTCATTGGCTTCAAGGAGAGGAACACCACAGTAAATGGGGAGTACTTGTGGTCTACTGCACAGACTACATGCTTCCATCAAAGAGAAAAGGTGAGGAAAGCTGAGTGGCTGTATGCACTTTCTACACTGCAATGCGCCTATGTACATAACTTTTGTTGCAAAGGAAGCTGTGAAGAAATGTAGCTTCAGCCACATATCTAGCTCCCAGTGACTATTTCCTCTTATCAAAACTTAAGAAACACCTTCAAAGAAGGAAAGTTAAGTATGACAAATTAGTGATGGATTCTGTTTATGCCCATTTTGCAGACAAAACTTCTAACTATTTTTGGGGGAGGGGTGGGATTGAAATGTTAATTCAAAGACATGAGAAGTGTATTGCAATAAAGGGTAACTATATTAAAAAATGAAATATTGTTTTTGTATTTATCATACCTAGAAAATGGTTAGGCTGGAAACTTATGAACCTACCCTCGTACATGTTTTATATTACTTCATTAGCTCTCTTCTTGAAAAGTCTCTTCATAAAATACAATACAGACTCCTTGGTGGATAACACATATATGTTAAATGAATAGAAAAAAGTTGTACCATATCATACATATCATTAGTGGAATTGTTTTGAGACTAATGGGTTCTTTAGAAAATCAAAATTGTCAAATGTTTCAGCTTTTATGTTAGGCATGCCATATCCTCTGTATCTTTTTGATTGATATCTAAGCAAGATGCATTCAGGTTGAAGATTATTGAAGAGATGTAAATTGAGCAACATATTCACTATAGGATATCCAAATTATTGTAATGCCTTTCTTTCAGAGAACTTTTGAGAACTGGCAATTCAACAGTTTTTGTTGGACTTTTATAGTGCTTATAATGTGTGTCTATTGATGCTTTAGTCCTTTTCAACCAAATATTTCCTTATACAATTATGGTAATTAGTACCAATATGCAATGAAACTCATATTTTAATCTACATACTATGATTTTATATCCATATTATGTTAATAGTTGTCAATTTACATTAATATAATTAGTGCCTTAGTAGGAAATATTATTTGGGGGGCTCGATTCTACTATCATAGCTTCTATGAAAAAGATTACTAGACAGTGCTATGTGAAGACTCTTGGTCGTCTCGTCTGCCTGTTAGATTGGCATGGTAATGTTCGTAAACCACTTGGAAATGCGAGTAAGAGTAATAAAATAAAACTGCAAATATATCGGGTGACGTCTTCATCCCTTTCACCGCCCCCAATTAAAGCATTGATTATAATTAAATAATGACACTTTTATAGGTATGAAATCTTCGTGGGGTCTAAAAGTGGCATCGAACAATTCGATTTGGCACGTTTTTCCATCTGCTGTGTTTATATGGAAAAATTGATTTCGTAATTTCGTTTACAAGCGGCAAGAAGCTTTCAGTTATGTAACTTTTAATTTCATTGTGCAAATCATGAATTGTGGAGAAATTTGGGAGTACGTTGTTTTCACCCAATACAAAAACAAGGTTCTTCCGATCATCTGTCTTATAATTTAATGACTTTGGTCTTTGATAACTATTTTATATGGAATAATACTGTAACATCTTGTTATATGCCATTTTTATGAGATTATAGAGATTTATGAAATTCTTTTGTGGCACTACTGCATGCAAACGCACATTGCTGCAGGTTGAATACTCAGTACCACGTGATACCGACTACTGTGTATAAATATAAACATAACCTAAAAATAATGACAAACGATGTTACTTTAAAGTCTATTGTTTTGAGATAATAGAGGAAAGCCGGCAATTGTGCAGACAAAGAAATGAAGAGATCAGAAATACAGGTGTGTTGTCATGATTATGAACATGCATTGCTAAACGACCAAGCAAGTCTGTAAATATCGTTTTGTAATCTAATTATGGTTTTAATTTGTGAAACCACACGTTATTGTTTCAGGTTCAAGGAACAAACGATTACAACACGGAATCTAAATGCTCCATGATCCGACAAGGCTATTTTAAAGATGAATTTGTTTCCCATTTCGTCAAAAAGTGCAACAGGCGTGCACCGTTGATAAATATTGGCTACTACATGAGAGTATTAACAGTGGATTTCACTCTAAAATCATTCCTCAAAACAATGGCAAGACAGCGGGCTCAGGTAAAGTTGAAGGGAGTGATATTGTGGAAAGTAACCTGGTGATGTTTTTGAGGTAATGGTGAAGACTCCTGGGTATACCGGACTCGTGGCCCCAAACCAATGGCTTTCTTTCATGTGGGTAAATACGGCTCGAAAGATTGAATGAAGCTCAAGAAAGATGCACATATTTGGTATTCTTTACCAAAACCTATTCTATTTCATTGCATTAAATGTAAATCTGTAAAATCAAAGTAATTTTAATGTATTATAAAGGTGTCCACGTTGTACCACATTGGAGCACTTCCCAATCTCTTCTTTTTGGAGTTCATCTTTGGTATGGTACCGGTGGTTCTTGTAAGTGAAGAGAATGGGCACTTTTTATGATTTCTTCCCAAAATGTGTCATTAGTTAATCTGATATGTGAGAGGGTATCTGCCAGGCTCTGAACCACAGAATTTGCTTTCTTAAAACTGAAGCACAGTATTAATTGCATCAGTGTGACAAAATATTTTGTATAACACATACACACACAAGTAGAAAGTGAAAATAAATGGGTCCATTTGAATACAAAAGCTATTTGCTGTAGAACCTATAACCGAAGAGTCTGCCACTGACAGTTCTTCAAGAAACTGGATCAATTGCTCCATATTGGAATAAATTGATGACAATGATGAAAAGCAAACCACCCATCCCGTTGGATAGAATGGCTTATGTTAACCACATCATCACTTTGCAACTGCTTAAGAATGAAGATTGTTTGCCTCCTTCTAGGTTTGAAAATGGATAATGACCCATTGAATAATGGACAGATCAATTTCTTGCTCAAACATAGCACTACTGGCAATGGAATGACCAATGCATAACTGTCTATTGGATCACTTTCCTCTATAGGTGCTTTATAGTGATGCACTTATAAACCAATAAACTAAGGTCGTCCAGTTTTCTTTGTTTATTGGATGTGAACTGGAGGCTGTAGAAGAACAAACTGTTTAAGGTGCATATCTTTTGATATTCACCAAACTTACATATGGAAATACTTTGCCCTCGTCAAAGTATGACTTGCTGTGATTAATGATTCCAGGTTTTTTAACATCTATTTCTGGACTAACAGCAAAATGCATGTCGCTGTGTTTATTGAAGTGCTCCTTCACTGAACTAATATTCAGGAAATTTTATGTTTCCATTCAGTAGACAAGGAAAGGTTTCAGATTTCCAATTAAAACATAATTTTAGGTTTATGTTACTTATACTATAACCAAATATAAAGTTCCAGTGATGGACTAAAGATAAAGGATACTAATATAACTGTACTTTCCCATTATATCGAGCAATTCAATATTTTTTATATGGTATATGTTATTTTAGTAAATTAATTGTGTTAATATTTTAATCTTATTCAATTGTTGTATAACAAAATAGCATCATATACTTGGTGAGTAATATGGTAACTTCATGTGATAGCAGTTATACAGCCAAGCAGAGGAAGCATTTTGCTCTTAACTTTTCTAAAAAATCACCATTGTTTAATGATTGCTGGTTGTACTCTGAGCATTGATCTTCATGACCTATATATTAATGTTTTTCAATTATATCTTAAATCATCACATTCTGTTTTATTTGTGAACAGTCTTCTGCAAATGGCCATTCTTGAACAGATAATAGTTCTTCAAGAAAACAGAACACACCATATACAATAGCCAATATTTTCTGTTTTAAGGGTCGGTCCTGGTGGTGTAGTGGTTACCATACTTGCCTCCTACACCCAAGAATGCGGGTTCGAACCCGGCCAGGACCGATGGATTTTTTCGGGCGTAAAAATCCTAAGTATGGCTTCCTTTGGAAGGGAAGTAAAACCGTGGGTTCGGTGTTGTACATTTACGGCACGAAAAAGAACCTCAAGCCTGAAAGAGAGGCCTCTGAGCAAAATTTGTCGACCGTTTCACACCCTGAGTTGAATGGGACACTGATGACCTGAGATGTTAAAGAGCGTCCATAAATAAATCAATTCAATCAAAAAAAAAAAAAATCTGTTTTAAGGCAAAATTTCCTCTTAAGAAAATACGTAAAATTTATTGTTTTAAATTCATAAAGGGTGCTAGTATAGAAATCTCATTTTTGACAAAATTGTCTGTTACCATGTTTTACAATGAAGCACCTCAAGTGTTCATAATCAGTGCTAGTGACTTTTGATTCTATTATTCCATATTTTATTTCAAAATAATAAAATATTTGCACATCTTTTTAGCTTTTTTTATGTAAAGATACATATGTATTATCTTTTACTCTTCACTATTTTTTTGTATTCTTCAAAGAAATATACTCTTTCCTATTATTTCTTTCCACAGATAATTTCTTGTGGAGCAGGTTTTGATACAAGCTATTTTCGCCTTGCTGCTACAAAGCTTCTTGGACCCATGCACAGTTTTTATGAAATAGATTTTGCAGAAGTAGTCAAAAGCAAATCTCAGAGTATTTTAAATTCAGACATACTGCTGCATCTTGTGGGTGCATTAACAGGTAAATGAATCATTTGAAAATGTTTTTAGTATTTATGAAAATAAAGGTATTAAACAGGTGTATGTTGTGGTTACAGTAGGAAATACAGTAAATGTTTACAAATACTGGTTATTATAATGTTTATGTTTATAATAATAAACAATAATGTTTATAATAACCAGTAGCAACTGAAGATGGAAGAGATTCTCCCGAAATGTGTCTTACTTTTATGTAAGTAAGTGGAGTTTAGTATAAAAAATGAATACCTAAGTTTAGGATATATTACCACTCCATTGTCAACAGCTTCATAAGTACAATATTGGCATGCTATTTGGTAATTGTAAGCAACAGAAAGAAGTCATTTTCCCTATTTTGCCGTAATTGTTCATGTTAAGGGCAAGCATTTACCAGGGCAGTGTGATAAATATTGGTAAATCTAATTGAATAAGTTTTCTCTCTAAATATTTATAGTTCCATTGCTTCTTTGTTTGTGTATCATTGAAATGTCAAATCATAATCATACATTGGTGCAGTGGTAGCGTATTTAATTAGCATCTGACATGATTTATTACACCTTTTGGGTTGTAGCAGTATGGTATCATACATTAGTAAAAATTCTAAATTAATTTTGTTGAATTAAGGTGATGGTCAACAATATGTTTGTGAAAACACTAAGAGAGAATTATTAAAATGGAATAAAAATTCACTGGAAGAGAATTATTAAAATAAAAATTCTGTGGAAGATATCCTATGAAATTTCCTAGGTTCACATTCCTTTTGTTGTTCAAATAAATTTTGCAGGGAAACAAAAACAATTCTGAGTTGATAAGATAGACACTATCATCCTATGACCAAAGTAAAACACTGAATTCACAAGCCCATGACTAATTAAAAGCACATTAACAACTTTCTGACTGGGCATGTGACACAGTTTGTAGAGCACCTGCCTGTAATGCATAAGAGTCTGGGATTTGATTCCTGGCAGGACTTAAGAAAAATGTTGTAAGAAAGTTCCTTTTTATGTCCAGAGTCCGGCATGTGAATGTGAGTTGCACCTTTGTGATGGTGAATCAGTTATTTAATTATCAGTTTGCCAATTTCAGGAATGCTATTGGGCTGATACCTTATAACATTTCTCTAGTCATTTATGTTTATTACTCATATGTCAGTAAAATGAGCACAGTTACATGACATCTGTAAGAGCCACAAAGTGAATTGAAATATATATATAAAAATATCATATTCTAATCAACCATACCCTTGTGCAGATACTAGTTCAATAGTACTCCTCAGTGGTAGAACATATAAACTAACATAGTGCAGTGGAACATATAAAATTTCATCAAAGGCAATTGGTAATGATAACATTTCTCTCAAAAAGCGATAAACTATAAAAATATTTCCAATATTTACCTATCTTAATAAATATTTTTAAATAGCGGGCATTTTCACAGTCAAATATAGAATAATGTAATAAATTATTTTTGAGGAAATCATTGAAATTTCATTAGTTTTTTTTCCACTTAGACATGTTTCAAAGGCTGTTGCCTTCATCAAAAGCATGACTCCACTGTAAGCTTCCAATTGTAGCATTAAGATGTCACTCTGTGGATTTTACAAACTTAGTAATGAGGTTACTGTTAGCCTTATGCTTATGTTAAAGAAACGGTTAACATCAATAATTTTAAAAACAGAAGAAATAGAAGACTTATTAAATTAAATATTTGCATATATATATATTAAATTAATATTTGCATTCAACATTGTTCAGATTCAACAAAAGACATTACCAACAAGTTTCAGGTATAGCTGTGGGAAATCCTTTGTCAACTTTTCTAGTAGATTTCAAAGAACATGGGAGAATGTTAGCCCCAAAGAACAAATATAATATCAAGAATTTATTAGGTTGCACAGTAAAAGACTCCATACCAACAGAACAGAAATCAGGAATTTATGTAATAAAATGTGCAGATTGTGAGCAGAGCTACATAGACAAAACAAAGAGAAATTTAGAAATTTGGAGGAAGGAACACTTTAGGAATATTTGGCTTAAGCAGGTGGATAAATCAGCAGTGGCAGCTCACTTTTTGCACCAAAAATCATTAAATAAAACCATAAATTAAACTGCTGTAACATCTTCACAACCCAATGGAGTTATCCACTTCGGAAAAAATTTTCATATTAAAAATTAGAGAAAACCTAATGAACTTCCAGTTTCCTCCTATGGATGAACTCAGCAATTTCCTACTTCAGCCAACAGATGCCAACACAGGAACATCCGGATGACTAGCCATCGTTTCAAGAAACGGCGGTTCAGTGAGCAACTGAAGATAGGAAAGGTTCTCCAGAAATGCGTCTTATTTTATGTAAATGGAGTTTAGTGTAAAAAAATAAATAACTAAATTTAGGAGGTTGCTGTTATTTGGAAGATCATAATTAACTAAATTTTCTTGTCAATATTAATTCAATTTGGAGTCAAACACAGTGAAACATGCATTATTAATCTCTTCTGAGTCAAAATATTTAAAATACTCTCTATGGTTTCACTTACATGTCCTGAGTAAATCTCATGTAAATGAAACCATAAAAAATGTTCTAAATATTTCGACTCAGAAAAGATTAAATTTTCTTTGTTTTTGTTTATGAATATAATTTCCCATATTAATTCTATGGATTTTGAAGAGCTTTTAAGAATTTTGGTTCATTTTGGAATTTGTGCTAGAAATGGTATACTATAGCTGATTTTTCCATGAGCTTATATTTTACATTTCTCATGTGTTCCTTAAACTGTAGGATAATCTTTCCTTTTTGTTTTGCCTATGTACTTCATATTGTAATTTTTGCAACCTTTGTAAATGCCTGATTATTTTCCTGGCGGAATTTTGTCTTTTGTGTTGGTTTTTAGGAGATTTTTTTAATTGTATTTGTTTACTGAAGCCAAAATAATGCTTGCATCTTTAAAAATCATCTGGAATTTTGGTATGTGGATGGAATGTGAATTTCTGATATATATGATCTCCTCTCCTTTGTAGCCTTTTATTTGTTTTGCTTTTTGAATTTTTCTATTTTCTTGTTGACCAGATCTATTGTGTAGTCATTTTTCTGCATTATATCTATGCTTTTATGGCACTCCGATTTGTATTCTATCTTGTTTATTGGGTTTTTAATCTCAATGTGAGGCTGTTGATTATGGCAAGTTTATGTGGTTTTGGATTGTGGCTGTTGTTTTTTATATAATTAT
This sequence comes from Metallyticus violacea, assembly GCA_030762175.1. NCBI lineage: Eukaryota > Metazoa > Arthropoda > Insecta > Mantodea > Metallyticidae > Metallyticus > Metallyticus violacea. The sequence goes on along the minus strand of CM060836.1, from coordinate 1,194,184 downwards.
CTGTGTGGGTATCTTTTCTCAATATGCCAAATTCCAGCATATTGCCTTTTTTATAATTTTTATATCCAGGAAGGGAAGAATCTTGCTATTTTCTATTTACATTGTGAATTTAACAGTGCCGTCTGTAGGATGAATAGTTTTATGCATCCTCTTTTAGAACAATATCTGAACTTCACCGAAATTTGCATTAATGAAACCTACTTCATATGTATATCATACATAAAAAGGGTCATTAAATAGATTTGGTCAACAAGAAAATAGAAAAATTAAAAAAGTAAAAGCAAATAAAAAACATCACTGCATTAAAAGGCTACAAAGGCAATCATATATATAAGATAGATAAATTAAAAACCTAAAAACAAATAAAAGACATCACTGCATTAAAAGGCTACAAAGGCAATCATATACATAAGAAACTCACATTCCATTCATAGGCATTCAAAAAATTCCAGAAGATTTTTAAAGATGCAAACATTATTTTCGCTTCAATGAACAAATGCAGTTGAAAAAACCTCCTAAAACCCAACATAAAGGACAAAATTCTGCCAGGAAATTAATCAAGTATTTACAAAATCAGTTGCAAAGACTGCAGTATGAAATATAGAGGCAAAATGAAAAGAAATAATGCCGTACAGTTTAAGGAACACATGAGAAATGTAAAATGTAAACCTATAGAAAAATCAGATAGCATACCATTCTGGCCAAAAAAATATAAAAAAAACAAATACAACAGGGCTCTTAAATTTTTAAAACTCATAGAATAACAGTATGGGAAAATATATTCATAAAGAAAAGCAAAAAAAGAAAATTTAGGTAATTTTGATCTTTCAAATAATAGTAACCACATTACTAAATTCCTAAAATCTATAGAGCGACATGTTCATACCATGATGCGAAACTGCCAGTAGAACCATGCTGATGATGAAGGCAACCACCTTTGAAACATGTTCACGTAAGTGGAACAAAATTAGTGAAATTTAAGTGATTTCCTCAATAAAAAAGTGCATAATTATAATATTACTGTTTTAATTTATAATATACAGAGGGTGCCAAAAAATGTATATACACTTCAAGCAAAGAAAGAAATGTGTTAACATAACAAAACTGAATTCACACAAACAGAAAATGATGAGCACTAATCATCTTAGACTTTTACAGTTACAACAGTTGCTCAAAATGTCCACCATCAGCATCGATAAACTTCTGAGTATATTGAACTACCTGTTGAGCAAGATTTGGGAAAGTGTCCTTAGCGGCAATTGCAGCATGCCATTTCAATTTCTTCCTGAAGTGCTGCCAGTGTAGCTGGTTTTCTATATTGTATACAGCATCCTTAAGAGTTCTCCATAGGTCCAATGGAGTTAGATCCAGAGAATGAGGTGGAAACTCCATCTCACCTCTTTGTCCTATCCAGTGTCTTGGATAGTGCCTAGGATAGTGCCTTGGATCGAGTGCATGGGACTTGTTGCTATATGAGATCTGCCCTTATGAACACCGCATATGGTACCATGATTCTCAAATTTGTCTCGAATGCATGCAGTTGTTACTCGCATTGGCAGTTCTGTTCTGTACACAAATCTCCATTGTCTTTGAACTTCAACAATGTTCTTGGTTTTCCAATACCATTTCAAAATTGCTTTCCGCTGTTCAATTGATAATCTTGGCTCCATTTTGTAGTAGCAATGCTAGCATAACGTAATGTGAGTCACTTGTTTTTACGAAACATCATACAATAATCTTGGCTTCATTTGTTCATTGTTGATTTACCTGTCACATAGCAACGCTATCATAATGTATGCTAGTCATTTCCATTTGCAGAACATCATACTACACATTACTGTTGTTTTTCGATCCAACTTTGAAATGAATTAAATAGATATATACTGTGAAAGTGTGTATACATTTTTTTGGTTCCCTCGGTATATGTAAAGATTTAACATTGTACACTTAAAATTAATAAAAGTAAATTATTATTCTGTTTTTGTGTTGTAGAGATGCCCGAAGGATTTATAGGATTAATCTCCTCAAAGTACCATCTTCTTGCAGCTGATCTTTCTTCTTTGGAGGATCTCGAATCAATATTGGAACTAGCCGGAGTACAACTGTCAGTACCTACTTTGTTATTAGCAGAGTGCTCTATTGTGTATATGGAAGAAGAAAGGTATCTGTTTTAAATATGAATAAATGCTTATTATTTATTTTTTGCTGCACATAGAATCTTTACATAAAGAAATAGATTAATTTTTACCTATTTTTACATCAGTTTAGAAAATGTATGCTTTCTCTGTAATATTATTAATGTTTATAATATATTGTCATGCAAAAATGGTGCAGTGTTTCTGGTAAATGTTGTCAAGATATATTAATATAGCTTATGTTTTTTAATGTAGTTTAGTTTTGCATCAGTTGAGTTGAGGATCTTTGCTTCTTACAACTGGAAATAAGAATGTGTACAAATTTAGTTTTTAAGAATAACCCACCTGCATTTTGCTATCCTGCATTTGTTTTGTGATTTTATTGTATGTCTGATGCTATGGAATGAAAGGAAAAACAGAACATTTTTGGAAAGTAAATATCCATCCCAACATACACTTAAGTGACCAGGGGACACCACAAAAAGACCAAAGTCAGGGTGGGTGGCTCAATGGGAACTTTGGCCACCTAAATTTGAGTCCCAAGTGTTATCATAGAGCTACCCTGCTTTGTTTGAGATGTACCTTTTAGTGCTGGTCTTCAGTATTGAAAGATGGTGAAAACAGAAAATTCTTCCTTTCCGTCAGCAGCTCTTACTGCGATTTGTGCTGCAGAAACTTCCCATGCCACAGGAAGTATGGGATGTCAGTTTTCTCAGATGAAAAAGTAATTTTATCCAATTCAAGAAAACAACTGTTATATACATTGTTCATAATTTAGCAAAATATTTAAAAAATTCTGTGAATATTTAAATGTTATATCTATTTCTAGTTCTTGTTATTTTAGATATATTGTTTCAAGAGTTACTTTATTCTTCACATATATATGGGATGAGGTGGAATGGAATGGAAAAATTCACAGAATATATGCTATATCTGAAACAACTTGTGTTCTTCAAAGGCAGAAGACAAGTGAAGGTGCTTGGAGGAGGTAGCTCAGTTGGTTATTTCAGGTGTGATTCTTCATTTCCAACTAAAAGGATGATATTTTAAAGAAGTAATTTACTCTGTAGTTCTGATTTCAAGTGTAAATTATATCTAATCTGTTGTCTAATACATTCTTATGCTTCACTTACTTTTAAATACGGTGGGACCAGTTTCGAAGAGACATCCTCTCCATCTTCAACCAACTTAACAAATATTAACAAGCTTCACTGTGTGAGTTCCAACAGAATTTTTTAAAAATGTCTTATTTTTTAAAAGCTCTTAAATGTATTTCAAGTGTCACAGGCAAAGAGCAAAGTTTTCATGGCCAAAGCAAGTATCGTAGAGTTCTCACATTTGGCTCACAGGCTGTGGTCTAAAGGAAGGATTCCCTGACCAAGAACTCCAGAGCTCCTCTGCCCTCATCTGGGATCTACAGTATTCCTTATTTCTGAGGCTCAGTTTACATTGCCACTACCAAGTGGAGCATCAATACCAACCAACACAAGAGAAAATGCAAGTGGAGCCAAACACAGAAATGTGCAAAATATACTGTAGTGGCATAAGGAAATTTTGTCATTAGCTTGTCAATCCTATGATCTAGTGGCAACCATACTTGCTCATAGACTCAAGACCGTGGGTTCAATCCCAGTCTTCAGGCATAAAAATCCCAAGTAATGCTTCTTTTAGAAGGGAAGTAAAGCAGTAGATTTACAGCATGTCACATTTACAGCACATAATAAACCTCAAGCCTGAAAGAAGAGGCTATGAGCAAAATTTATTGATGATTTCACCCCCTGAATTGAATGGGATGTTGATGACCTGAGCATCCATAAATAAACCAAATAAATAAGTCATCAACTGTGAAAATATAGACATTTTGCAGTGAACTTTCCATCAATATTTATGAACCCCCTACAACATGAATGGAAAAGAAGAAACTATAAAACCAAGTAAAACACTACAGAATCTCCTAAGAACTTCCACAATCACTCAACATAGCAATTGTCTAAGGCCAGTCTATGTACCCAGTCAATTTAATGGCAGGCCAGCAGATATCCATCAGCATATAAAATGGCATATCCCTCATCATAGAAATAGCTCATTCACCAAGCACTGTATTATGTCATTGCTGAATAGGATCACTGAAGATGACCTTCGCTAATGCAGTTGCAATGTTTGGAAGAAGAGCTTCCTTTAGACTAGTGGTTTCCCAATTGTGAGTTCCAACCCCTTGGGAGTTTATGTAAAAAGTTAAGGAATATGCGAGAGGATTTATAAAATTAAGCAAAAATAAAGATCTTTTTAATATACATGTATTTTGATGGTTGGTCTGAAGGAGAGACGTGTTGATCAAATAAATGCAGCTGTTCAGGAGATTAAACAAAAAATAAAATTGGAAGTTACAGACATTAAGAAAGTAGTCAATGAGATGAAGGCAAGAATAGACAAATTACAGGTGAAACATTGCAAATTCAATTTTTTATTCATCGATGTGCAAAAACCAAGGTGTCTGGGCCATATAAGATGTACATAATATTTTGGAGTGGAAATTGGCAGGATGGGAAATTGCAGACACCTTTCGTATGGGGAGAAAAAAAAGAAAGGAGAATGATAACGGTAAAGCTTACAAATATGAGCATTGTCTATGATATCTTGCACATGTCAAAGAAACTGAAAGGGTCAGATATCTTTATAAGCAAGGATCTATCATTTAAAGAATGAGAATTGAAGAAAAATCTCATTATGCAGATGGAGGAAGTTAGTCAGGCTGGGAGGAAGGCATATGTTTGTAACCTGCAGCTGTGGATCGATGACAGGAAAGTGACACTTGAGGGAGAAAAGAACCTAAAGGGATTGGATGAAAGGCCAGAGCAGGAAACAACTCAGCAAAATGTGCCAACAGAGAAGGGAACAGGAAGATCAAAGGGCAGTTCCACTAGAAGTGCTGTATTAGGAGAAGGTGAATGAATGTCACACAAGTGGAATGCTTTTCAAGGTCAAATATTGGAGCAAGCTTCAGTGACATTACCTAACAGAAATTGTATTTTACCTGACAAGTGGCTATCACTTAAGACATAACAGCTGGCCACAGCTAGTGGTGGAGGGAGGGTAGGAATCTAATATCGAGACAAAGGGGAAGCAAGTCAAGCAAGTATATTGGAGTTAAATACTGCAGAACAGAGAAGGATAGAGTCCAGTGAACTGTTACTTGCAGGGGAACTGGGTGAAGGGATTCAAATTTGGAGTAAGGAAAAACTGCAAGATTTTAGGTATAGGTTAGAATCACAATAGGAGAGAGAGGAAGGGGTGAATATGGTGAGAACTGGGTTTCTGGAACTGTGTAGGTGTTAAAAGAAGTATATGTTTAGGTTTGATTGGTTTGGCATTAAGTAAAGTGAATATTTTGGGGTTAGCCAAAACATGGTTGCACAACAATGAAAGCATAAGGTTTGCGGGTTTTGTATTCATATGGAAAATAGGTGTGAAGCAAATGAGCAAGGTTAGAGTATCCAAAAGTGTGGGTGCATTAATAAGCAACGAAGTGATACATGAAGTTAAAGAGAGGAAATCTAAGGTGGTGGGGTTATGTGGTTAGTGATTAAAAAGCTAGCATTATGTGTGGAGATTGCTCTAATGCCAATGAGGTGGGCCAATGGTATAGTAATATGGGGAATGCAGGATAATTGGAAAGAGATGGATAAAATACTGAATATGTTTTGTGAAACTATGTTAGGTATTCCACTAAATGCAGCCAATGTTGGTCCGCTGTTAGAAATGGGAAAGGTAAATGTAAAAGGATGGGCAATGGAGAGAGTATTAAAATATTGGTTTAGTGTACAACAGATACCACATGGTCATACTTTGAAAGAATGTTTAAAATTTTACGAATCCACTTTAAGAGAAGCTATTTGAATAGAGAAAGTAGGATATGAATTGATACACATGGGATGGGAGAGGATTGGTTAGGAAGGGATAGTTTGCCAAGCGGATTTTGGAAGTTGATTAGAATCAGATTCAAGGATACAGACAGACAAATTTTGTATATGGATATAAGAAAGAAAAGTTCCTTGCTGCTATTTCCAGAATTAAGAGAGAATTGTATGAATGAGGGTTATATTGATAAATGTAATAAGATAGAAAGAGTGGGGTTAGCATGGTTTACATTAGGAATATGGAGACTAAAGGAAATTAGAAGCAATCTGGAACAGAGTATATGTCCAATGAGTAGGAGTAATGAAAATACCATTCACATCCTATTTGAATGTCCAGAAACAAGGGAGTGGGTGAGTCAGTTGATCAAAGTAAAATGGGTTTGTATAAGATCTGAGATAACAGTAAAGAAAATTTTTGGGGATAAGTCTCAATTAAGGAATTTATGAGAATATTTGTATAGAGTTAATAATAAATGGATATGGATGGTTAATAAGTAAATGATCATTCATTTAGGCATTTAGATTTCAGGCATGGGGTTGTTTGAATTGGGTAATAATCAGGAGTATAGTATTGTATTGTAAGTATTCACTTATATAAAAACTGGTTCTAAAGACTTGTATGTCTCTGTAAACTCAATTAAATGTACTTACGAAGCTGTTGACAATGGAGTGGTGTATATATATATAACTGTATTTTGTTTGAAAGTATCAGTAAGGAGGGCATGTATTGAACTGTTACTGTAGTGCCATAGTGGCAGTTGCTTGAATTACTAGAAATAACATATTATGTAGAGGATATACTTATATTTTGGCCCTTCTTTGGAGGGTATCCCCTGGTTTTGAGCAAAATTAATAGTTTTTTATTTTACAGGGGCTTTCTCTCTCTCTCTTTTTTTTTACCAGATGGAGTAAAATACAATACAAGAGATGGAGATACAATAATAAGGGTGACAAAAGTTATGCCAAAAAGTAGGTTGTGCTACAAAAAGTTTGGAAATTGCTGCTTTAGACCATAGCCTTCAAGCCCATTTGTTGAAACCAGTTAATGTTGTAGACTGAAAAGATTACTTCAATGTTAGATATGACTTAGATATCAAACTCTTTTTGTTTGTTTGTTTGTTTGTTTTTGTAAAATCCAATATTTGCTTACTGTTTCAGTTTAGTTCAGGGAAATGCTTTTAATATTAGATGAAGGTAATTTGCAATATTTCTTTGCAGCTCATCAAGGTTAATAGAATGGGCAGCCTTAAGATTTGCAGATGCAACATTTGTTACTTATGAGCAAGTATATCCTAATGATGGTTTTGGAGCAGTTATGGATCGTCACTTTGCAAGCTTGAACAGTCCACTGTTATCACTAAGAAAATTTCCAGACCTGCAGTCTCAAGAACACAGGTATCTTTCTAGGGTATGTTGTGAAATAAAATAGAAAGCTCACAGCTCTTTTTCACTACAGCATAGGGTTGTATATACCTTATAATGACTGATACCATATTCAATGTTTCACTTTAACAGAACTCTTGCAACTTACAGCTTCCCATGTACTTCTTACAATCTGTTTGATAAGTGCACATTGAATGGGCAACCTTAAAATAATGTGCATAAATATTATTATTGTACTCTTAATTATAAGGGACACTCAGAATTATTTACAATAGCAGTGTTTTATGAATACCATGCTATCTATGGGCATATTCATTCGTAGCGTGATGGTTGGTTCCTGTGGTCTAGTGGTAATCATACCTCCTAGACTTAAGGCCGCAGGTTTAAACCCAGTCAGGGCATAAAAATCCTAAGTATGGCTTCCTTTGGAAGAGAAGTAAGGTCATAGGTCTTATATCGTAGATTTACAGCATGTAAAAGAACCACAAGCCTGAAATAAGAGGTATCTGAGCAAAATTTATTGGCCTTTCCTACCCTGAATTGAATGGGATGCAGATGACCTGAGATATTAAAGAGCATCCATAAATAAATCAAATAAATAGATAGAATGATAAACTGATACTAGTACACCATGCAGATACTAAAAAGCAGTTCTAAATAGAGTGTGTAGGGAAAGGACAGTGTCCGTTTGTTGTCAAGTAGAGAAAAATGTGGACAAGATGGAAGGCAATCATCATGGACTTAGAAGGGTTGTGAGTAAAGCAGTTTATTTTGTTTGTAAATTTCAGTTCCAATCTAAGGTTGATACAAGCAAGTATTTTGTCAACTAGAGGCACACACCAATTAACTTGAGATGCTTGTGAATTCTTGGCTTACTTTTTTCTGAATAATTCATATTATTCATCATCATTCTATACTCATTTTGAAGACATCCACAAATAAATTAGAAGGTACATGCCTTGTGTCAGAAAAAGTTACAGTTAATGACATTTTCATATATATGAATTCTGGTTATATAAAAATACTAGGTTAATTAATATCATTGTATGATTCAATTAAACTACACACTCTTAAAGCTTCACTTACTTTTCATAAATGTATGGAACCGGTTTCGAGAACATGTAGTTCCCATCTTCAGCCAGGCTAAAGTTCAACTGTCAGATCATTCGTTTAGCTGTGGGAATGTGTATTCTGCTCTGGTGGTGGTGTGTTAAACTTGTAGTTTATGTTTTCATCCCCGGCATTGTCGAAGTTCATTATGCTATCTTTGTATTTAGCAAAGAAGAATATTTTAATGAATACAAACAAATAGAAGAAACAGCAGTTAAAAATGGTTTTAAAAAAGAACTAGTACATAAAAAGGTGCAGAAATTCAAGAGACAAAAACATATCAAAGAAACCACAACACTTTCAGCAAGAAAAGATAAACTAATTTTTAAAAAATTCACATATCATCCATGGGCCACAAAAAAATTTCAGAATATTCTTAAAGATTTTAATATCAGGTTGGCACCGATTAATAGATTTAATGTTAAAAACTTACTGATAGATAATGTTAATGACAGTATTCCACAAGAAGAAAAAACAGGTATTTACAAAATAAACTGTGCAGAATGTGAAAAAAATCTACATTGGAAAAACAAAGAGAAACATAGGCACACGGTTAAAGGAACATTTCAGGAACATAAAGTTCAAGCAAATAGAGAAATCAGCAGTAGCATATCATTTTTGGACACAAAATCATGACATAATAAATAAAGCAAAATTATTAAAATCAATACAAGGACCTACGGAATTAGCAACCTGGGAGAAAATCTACATCTACAAATACAAAGACAGCATAATGAACTTCGACAATACTGGGGATGAAAACATAAACTACAAGTTTATCACACCACCACCAGAGCAGAATATACATTCCCACAGCTCAACGAATGATCTGACATTTGAACTTCAGCCTGGCTGAAGATGGGAACTAAATGTTCTCGAAACCGGTTTCATACATTTATGAAAAGTAAGTGAAGCTTTAAGAGTGTGTAGTTCAACTGAATCATACAATGATATCAATATAATTAGCCTCACTGTGCAAGTTCCAATTTACATTTAAGTATTGGGTTAATGTTTGTTTATTTTTTCATGTCTTGCATTTGTTCTTTATCCTTCCTTTTATTATTTTGGCTATTTTGGATATAAATTTATTTGAGGTCTTTTGTTGTTTTAAACAGAGTTTTGCATAGTTTTGAACATTTTTTGTCCACAGTTTAATATGTTAATATTAAACATTATTTCTCAACATCAGTCTTGCAGATTAGGGTAGCTAAGGTCACTAAAGCACAGGCATATGAACAAGAGGTCTGTGGTTTTGAATCTCTGAGGACACTTTCTATGATTGAAGTTTTTTTCTGATTTTCTTCAGTCCACATCAGTGGCAAATGTTGGGAAGGTACCCTAATGCTTCCTTCTCAAAATATTGTTTTTGCAATTTATCATTTCATCTCAAGTGCCATCTTTGTGCAATACTTGTGATGTGCCAAAATAGTAAAAAGTGTTTTAAACACAATTAAAATAGTCTCAAGTCTTGGAGGTCTTAGCAATAAGAATAGAATATAAATGGTAAATAAGCATTTAGTTATCAATTAGACACTTTAATCTAGGCTCTTTGTGCAAAAGTTTTCTCTCTTTAGTCAACTTATCATTTATGAATTAAGCATTAGCCATTTATTTTTTTCATAGTCATTCTTTGTTTAACATATTTTCCCAACTTCTATTCAGCTTAAAATTCCAAGTTTGCTATTAAGATATCTCAAGTAAATTTTTAAAAATAAATATAATGCAAGTATTTTCTTTAACACAAAATAAAAAATAAGCTTATACTATTGCTAGTTTGCTTAGTTAACAGAGGCCTCTGAATAAATTTTTATGTTCATTTTATTCAATTTTCTAATATTCCCTCTAGTTTGAGATGCAAATCATATAAATATTTACACTAGAAGTACAGCAATAAGTACTTAAAAGAGAGTGTTCATTTAAAATTTTTATATTTAAAAATTTATGTGAAAATGCCCAATTTCTGCATGGAAAAAATATTCATGCAATATATCTTTACATAACCTATAAAAATATTTTTCAGTTATCCAGCCAGTCTTTGTCGCAGAGTTGTCAAATAAGAGAGATTTTACTGTGCTTCTATTGCTCTTGCTTCTACCAAGCAAGGTGGCTTAGGACTTGCGTTCAGGATGTCCTGGGTTCAAATCTCTTTTGGTGAGTCTTTCTGACCTTGGGCTTTTTATCATTTTCCATTGTCACTTAGATAAATCTGGAGTGATCCACAAATTTCCAATTTCCAGTTCATATTATTTTCGTTTCATAATCTGGTGGCAGGGTAGAAAATATCATGCAATGTGTGATGTGTGAAGGGGGACTTTGCTCACTGAAAAAGTTTCTGCTCTGGCATCTGATGTGGAGCAGTCCTTCCCAGAGGCTCAGGCTTCTTGCAGCTTATATATGGATTTGGGGTCATTCAATCTGGAAACAATGGGGACTCTGCCTGTAGCCCCAGTCCTGACTGCCCTTCCTCCTGGTGATACAATAAGATACAAAAGATCATCATTTCGCCTGTGTCTGAAATCTAACTCAGTTCAATTCAATGATTAACATTCTTTACTCAGGTAGCTGTTATATCCTTTTTATAATAGTGTTTAAAAGATTATTTTAATTTTGTTAATGGAAAATTAGGAGATTATAGAGGGAAAGAAAACGATCCAGGCATTAAATGCAAAAATCAAAAACTCCTGTTTCCATCAATTTTTTTTCTCTTCCTCTATATCCTTTTTCTATCAATTTTTTTTTCCTCTCCCTTTGTACCAGAAAATATTTTCTCAGTAGGTATTTATCTCAGAAAGTGCAATTAATCAGCATTTCATTTTGGTATTCCTCTATGTGGCTACAAATAGATTTATTAATATATTTCATTAATTGATATCATTGTATGATTCAGTTGAACTACACATTCTTGAAGATTCACTTACTTTTCATAAATGTATGGAACCGGTTTCGAGAATATTTAGTTCCCATCTTCAAATATTTCGTTAATTTAAAAAGTTTTAACTCTCTGTAAGTGTTGCAAAATAAATAAAAATGGTAGCATATGAAAAAGTTTATTTTTTATAAAGCTGTATAACATTATAAAAATGCTTATTTTAATGGAGTAATAAAGCATGCATCATGTGTGACTATTAAAATTTTCACTTGAGAAAATGTATCTTGAATAGGATATAGTTCAGTGCTAAAACCATAGTCTATTCTATGTTTTCTTCACTTAATTCTGGTTCAGTTTACATGTGAGAAGACCTGTTTAGCAATATTACAATAATTTACTGCTTTAAAATGTGTTAGATGTTCAGATTATTAACCATGGGTCTAAAATAAGGATTAGAAGCTAATGATGCTTCTTATTTGAGCATTTCCTTTAAAAGCTGTTGAAAAGATTAGCAATAATCTATTCACAAAGTAGTCATCAGGTTTTAAGTGGAATATTCAAAGTTATTTTTAAACTCATTTTTAAAATGTGCAGGTTTGATTTACATCCTGAGTAAGAAGCTGTATATCTTGATACTTTAATTTAATCAACTGTTATTGGTATATTTTTCACAGAACTGGAATTCATGCCATGCTTGGACAGCATTTGAGATTTTTCTAAATGTAGCAGATATCAAAGAGCGGCATCACATCACAACTCTAGAGCCATTTGATGAATTTGAAGAATGGTATCTTGAGGGTAGTCATTTTGCATTAGTTGTGGCAAGTCGTGGCAAGCTAACTGACTGGCATCAGGAATATTTAGAACCTCCTCCTGTTCGTCATTATGAAGAGAGGCCCCAAGTGCATTTGGATATAGTGCCGGGGCCACACAATATCCTCAGATTTGCTCATAAGACAGCAATATTGGGGAAGAATATTGTCATAGTAGGAGGATTTGGTCCTTCATCTTCCAGTAAACACAGTCGCAGAGGAGAAACTGTGGTCTTTAACATCAGGTATGTAGCTAGCACACTATGGATAGCTGATATTTAGAGTTGCATATAGTCTCTTTCCATTCAAAGGAGTGAGGAGTGAAAATAAAGTCGGAAAAGTATGATAAACTTGAATTAGAGCAGTTTCATGTCAATTATGCTGTATAAAACTAATTTCTCATGCTGCCGCTCCTCCTAGGCCGTGACTGACTTCCTTACACTCATTGCGCATAATTTTATAATTTAGTTTGCTAATTCTTTAATTTTTTTTATTATTGCATAGTTTCTGCCTTAAAAGTGCATTTTCATAGGAAGCAGAAATCAAAGCAAATTAAATAATTGTATTAACTTTGGAATTAATATAATTCTGCTGCTGGATAACTGGAAAATATTTTTATAGGTAGGCTGCCTCTAAGATGCAACTACATTGACCTAATTAGAATGAGGGTGAATAATAGATAATGTAATATTCTAAATTGTATGTTTTCAAAAGTTAACCCAAACTTCATTTACAGGATTTTTAAATTAGGGCTTGTTTCAGAAACCTTTGTTTCCATCTTCAACTGTTGACTGAATGCTGGGTAAGTTTTAGTTAGACTATTTGGTGTAATCATGGGTGAATCTGAGTTGCTTCTCTGTCTGTAACTGTTGGCTGGAATAGGAATTTACTGACCCATTTTCAGATGACAAGTAAGCTATCTTTTTCCTTCTTAGAAAAACAAAACAGATTACTATTGTAATCTTAAAAGAAGTTAGGAACAGTGAAGTTATTAAATATACAAATGAGTCAGTGTTAGGTGACACTAAAACTTCACTAACTGGTTAATTCATCAGAACATGTTTCAAGAGCATTCACTGTCATCCTCAGCTGGGACCAACTTACCCTGGCTCTGGTGGTTCCATTAGATAACGAAATAGGAAGTCCATTGGTGGAATGTCAAAATTCATAACTCTATATTTATTTTTTAAATATAAATCTTTTCCCATATCATCAATTCCTTGGGATTGGTGGTAGCTATTAAAAGTTTGGCTTCTCCTGCAATGTCATGATCTTAAGTCCAAAAATGATCTACAACTGCCCATTGATCCACTTGTTTATATCTTACATTTCTGAAATGTTCTTTGGTCCTTGTCTCCAAATTTCGCATTGTTTTGCCTATATATATATATATATATCTGATCACACTCCAAACAATCTATCCGATACACTCCTGCCTTTTTGCTGGGTGGAATATAGGATATATATAGTACAGATTACTATATATATCCTCTCTACAAGTAAGCAATATACACTTGACTTTTTGCCATTTTCTCCACAAAAGTCAAGTTTTTGGCATCATTATCACATGTCACTAAGCAGTATAAATATTTGTAGGAGCTTTTAATTGTCTGAATAGTTAAGAATCAAATAGAGGATTTTGACATTTCACTCTGTGTTTTGTATAATTGCTGTAGTGGTAATGCAAGACTTTGGTTTTTTAGTCAACCTAGTTATTAAATTGGGTTATTTTGGGTTTACTATATTTTAATAAATTTTGTTATAAGTAATGAAATCAGAGAGTACTATTAATTGCAAAATCAGTAAGCAATGCTCCTATTGGAAGAGAGATCGAGAAAAAAAAAATGAAAGATATTTAAAGCACAAATAACATAAATTTGTTATTCTAACAAAATTGGTACCAATTATCATTGTACTATTTTTAATTGCAATGTAAGCTTTGGTTATAATAAAATAATAATAGATGTTTACAATAACATAATTATTTTCATGAGACATCCTGCAATAGTAATAGTAATAAAAACATTTATTTATTTAATATTTTTAAGTGCTAAATAGGATACAAAAGAAATTAAAAGTCTTCTAGGTTCTGACCCTCACCACTGTTCTATAGACCATTATAATATTTCATACAATAATTGACGGCAATAACAATGCCAGGCAATGGATCTGCAATATATATTTCACTGAAATAATGTATATTTAATATTTAAGTTATATTACATAATTTAATTATTTTCTAACTAAAAATGAACATGTTCAAACCATTTCTAAACAAATCTGAATACATCTACATCTGGTAATCAAATTTTGAACATGCAATAGAGATTTTTTTACAATAGTTTAAAGGCATTTTGTATAAAACAGAATGAGATTTACAATATTAATTTGCAGATTTTCACAAATTATAAAGTTCATAGTACTGCTGATAGGGTCATTTTTAGTTTATTTCACTTCTTGTAAAATTAAAATTGGTGAACTTGTCTGGTTTTGGATGCAAGCTTCTCTTAGTTGTCAATTATATAAATAAGTGTTCATTTCTGACTGTACAGATGCCTACAATTCTCATAGCTGTACAGAAGGAAGCTGAGTCATTTTCTGTTTACTTTATTTTATGAAATAGTGCTGTATTTCCTTTAATTTAATTTAATGGAGCATAAAAACTTAATTTACAATTTAACATCCTCTTCATTGTAAATGTATTTTAATGTTACCAGTTTCTATAAATATGACTCCAGTATACAGTAATATTATCAAGACTACTTTTATGAAACACTAGACTGCTAGGCCCACTTTTTAAGCATTTACAGCAAAAACAACGCAATTTATAGAGCAAGAAGCTTTCAAAGCAGCGGGTACAGTAATATGCATTATTACATAAAGGTGAATTTGTCAATGACCCAAACAAAATATGGTCATTATTTAGTGATTTTTTTTTGTAAATGTTGGAATAATATATACTACAAATCAGATAATTGCATAAGTACTCAAACTTCATTAACTAACTTCATGTTTTTGAGTGATACAAGTGTTGAAGAGATTATCAAATAAGTAATAATTTTTTTTAAAAATCAATTTTTTTCTGGCAGGGATTGTAAATCCCCTAAAATACTGAAAAAATGCAAAGATGCCCTTGCATCTTAGAATAGATTAATTAATTATTCCATAAATGAATGCATATTCCCAGATTGCCTAAAACTAAGTATAATTAAATTTGTATATAAAAAGGACAGTAGACTTGATATAAATAATTATAGGTGTATATCATTCACCTCTATGTTTGGAAAATTGTTTGAAAAAGTTTTATTAATTAGAATTCCATGTTTTTTAGTTAAGTATAGTATAATTAACTGTCATAAGCATGGATTCAGAAAGGGCCATTCTATATAATAGCTGTCACAGATTTTATGCATAAATTACAAAGGTATATGTACTACAGGGATATTTGTTAACCTACCTAAGGCTCTTGAATGTGTGTCACATTTTACACTTTTAAATAAATTGGAAATCAATGTTATAAGGGCAAAAATACATAACATGATTCAGTCTTACTTAGTAATAGGATATGTGTAACAGAAGTACATACTAAAACAGAAAAATTTATTTTGAATCGACAGATTGTAACCATGGGTGTACCACAGGGTATTGGAACCTCTGTTGTTCTTAATATATGTAAACAACTTGCTATATGACATAACATTTACTCCCTTATCATATGCTGATGACACCTCTATGATTTGTTCTAATAAATTTCTAAACAGTTTAGGGGAAACAATTAATGATTGCCTGGAAAAAATGTCGATTTACTTAATGAAATAAACTTAAAAAATTTAATTAATTCTGTTTGAACATTCCAATTTACATAAGGAGACAGATATTGCAGTAATTATTCCAAAATGGAAAAAGTCACTAGCTAAATTTCTTAGGATTACATTTGGATTACCAACTAACTTGGAAATCCCCTGTCTAGTATATATGTAAAAAAATTAGCTGAAGCTTATACCTGTTAAGGTATCTATCTTTATATCTAGGTGATAATATACTATTAACTGTATGTTATGACATAGTTTACCCATTTTTATCATATGACATAAAAGTATGGGGAAGTACTGGTAATACCAATATGAGAGAATTTTAGTTTTACAAAAGAAATGTCTACAATGTATAAATGGATTAGTTAGCATGGAGTCAGGCAAAAATGTTTTTAGGGAAAAGGATATCTTTACAGTGGTTGGATTATATGGATATGAGAATTGATAACATAATAAATAGTGACACGTATAATTATAATATTAGAGGTAAGGATAACTTCCATACAATTTGCATAAATTTTAAATCAGCTCATAAAGATTCATTAATAAATGTTTGATGCTATATAATAAATTGTCAACACCAATTAAGGCACATATAGGAAATAAATTTAAATGTGAGTTAAAAAAGTACCTAATATATACAGGTTAGATGAAGTAATTAATAAGGTATATAATATAGATGTATACATAGGTTAGACAAACTATAGTAATGTAATAAGGGACTATTTTTTTGTATGTATTTTGTAAATCATTTGTACCTTATGAATAATTATCAACAATGTCAGACACTTGTAATGAGTATATTGAAAGTAAATATAAGGTGCATTCAAGTTATAACACCTCCAATTTTTTTTCTCACTAACTAATCACATGTAAACTATAAAACTTGTGTCACTTCTCGATGTAATCTCTCTGCAGTTGTACACATTTTTCACAACATCAACACTATAATTCCATGGCCACAGCGAACCTTCTGTTTGGAAAATCGCTGATGCAATAATGGCAAGGCTAGTAAAATGTGTGACCATGCAAGAGTATCTTCATTGTTGGAAACAGCCGAAGTCACTAGGAGCCAAGTCAGGTGAGTAGGGAGCACGAGGAATCAATTCAAAGTTGTTTTCATGAAGAAACTGCTGCGTCATGTTCACCTGATGTGATGGGGCATTGTCTATGAAAGAGCATACATGCAGCCTTTTCCACTTGTTTTTCATGCAATGCTGGAAGGAGATTCTTTCTCCAAAACATCTTCGTAGGATGCACCCGTCACCGTAGTGCCCTTTGGAACACAATGAGTAAGGATTACTCCATTGCTGTTCCAGAACATGGCCACCATAATTTTTTCTGCACTCGCGCTTACCTAAATTTTTTTGGTGGCAGTGAATCTGAGTGTTTCCATTCAGCAGACTGATGCTTCATTTCTGGATTGAAAAATAGCATCCATGTCTCTCATCCACTGTCACAGTTAATGAAAAGAATGTCCCATTCATGCTGTCATCATGCGTCAACATTGCCTTGCAACATGCCACATGTGCAGCCTTGTGGTCATCCTTCAGCATTTGTTGCACCCACCTGGAGGACACTTTTCACATTTTCAGGTCATCGTGCAGGATTGTGTGTACAGATCCCACAGAAATGCCAACTTTGTAGGCAATGTGTTCCACACTCATTTAGTGATCTTCCTTCCACTCGCTTGATCATGTTGTCAGATCGGCTTGTGTGAGGTTGAGATTGCCTTGGTTTGTTGTCACATGACAATCTGCCCTCCTTGAACTGTCGCACCCATGAATGCACACTAGACACTTCCATGACACCATCACCACATGTCTCATTCAACTAGTGATGAATTTCAATCAGTGTCAAACAATGCAAATGAAGAAAACGAATGAATTTCTTGTAATGAAAATGTCACCATTTTGAAGTATGAAAAACAACAATCCTTCTCACTCATGCCGCTGCTGCTAGAGTGTCATACAGTGCTGCCATTTCTGTCATGTGTTGATGAGTGCCTGTGTATTTTAAAACAAACCACATGTTTCTATCTGTTTCGAGTGCTGAGAAAAAAATCGAAGGTGTTATAACTTGAATGCACCATATATCATCATCATCATCATCATCATCATCATCATCAATGTTATTGTTGTCACTGTTATTATTATTGTTATTATTATTATTATTATTATTATTATACCATCACCACGTGTAATTCATTTTGTTACAGCTCTGCCGAGGACAAGAATCTTCGGGTTATAGTGAAAAATTTCACTTCCCAAATGATTCAACTCAAAAATGGGACTATCTTGGATCTCATGTACCATACTTGTACACCCTTAGCTATTTCAAAAAAGGTATTGGTGTTTGGAGGACGGCGTTCTCCTGCTAAGGAAAATAGCATTTGGCCACCTGTAGTTTTAACTCCATCCAGTAGCATGGTATTGGGTGTAACAGATTTCAATTTGCAAGGAGATGTAGCTCCCTCACCAAGATGGAGACACACTGCTGTCTGCTTTCCAAACATTTCAGCCACCAAGGATCAGATTTTGATTTTTGGAGGAAGGAATGCTCAATTAGAGGTATGTGACATAAATATATGAATTGACCTTGCATAATGCATACATTAGTAATATTTTGCAAACTTGTGAGAAGGTATATTCCAAAGTGAAAGAGTGGTCTTATGACTTAATGAGTTCTATATTATATCAAGGGTGCGCAATTCTGGAAAGTCCTGCTTTCTTTCAAGAATCTTGCCCAGGTTCTTCTATCAAAAGCATTATTGTTAAATTTATAAGGAATTTTTGTTATTTTCAACACACATCAATCCAACTTTGTAAATTTGCCAATTCTTTGAGTTCCATATGTTGTTAGTCAAGGATTTCTTCATTAATGTCTGATTCTGGGCTTGTATTTCATATAACTCACCATTTTGTTTATATATCTTGAATAATGTAACTTATCCAACAATTCTATATATATACTGAAATGCGTGATCTGGATATCAAAATTAGCAAAAACTATTTGCTTATAATATAATCAGAACAGCTACTCACAGGGAGAAGTGCTCAAGTGATCTGTAACTCAAATAACTTAATACATATAAACTTACTAGGAGTAAAAAGCAACTGTTACTTTTAAATTACATTTTTAAAAAGTTCAATATACCTCAGTGCTCTAAGGGTAACTCATTGTCCTGAACCCAAGGTCCTGGCTGAGGTTGATATAATTTTCCAGATGTAAAAATCTCAAGTGCAAGCAAGTTCTCTGGAATAAACTTAAAGTGTGGGTCCCATGTTGTAGATTTATGGCACATTAAAGTATTCCATACTGAAAAAAGAGGCCCCTGTGTAACATACAGGCCTTTTCATGTCCAAGTAATACCTTAGCATCACATTTGGCACTTGAAAAGATGGGCTGACCACTTATCCTTCTGACATCTGTGGGTGCTAAGCTAGCTAAATTCGAAATGTTTACATGTTTCATTAGGACTTGGAACAGGCCTTAGGCATAATTCTTTATTTTAATGAAGATGAAAAATTGCAGGCTGTATTCATAGATTTCAGATTCATACAAACTAGCTATTTGCTAAGTTAATCTTGGTTAGACTATTTTGATGGCATTCATATATGCAAAATCAGTCATATATATAAGTCAATGGGTGCACGAATTAGGTTTAAAATTTTAATTTTCCATAATCATGAGTTGCCCAAACTGTTTCACTTCAATAATATATAATTTATTCTTTACCATACGAGGTGGTATCCAGAATATTCCGGACTGTTGCTGCCATCTGGTCAAAAAGTTACTTTGAGACTAATGACCACCGTCACCTCAAAGTAGTTCCCTTCCACACATATACACCGGTCCCAGTGATTCTGCCATTTTCCAAGTCCATTTTGGAAGTCATGTTCTTTGAGGATGTTTAGCACAGAGAGCATTTCTTCTTAAATTCTCTCAATTGTGCCGAACCGACATTCTTTCAACTTGATTTTCAGTTTGGGGAATAGAGCGAAGTTGCAGGGTGTGCCAAATCAGGCTAGTACGGTGGGTGGGGGACAACCGTCATGTTGTTTTTCGTCAAAAAGCTCCTGGTAAACAAGGAATTGTGATAGGGCGCATTATCGTGATGTAACAGCCAGTTCTCTTGTCGCCAAAGTTCGAGCCGTCGCAAAACGTCACAGTTGTACGTGGAATTCACTGTTTGATTTGGTGGGACGAATTCTTTGTGCACAATCCCCTTGGTATCAAAGAAAACGAAGAGCATGCTCTTGACTTTGCTCTTCACTTGTCTCGCTTTTTTTTGGTCTTGGGGAGTTTGGACTCTTCCACTGGGAGGATTGTTGTTTTGTCTCAGGGCCATAAGCGTACATCCAGCTCTCGTCGCCGGTGATGACCCTGGACAAGAAGGTTGAGTCATCGGATACGGCCTGACGAAGCTCCGTGCAAACTTCAACACGCTGCGCCTTCTGATCAGCAGTCAGGATCCTTGGCACAAATTTTGCGGCCACACGATGTATGCCCAATTCATCAGTTAAAATTTGTTGGCATGTCGCATAACCAATTTCCACTTCATGAGCAAAGTCTTCAATGGTTCGTCGTCGATCCTCACGAACGAGATGTTGAACTTTGGCAACGATGCCAGGCGTTGTGCAACTGATGGGCCTATCGGTGTGAGCATCCTCTTCAATAGCTGTACGGCCGACCCTGAACCGAGCATGCCACTCAAACACATGTGTACGGTTCATGCTTTGTCTCCCAAATACTTTATGAAACATTGCGAGGGTCTCCATAGCATCTTTCCCGAGATTTGCACAGAATTTGATGCACACTCTCTGTTCTGATCTTGGATCCATCATAAAATCACCACACACTACATACAGAGTATCATGAAAAAACTATAGAATCTCAACACATCTACTGCATGAAACTTTAAACACTCACTCATCAGATGTGCTAGTGCTGCCACCTAGCGGTACAAAACTCTACTGCAACTACTGTCGAGATGGCAGCACCAGTCCCATATATTGTGGATACCACCTCGTATGTAAGAATGTATTTGCTCAACACTTCTTTTTCTCTCACACTCATTTCTTCCTTTCTTTTATTAGTATTCTCATGCTAAATCCCTTCCTTGGAATATTATTCTTTGGTAGTCTGCATCATTCTATGTAAATAATGTTATTGTAATTATTTTGCCAAGAACATTTTTGTGTGACTATTGTGATTTAAATTTTTGTTTCTTACTTAAATGAAGCTGCCTTGAACTAAAAATCCATTTCATTTACCAGCTGAAGTTCTAGACAAATAGTTTATCTGCATAAAACTTTTTAAAAGTTAATCTTTTTAGAAATATGAGTAATATTGCATAGAGTTTTGTTATAAAGCTTGTATTTACCTAAATTTTAAAAAAGCTGTGTTGTTTTGTTGACAAAATACTTGGACTATAAAGGCAATTTGTTTTATATTTAATATATTTGTTTTATATAATATGAGATAATCATAATTATTTCTTTTAGGTACTGGGAGATCTCTTCATATTAGAAGTAGCAACAGAAATCAGCTCTAGGGAAATAAAGGCTAATGTTCCAGCTGAATGGCCATGTGCTCGTTTTTCTCACTCAGCAGTGTCAAGTGGTGGTAATACAATGTATGTGAGTGGTGGACTTGGAGAAAATCTTGTATCCTTAAATGATGTCTGGTGCTTTGATCTCATTTCTGAAACTTGGACTGAGATTCCTGTAGTGGGCATGCTACCTCGGTTTTCACATACCTCTGCTGTCTGCCTTGACAGCCATGTCTTGTTCCTTGTGGGTGGTGTCAACACACTACCAGGAGAGCAACCAGGAATATGTGCCATCAATTTGGATACCTATGCATGTAAAGAATACCGTCTGCCAGTAAGTTCATGATTTATTTGTTCTTAATTTATAGATGTTATGGTTTTACCAGTTTTAGCAATTGCTTTCAAATCAAAAAGTTGACATTTTTTTTTTATTTTCATTTTATAGAACCTAAAAAGAATGTAAATAACACTTGAGTATGAGGATCATTTTAAAAGTTCTCAGAAGAACCCACATACTGCAGCTATAGTTCCAAACCAATTATTATTGTATCAAAATTTGGCATCTTTCACAGAAATAGCTGTGTAATGATGTTTTGCATTTTGAAGGCCTGTAGTAGGTATTGCTTATTGTTGTAGTGTAAAGATATATATTTTGGAAAAATAGATAAGATTCAACAGCATGTAATAATTAAACAACAAAGTTTATAGCAGCAACAAAGTTTATAGAGACATAACAAATACTCTAGTGGATTCTGTGCCATCATTTTGACTGCTTTCAAGTGGATCACTGAGTTTAAATTTGTTCATAAAGCTTGGAAGATAAACTACTAATGAATAAAACCCTTTTACCATTTTATTTCGTGTATTATCAGTGTCCACTGCCTGTGGTGCCTCAATAGAAAAAATGAGCATTAAACAATAATAATGATAATAATAACAATAATAATAAGCCAAAATTGGCAATCATATCAGAAATTGTTGAGAAAGTGTGCACAATATGTTATTTGAGGATTACTGAGGTGTCAGAAATTGCTGAACCTATAGGCATTTAAGGCAAATGGGTATTTTACATTTTGATTGGGGCATTATGCAAGAAAAAATTATCTGCAAGATGGGTGCTGCTGCTGTGTACACTCATATCAAATCAAAATGCAAATCTTTGAGCCAAGTTTGATGTGTTTTTAGAGCAATCTGATTAATTTTATTAATCAATTTATTACCAATGATGAAACATAGTGCATTATTACAAACCAGAGACAAAACAATGGAAGTAGCATAATTCTCCTCCACCAAAGAAGCCCATATGGACAAAGTCAGCATAAAAGATCATGGCATCAGTTTTCTGGGATGCTCCTGCTGATGGAATATTTTCCTAATAGGTCATCTACTAAAGCATGCAGCATTAAACTTTTGAACCACATATATGCCGAAAATAACAAGTTTTATAAAAATGAAAATGTCTTGAATGAAAACAATGCTCACCCTCATTAATGTGTTATTAGAAAAAACTTAAAGCATCAATTTTAAAGATCTGGAGAAATCTGATTTCTGTAATGAGACTTTCTGTCTTTAGAACATTGCAGTAGTGTCAAGGAATGATGATTAGAAATTAGAACAAGTTCAAAAGAATTACCTGTGTTTTGTGCTTCATTCTGAGAACTTTTCTATTGACCATCATAATTAAAAAGCCTAAACATCTATTAACAATTCTTAATTAGCTGGTGAGTCAGTTAGTAAGTGAGTCCACTTACCATTGATTATACAGAACATTAAATAAAATATAATGAACTTTTGTAACAGTGATGTCAAATATTAACATTGAGTCGAGATTGTAACATACACATCACTAAGATTTTAATAAAAAGGAAGAGTATCGTCAGTTCCTGATCGACTGTCAGACAGCTTATGGTGTGGCAATGGCCTGTGAAACATGTTCTATATAATTCAATGATAAGTGAATCATAACAGTATTAAATCAACTCACCAGCTAATTAAGAATATATTAGCTGCTTCACTGTATTAGTTTCACCTCAAAATTAGTTTTAAATATGATCTATTAACAAGTATTTTGGTTGGCATTTGTTTTTTCCTTATGAATTTTTTTTCTGGTTATCCATAAAACATAAATTAACCTGTGGTTTCGACACTTAAAGAACTGTATGTAATGATTAGTCCTTGAAGTGACTGTACTCATAATATTTGTATGCCTCTATGTGATATAACAACAATGCAATCTTTCTTTTTTTATTAGATTGTTACAAATGATTTTGAACATCTTCCTTGTTTATTAACCAGGGCTTCATAGTTATTAACTGTGCTAGATTGATAAAAATAAACTTGTTGTAAATTTGTTGAAATTTATTGAAAGTGATAAGAAATTACAAACTACAAGGGGTTTCCACCTATCTGGCCCAGGCCATTTTAAGTTTACCTCCTAATGATTACAGAAATTTTAATACATTAATGATTTTATACTAACCCTTTATCTAAATTCTAAATAAATAAAGTACAAAATTTCCACCCTGATTGCATCAGACCCCAGTTCCCAGTTCATCAGCAGTAGCTCCAACCCAACTCAGGGGGCTAAAATAAAATATTTCAATTACTGTACCTATACCTTTATTTTATTAGCTAGCTACAGTTTCTACAAACTACTAATTCTTTTATTTCTGAAACATCTACTATAATGAAATTTGAATTTTATAAAATGCTAAGAAAAATTTAAATACAAATTGAAACCTAAAACTTAAAAATTGCTCTATCGGCATTAATGTTTGTTTTTTCATAATGAAACTCTGCATATGCCTTTAAATAAAATAAAAAATATAGTTTCTGAAAATAAGAGAAATACATTCTCCTTATGAATTTGTTTGACATTTTAAAATATGTTAATTTGTCACTATTGTATATGGCAATTTTGCAAACTACAACAGGGTCTCCATCTATCTTTAAGTGTAACCCCTACAATTACAATTGTAGATAGAGTAATACATTTATACTAATGGCAATAAGTGAGATTAAAGATCTGATAGATGATATAACATTTCAAGAGGTATAAGCATCTGGATAATCTTTACCTAAATTCTGGATAGTTAAACAAAGTACAAAATTTCTACATTGATTGTGTCATTTCCCAGACCTCAGTTCATCAGCCTGGAATGCTTGGGTACCAGGCTCCAACCAAGTAATAAATGGTTGAAGTTAAAAAAGCAAATTACAGCAAATCAAATGTTTAGTGGTCAAAGACAAATTAGGAATCTTGGAGAATATTTATATAGAGTTAAGAACAAATGGTAATGGTTAATGAGAAGAGAGAATCTGTGCATGATTGTGTTTGCCTTGTATAATTTACTAGTAGTAATATTATTGATTATGTATAGTAGATTAAAGGTTTAAATGTGTATGGATGTAAGCTAGTTAAAGACAGGGGTTCTACAAATGAGAACATATTTATTAACAGTTTTAATGATTATTGAATTGTATAAAATTTTTAGTTTATGTTGTTATAGTGTTTCATGTTTAGTAGAAGGGGCTGTGCCAAAGTCTTCTGGATATACCAGTAGGATAAACCAGTACCTGACAAACCGAGGACTGGGGATTAGCAAACAGTGTTAAATTAGTTAGTTGAATGGTGAAAATTAGTATGTTGAAATGTTTATATCAGAATAATTTAAAATATTGGCCTGGAATAGAACCAGATCATATGTAATGTTTCGGGCTTAGTGCTATATAAGACATTATTCTGGTATTATGATTCTCTAATGATGATAATTAACCCTTTGCCCAATGGCTATTTAAATCATACACTGTCTGCTCCCAAATACCCAACATAAGTGTGCTATCTAAAGGATCATGCTATTTAACCATCTTCATCCCTCGCACTTACCCATGCTTTCAGGTGTATCATACACATCAAAAACTTTTTGAGGTAAGTGTGATATGCATTATATTATTTAATAAATCATTTCATGGAAAATGAGTGGACATAATGAAGGTTTGAAAAGCATTTGTTTTGATGCACGTACAGGGCTTTTGGCTGGGGCTGGGGCTGGGGCTGGGGCTCATTTAAACTTGAACTTTACATGTCTATAGGTGGAAGAGGTTGAAATGGCAATATTCTCCCTCATACAATATCATTAAAGGTTACAAGCTACACAAAGCAAGAAAGAGAAAGCAGGAGAGAAAATCATGCATTAGTTTGCCATTCACAAGATCTATATAAAAAAATGTAACACAGGCTAATGTTAGAATCAATATATAAAGCTCTTTTTATGAGGTTGTGAGCCAGGGAAGACTGGTTCAAGCATTTTCATACAGTGCTTTCAAATGTTGTACATTAACACGTGAATTTCCAGAATATCTATTTACTTAATTCAGTAGTATCCATAGTGCTGCCCTCTAGTACAACCCAATGGATTGTCTGGGCAAAATATGATTTTCTAGCTGTGTTGAATCAGTTTTTGTAACTTTTTTTAAAGACACAAACAGCCTTAATTTCAAAAGTATTCTTATAACACTTTCATTGTAGAGAGCTTGATGTAAATCTATGCACATGGAATTCTATATGAAAACGTCTAATCCTAAGTTACAAATACTGTTTCAGTTTTTATAATATTTGTGAGCAGTGAGCAAGTGCTTATATAAAAGGTAGGGGCATATGAATGTTTTATCTCATTCATTCACCCTCAAATTATGAATGTTCAGTTCAGTATTATCATGAGCCAAATTTAATATATGTTCTAGGCAGCATTTTTTTTTTAAATATCATCATATAATATTGAATACTTATTTTAATGCAAAGCACACAAAGCACATTTAATTGTGTCATTTTATTTAAAAAAAATCAAATAAGATTTTATTATAACTACTTAATATTTTTTGGCAACTCCCGAAAACCTTCAGCATAATGAATAGATGGTGATAATGATTATGAAATATACTTTAAATTAGTATTGTTAGATTTGGCATCTTCTGACATAAGATAATTAATATGACTACTCTCATAAGTTTATGTTTTTTCATCTCAAACTCCTATGCTGAATACCAGAAAATTTGCTTAGGACATAAGGCCACCTGATCTTATCCACACATCTATCCCTTCCAGAAATCAAAGGTGGGTCAACCAAACAGTGCCTGAGTGGCAGCAATGGATAGTATAGATGTATATTTTATTGGGAAAATGGGTGCCTGCTAAACATAGAAATGCATACTGGCAGTGGGAGACACATCAGATTTGCTTTTTAAAATGCTTTCACTTAAAAGCATTTATTTGATCTATAAAGAAAAATAAGAAAGGAAAAGACAGGTTAATTTTATCATGAAATAAGTTTCTTATAAATGTGTTAAGGTGATCATGTTTTTCAAAATTGTTAAATTTAAAATAAGATCTTTATTAGAATTAAAATATTATACGTTTAATACAACATGTAGCATAAGCCTTATTATAGCAAAATCTACATTAGAAAATTATGATTTTTTCAAGTTTGTGCGCAATATGCAGCATTATAATGCACATTAATTATATTTTTTTCCTTTAATTTGTTAAATGGTGAATTTATTTCAGTAATTCTGAAGCAAAACCTGCCCATTAATTTCTATTCATTTTTATTAATTACTGTTTAATATGATTTGTTTCATGTTTGCAGACTATAACATTTTTAGAAGAAATTAAATCATTTTATATTAGGTACTTCAGAAGTTAAATACATGCAGTAATTTCAAAGCAATGTAGGTATAATGATGGCTAAATAATGAGCTAGTTATAAACAACACAACTACTTGTGGGAATCTAGTATGAAATGCAAACAATAAATTCTTATATATTGATCGATACACTGTGGGTAATTTTCATACACTTCACTTACATGTTTTTAAAAACAGGACATGTTTCAAGAACCGTCGTTCCCATCGTCAGCTGTTGACCCACTGTTCTGATTGGTCCTCTGCAGGTTATTGAATTTTTGTGTGGTGGTTTCTAGTGGTGGTGAGATGAATTTAGAGAGGTAGTCCTCTGGCGGAAGGTCAAAATTCATTGCTGTTTTTCGGTGTTTTAAGATGAAAATATTCTCCCATGCTGCCAAGTCATAAGGATTGTTTAATTCTTTCAAAATTTTTATTTCTGGGTTCATTTCATGGTTATGGCTCCAATAATGATGTGCTACTGCTGACTTTTCCGTTTGTCTCAACTTAATGTTCCTAAAATGTTCCTTCTTGCGGGTTATCAAATTTCTTTTAGTTTTTCCTATATATTTTAGTTCACATTCCGAGCATTCTATTGAATATATTCCTGATTTCTTTACTGCTGGTAACTGGTCTTACCCAAGAAACATATTCATGACTCTCTCAAATTACTCAACTTGCAAGAAAGATCTATAACATTCACAATAGAAATGGAAAAAGATGGATGGCTTCCATTTCTAGATCTAAAAATCATCAAGAAAGATAATAAATTACAATTTGGAATATTTAGAAAACCCACACACACAGATAACTACATAAAAAAGAACAGTTTCAATCCAGTACCACACAAATATGCAGTGTTCAATAGTTTAGCTTTCAGACTGGTCAACATTCCCCTCAGTGATGCAGAATATAAGATAGAGTATGAACACATTATAAACACAGCTATAAACAATGGTTTCAGCATCCCCTTGATAATAAAAAGGATCAATAAATACAAATTAGGAAAATCCATAAAAGAAGCTTCGACTCTGGAGGTAATCAAAGAAAATCCAAGATATTGCAAATTCACCTACAATCCAAAAGCACACTACAAATTCAAAAATATTTTCAAAAAATTTAACATAACATTAGCTCCTATCAATAGATACAACATTAAATACCTCCTAGGATCAAAACTAAAAGAGCAGTTACCAGCAGTAAAGAAATCAGGAATATATTCAATAGAATGCTCGGAATGTGAACTAAAATATATAGGAAAAACTAAAAGAAATTTGATAACCAGCAAGAAGGAACATTTTAGGAACATTAAGTTGAGACAAACGGAAAAGTCAGCAGTAGCACATCATTATTGGAGCCATAACCATGAAATGAACCCAGAAATAAAAATTTTGAAAGAATTAAACAATCCTTATGACTTGGCAGCATGGGAGAATATTTTCATCTTAAAACACCGAAAAACAGCAATGAATTTTGACCTTCCGCCAGAGGACTACCTCTCCAAATTCATCTCACCACCACTAGAAACCACCACACAAAAATTCAATAACCTGCAGAGGACCAATCAGAACAGTGGGTCAACAGCTGACGATGGGAACGACGGTTCTTGAAATATGTCCTGTTTTTAAAAACATGTAAGTGAAGTGTATGAAAATTACCCACAGTGTATCAATCAATATACAAAACCTTCACTGTAAATAGCTTCAATATTTTAACAAATACGTTAATAAATTCTTAATTTTGAAAATAATCACTCAAATTTCACCAGTTTTTAACTAAATTACTTGGACATGTTTCAGAGGCTGTTGGCCTTATCATTAGCATTTATTTATTGTTGACTTTCTGGCATAGTACACATACAGATATCTCTGTAAATTACATGAATATGGAGATGAGTTCATTATTCAGAAGATCAAAATTAACCAAATTTATTTTACTTTTGTGTTTAAATAATTTTTCCTTACAGTTAATTATATGGGTATCTGAAATCTTTTAGAAGCTTTGGTCATTTTGGAAATGATTTTCTGGTCAAAAATAAATTATTATTATTATTATTATTATTATTATTATTATTATTATTATTATTATTATTATTATTATTATTATTATTATTATTATTATTATTATTATTATTACTACTACTATTACTATTATTATTATTATTATTATTATTATTATTATTATTTTACTGCAGGCCTCGAGTTTGTCATTGTCAGAAAGTACATTAATTACAAAATGCTTTGATAAAGGTTATGTATGAAACAATTTGAAACAAGGTGTAATTTACCTCATAAAGGGGTATTTCCATTTATACTTAAATAATTACATTTAGCTATATTTATATGCATGTTTACTTCATTTATTCTATACATACCTCCTGTGATGCCTTAGTAGTTAAAATGGGCATCAAACACAAAAAAAATCCTCTACATATGTTTATCTATCAAGAAATTTTTCATTTCTGTTTGAAACTTTTCTCTCTTTGACTTTTCATTGTTAGTGGCATTTATTACATACAATTTTACAAATAACTCTTGGCTTTTTTTCAATAGCTTTTTGTTAACATTTAGATGATGATAATTGTTCTGAGTCAGAGTTCTATGGTTATGGCATTCCTTGTTTAGAATCTTGTCATTGTTTATGACAAATGGAATTACCTTATGTAAATTCTATCTAATTTGTCATCTAACACAGAATTTTTTTAAAATTGCTTATAATTTTTTGAAAGTTCTTAAATGAAGAACTACTTATACACAGATAATGATATTACAGATAACATTTTAGATTTCTTAAAAATATTGCTACATGATACTCTCCTGTGTACCCTATTTATACATCTCAAAAACTTTACTGAAGTATTAGTAATATATTCATATTTATACCACATGTACTTTTCCAAACTTCAAATGCATAACAAAAGTGATTTGGTATTGCTCACTTCTATGTGTGTGTTTATATTCAACATATTTAAACTGGTCTTATATATGCCTGACAGACTATTTGTTGATGGAAAGTCTGTCCTTTGTGGTAATTTTTAGCAGATTTTTGAAGCTGTATTTTTTAAACATATTCCAGTTTTTTTATATTGCATGTGTTACTTATACATAGTGTGTGTGTGCGTGTGTGGTTTTGTTGTTGTTGTTGTTGTTCTTCTTCTTCTTCTTCTTCTTCTTCTTCTTCTTCTTCTTCTTCTTCTTCTTCTTCTTCTTCTTCTTCTTCTTCTTCTTCTTCCTCCTCCTCCTCCTCCTCCTCCTCCTCCTCCTCCTCCTCCTCCTTCTTCTTCTTCTTCTTCTTCTTCTTCTTCTTCTTCTTCTTCTTCTTCTTCTTCTTCTTCTAACATGATAATTATATTGTCTATCCTTATGGGTGGGTTTACTAATCTAAACATTAGGCTTTTGTAAGTCTGTTTGGCTTTGGATTATAGTTACTGTTCTTAATTCTTGTATGTAATGTATTTTATTATTTTGATCCACACTTGGGGACACCAAAAATTCCAAAAGTGAAAATAACTTTTCTCGGGCTATCAAACAGGTGAATTCTGGAAGAAGTTCCAAGCTTTCAAGAGCTAATGTCCCACCCAGGAAAGCTTTAAGTCATGGTTCAATTCCAAAGGTATTTAAATAATGGAATATTTTGCTCTGGTGAAGGTGTGATGAACTGAATGTTTATGTTTTCATCCCCATAAGTGTCAAAGTTCATTAATCTGTCTCTGTATTTATAAATGTACATTCTCTCTCATGTTGCTGCTCTGTAGGTCCCTGTTTTGATTTTAATAATTTTATTTTTTCATTATGTTGTGATTTTCTGTTCAGAAATAAGATGCTACTACTGATTTATCCATTTGTTTATGTTTTATGTTCCTGAAGTGTTCTTTTAACCATGTGTCTGTTTCTCTTTGTTTTTCTAATATAGACTTTTTTGCATTCTGTACATCTGATTTGGTAAATACCCGCTTTTTTTCTCTGGTGGAATACTGTCATCATTATTACTGTCACCCAGGAGATTTTTAACATTAAATCTGCTAATTGGTGCCAATCCAAAATAAAAATTTTGTAGATTATTTTGAAATTAGTGCATAGCACATAGATGATATATGATTTTTTTTAAAAAATGAACTTATCTTTTCCAGCTAAAAGTGTTGTCACTTCTTTTTAAGTTTCTGCCTCTTGAACTTCTGTAGTTTTTGGTGAACTAATTGATTGCTAAATCCATTTTTAATCACTGCTCTTTCTATTTGCTTGTATTCTTTGGAGTATTCTTCTTTATTAATGGGTAGGTTAATAAACCATGCATTAAGCTGTTGATCACTGCATGTTTATGTGTTTTGGGATTAAATCCATCAGCTTTGATGTGATTGTCTGCATGCATGTTCTTTCTGTAGATTTCAAATTCCATGTTACCTTGATGTTTTATTATTTTAATATCCAGGAACAGTTACATGTTTTCTGTTTCTGTTTCATATTGAATGATATGCTTTTATCTTGTGTATTCAGAAGTTTTATTTTTTTGATCCTGATAAACAAATGCAGATTATAAAACCTCCTAAAAATTAATACAAAGGGAAAAATTTTCCTGTGAAATATTCAAGCATATATGAATGAGATGTAAATAGTACAATTAGAAGTAGAGAGGAAAAACCAAAAGAAACATCACTCTATGTTTCAAGGAACATGGGAAATGTCAAAAACAAGCACACACAGAAATCACCAATGGCATACCAATTTTGACATGAATTACAAAATTATTCAAAGTTTCTAGACATAATTCAGGAACCCATAAAATTAACAGTGTAGGAAGCCACAAAATCAAGAAAAATAACAATGACCTCTTCTCCAAATTCATGAGATTTACAGAAACACATACACATCACAACATTGAAATAATGCTGATAATGTAGGTAACAGCCTTGAAATATGTCCAAGTAATTTTGTTAAAAATTTTAAATGGGAGTGAATCTTGTTAACATTAAGTGTTGACGTAAATATGTTTATAACAAACAGTGAATAATAAAGCAGAACAAACACAGCAAACTAATTTACCCTAAATGATGTTTTATCTTGTCTTGCTATACTTGAAGTATACATAAATATAAAAAAGGGGGGTTCAACAAAAGAAAGAAAAAGAGAAAACAGAAGACTGATATAAACAAAATAGATTTAATTTTAATAAAGTAATACCTTTTTATAAAACAATGTCTGTTACAGATGCAGGAACCATCTCAACCAATTATGTTGCACAATCACTCAAGTGAAATACTGGAGGACAAGAAGACTCTATTAATAATTGGTGGTGGTGGTAATTGTTTCTCCTTTGGCACAACTTTTAATGCACATCTCATGTACATAGCATTGGAACAGTTTAGCATGTGACTTGAAAGTACATTCAAACCAATTCAGTGAAAGTTAAATGTATAGTTTTTGAAGTAAAGAAAATAAACAACTTTTTTAAAAAATTAAAAATGATTATCTGAAAAAGCTTAAAGGCTACAGGTAAGTCAAATTAAAGAGGCATTTGTGTTAGCATTTGCATAACATTACCAACTAATGAGAAAAAAATGCAATTGATAACTGTTTTGTAAAATTTTCCATCTAAACTTGTATGGAAATAGACACTACCATTGTTAGCATATGCAAAGAACAATTATATGCTTCAGCAAAGATTGGTGCAACTTCAAATTTACTTTCTTTCCCTTCCAAATGATCATCACTGCTCCCACCTAGAATGCAAGAATTCCTTGCATTCCAGTTGTCAGGTGACTGACCTCAGAGACTGTCATTTGTCATTTGTCATTATCCATGTGATTGAAATTTTACACTCATGGTGGAAGCTATCAAGGAAGCCACTTAAGCTGAAAACTATGGTTCAATGAGTAAACCAAGACATTGGCAATGCTGTTGTCTGCTTTAAAACTAAGAAAATAGCAGAGAAGCATACAATGCCTGCTCTACCCAAGTAAAATGACAGACATATAGATTGATCCTAAACTTAGGTATTCATTTTTTACACTAAACTTCACTTCCTTTAGCGGAGTTTAGTGTAAAAAATGAATGCCTAAGTTTAGGATATATTACCACTCCATTGTCAACAGCTTCGTAAGTACAATATTTATATAGATTGATTTTTGGTGAAGCTTGCACATAGGTGAGCAACACAAATAAAAGCTTTAAACTTATCTATAATATCAACAGAATGAATATAAGCATTATTAGGAGATGATGTGAATGTGTTTAAAAGCTAATAATATCCTACCATTCCATAAAGGAGCATCAACTTTTATAACTAAAATGCAAGCAAGAATGAAAAAATGGCAGCATTGTGAGCTGACATCACCGTTGTATCAACGGCAAGAAATATGCCAAATGAACAAAACTATAGAATTGTGTGGTTATGCCATTGAGATTGCAACACTGTCCAACTTGTGGTGTTTCTAAATCACATTTTCAGAAACATGAATAATCAAATAATGAATTAATTATCAATTCATATACACATGCTAACCTAAACCTAACCTCAAATGGATTCTAGAAACCGCAGCACCCA
This sequence comes from Metallyticus violacea, assembly GCA_030762175.1. Lineage (NCBI taxonomy): Eukaryota > Metazoa > Arthropoda > Insecta > Mantodea > Metallyticidae > Metallyticus > Metallyticus violacea. Next base: position 1,160,373 of record CM060836.1, on the reverse strand, counting down.
GTGGTTTACTATAGTTCACTACGGCCTCACAGCCACTACTCATCTCCTGTCCATAAGTGTATATATATATATATATATATATATATATATGTGTGTGTGTGTGTGTATAAGAATTAAATTTTGAGGATATAGATGGACAGATATTACATCCCACAATAAGGAGTAAGAGGTCATTTTATCAAGAGATAAAAGGGGATGTTAAAAGAGAGAGATGCATTAGTAAGTATAATAGGCAGGAGAGAGAGGTTTCCCTTGGGATTGGGAAGATATTATTAGACATTTTTCCTAAGAAGCTCTCTTTGACGCGAGCACTCATGCTATTATATCAGTCGAATGCTGAGATTTCAGTTTATTTGAGACTTAATAAACAAAGTAGGAAAAAGCTATAGCGGCATCATCCTGGTCGCAATAGCAGACGAATATGTATGCTAACACGTTTCATCCGAAATGTTTCATATATTTGAGTGTGAGGAAGAATGAATGACTGATAGCGGAAGTATTAATAGAAGATGCTGGCTCGTTGCTTCGATTACGCAAAATCAGAGCTCGAATTGAATTGTGAAGTAATTACCATGTTACCATTTCTATTTTGAAAACAAATGACGTGTCGACCAGGTCACGGTATTTGTTCCATGTACGTAAGCGTCATGAAGTCGAAACGATCTGTCACGGCACAAGACTTGCTCAACACGTGTCTAGAAAATACTTCTTGCAGCCTGCATATTAGTTGTTTTTTTCCTGTTGCTTTGGAGTTTCAAAACACAGCAAGATTTTGTTTTATTCTCTGTAAATGAATTCCATCAATAGTGCAAGAAATTTTAAGGCATTGTTCAATCTTTTCCAGCTTGCATAAAAATAGTAAACCCAAAATCAGGACATGCGCTCTTACAGAATTAAACAACATTTCATTATGATAAAAAGCAAGGCTGAATTATACTAATTATTTAATATTTATTTATACAAAAAGTAAACAAAACAGACATTTTATACTTATTAAATAATTTAATGGCTTGTTGCACAAGTTTCAACCATTTAAAGTATGTAACAGTAGCCTGAGTACACACAAGTTATCCTGATTGTTGAAACACCTCTGTAACACATGATTCAAAAGTGAGTTTTATGGCACGATATCCTCGCTTTAAATGGCTATGTTTAAAGCCCACTCCTGATAGATCGGCAACTTCTCCGGTGTCGTTATTCTGGAGATGTGCAGCCCAAGTTCAAATGGAAATAAATGAGGGTGTTTTTAAAGTCTACTCCTGTTAGATCGGCAACTTCTCCGGCGTCCTATCAGGCGATGCTAGAAGTTCAAACGGAAAGAATTTACATGACATTCCGAACTCAAAGTATCTTAATTCCATGAATTTCGAGCTTGGTTTCTAGTTTAATAGTTTCCTTGGATTTCTGTAACTAGTTCAAAAATCACACAGTAAACAAATGCATTTAGAAAGAGTATTAAAAAGGCACTACTTTAGAGGTTAATTTTGATTATACTAGAAGTATTCTACAATACGAGGTGGCGTGAAAGTACTCAGCCTCGACCTAGGTGGCATGCAGTTAGCAAGTTAATTGGCACATCGGCCTTAAACTTCTCTTCTGGCTCTATAGCCCTATGTGAACTTTGCACAATCTTCCTCCACAACTGTCTATCTTACATTTTACTTTTCCATCCTCTAATTTTCATCTTCCTCAGATTTGCTATCAAACCCTCTTGTGTTTAACCTTCCTTTTTCTTCTAGAATCCAAAGTTTAATTTTTTTTAATTCTATCTTCAGTCATTCCCTCTTTATGTCCTAGCCAATTTATTCTCTGTGCCTTTATGAACCTCACAATATCTTATTTATCTATTAACTCATCTAATTCTTAATTACTACCTTTTTCTCCTTTGCTCTTTATTTTCCTCATAGCATTTACACATCTGTGTTGTTTATGGTCCATGTTTCTGCAGCATATGTCGGTAGTGGACTTATTCGTGTTTTATAAATATTACATTTGCTCCCTCTCCTAATTAGCCTGTTAGTAATTTTAAATTTGAGTAATATGCTCCATTCTCATTTTAAATTATTGTTATTTACAAGTGCTGCTAAATATTAAATTGTGATACCACTTCAAAATGTTTTTCTTTAACTACCATATTTACAACTTTCCTATTTTTTTTAAATCGATGTTATCTTCATATATTTAGTTTTCCCTTCATTTACTTCAAGCCCTACTTCTTTGGAGCTACTTTCAAGTTCCTTATAGACTTCCACTAGCTTGTTTTCATCTCTTACTACTATTATACCGCCACAGGCAGCCGAGGTCGTTAAGCGCGAACTCGTGAGCGGGAGATTTGCGGTTGGATTCTCGCCAGTACCGTCCTCCCTGACTGAGGTTTTTTTCAGGGTTTCCTCAGTCCTCATAAGTGGAAAATTCCTGGGAGGTACCCTAAACTTAGGCCTGGAATATTTTCTTCCTAAAAAGTCCTTTCCCTATTTATCATTTCATCTCATGCTTCTTCATTAGTGTCCACCGCCTGTGATGCCTCAGTAGTAAAAACGAGAGTTAAACACTTAAAAATCTCTTGCTGCAATGTCTATATTGTCTGCTTAGGCACATATTTGACTAGTCCTGAAAAAAATATACTTCCGTTGGGATCTATTACTATGTGTAGGGCTAAAATTAAAAGCGTCGCCGATAGCCCGTCTCCTTACCTACTTAAGAATTATAACATAAATCTGCTTTTTTGTTTGCAGTTTTTCATAGAGTGCTTCCCAATGCGTATTTGAAGCCAATAAATAAACAACATAAATCATGTTCGTAAATTTATTTAATCATTTGTCCTTATAAATATCTGATCTATTGCACTCTTCTATATCCACAATGATACCGTCCTTGGTACCCTATCAATGATAAGGGATTGATTAGAATATATATAGTATTTTATTCCAGCTAGATATAAGTAAAGGATTTTTCATAAGTGTGTGGAAATGTGAAAACCATGAATTCCTTCTCGGACAACAGAAAGGTAGTTTTGGCATACAATGGAATAAATGCTTTCTTTGTTCGGATAAAGGAACTGCGACCCTCCCTATGGCTGGAAAGCTAGCGGAGTTGATGCCTTTGACACCTTAGGCACCGTTAAAGGTTTCATCTCAATGAACGCTAGACCTCGAAATCGCGGAGGACGAATCACGGAGCTGATGTTTCCAGAAAATTTAACTAGCAAGTAGTAAGGAAGCGCCATGATGTCACTGGTATTCTATTAGAAATTCCAACTCAATATTGGCGCGAAAAGATCGCGTCTATTTTCACGTGGTCGCGTAGGTTCTTAGTGAGTATTGAAGGACCGGGCGCCCACAGGAACGGGCACTTGAAAATTAGTCTTCAGGACTTGATAAGCAGTCTCAAAGTTTTCAAACACGGGAGCCTCGTGTAAGCAGCATCGCCTGACAGTCAGAGTAAAAGTGTCGGTCCTGGTGGTGTAGTGGTAACCACACTTGCCTTCTAAACCCATAAATAAATAAATCAATCAAACACTTCCGGAAAACCACCTCAAAGACGGGATAATAGCATCAGAGCATAGTTGGAATAAATGTATTGACCTTAAAGTAGACCACGTTGAAAAATAAAATAGCGGTCAAGTTAAAAACAGTTCCTTCATTTTTAGGCCAAGAACTTTTCAAACTATTCTTGACCTTTAATGGAAAATAAGCGCACATCAGTGTTTCTTAATTTGCTCCAGTAACGGTACGAGGGCAGGTCCATACCATTCCGGGCTAACCATTTTCTAGGTATGATAAAGACAAAAGCTATATTACACTTTTCAACATAGCAAACCTTTATTGCAATACACTTCTCACATCTTTGAATTAACATTTCAACCCCCCCCCCCCAAATAGTCAGAAGTCTTGTCTGCAAAATGGACATAAACAGCATCCATCACTTCTTCGTCACACTTAAATTTCCTTCCTCCAAGATTCTTCTTGAGTTCTGGGAAGAGGAAATAGTCGCTGGGAGCTAGATATGAACTGTATGGTGGATGGTCGATCTCCTTGAAGTCACATTTCTTCACCGTTTCTTTGCAACAAGAGCTGTGTGCACAGGCGCGTTGTCGTGAAGAAGGCTCATACCACTCTTTAATGGAAGCACGTAGTCTGTGCAGAAGGCCAGCATAGTACTCTTCATTTACTGTGGTGGTCTCTCCTTGAAATCAATGAAGAGTATTTCTTTACAGTCCCAAAAGATTGTGGCCATGATTTCCTTGATTGATGAGTGACCTTGGCCTTTAGAAGCGGTATTTCGCCAGGTTCACGCCACTCCATTGATTCTCTTTTGGTCAAGGAAACATAGTAGAGGACCATAGTTTCATCTCGTGTAATAATGGTTAGCAGAACTTCTCTCTCGTTGCCAGGACAGAGCTCCAAAAATGTCTGACGATAGAGGCGTCGTTGCTGCTTTTGGACTGAGGAAAGAATTCTAGGCACCCATTTTGCACTAACCTTATTCGTGTTTAAATGTTCATGAATAATTCGAAGGACTGTTGTTTTAGAAAGGCACAACCTTCTTACTATTTCTGTAACTATGAGTCGTAGGTCTTCCATAATTTCTGGATGTTTTCAGGAGTGAGCACCTCCAAGGCCCGACCTGCCCGCTCTTCGTCTTCAATGCCTTCTCGACCATTTCGATAAAGTTTGGCCCATTCTTTTACAGTAGAATATGAGAGGGATGCTTCCTCATATACACCGCCCAATCGCCGTTTAATTTCGTTTGGAGTAAGTCCTTCTTTTGTGAAGAACTTGGGGGCAGGAATCGGGGTGGTGTGCGGGGGCGTAGTTTGTTGACTGCTGGTGGTCGTGGTCTCGATATTTGCCCGGGCTGCTCACTGATGACGTCTGCTCCAAATCTGTTGAATTTGATCTCAGGGTCCACTGGAGTGTTTCGCGAATCAGTATAGATCCACGGGAACGAGAAATATGTTGCCCCCCCAAAAATACACCAAGTTGACTTGTTCAAATATTTTATTCACAAATAAACATATTGGAGCTACTTCCTGACTGCTCGTCGCTGACTTCACTACTCGCTTAGACTGACTTTAGAATCACCTTAGAAGGACTTAGAATCCTTCGACCGCTTTAGAATGACTTAAACTGCCCTCCACTGACTTTAGAAATGACTTAGACTGATTGCTTTCGAATGACTTAGGCTGCCTGCTTCCGTATCTCTCTTGAATGAATCCCCTCGTGTGTCTCTCGTGTCTCTCCCGTGAGTCTAGTATCCATCGTGTCTCTCGTATCTCTACTGTCGTCTCTTCTGTAAGTCTAGCCTATCTCCGATATCTGTACACCAGTTTTCTACAACATCGCAACGCCTCTCGCTAAATTAAATTCCCTCGTATATTGTCCTATTTCCGTGTTATATGTTCATCATTGGCTATCCTAAAAATATTTATTTGTATCTAAGTTCTCCTTATTCGTTGACTTTTATCCGATGACCATTGACTAGAATTATTCTCTCCCCCTTGATCTACAATGTCTTCCCACGAACCTGAATTTTCCAAGAACAGCCTGTCATAAATTTCGGCACTTTCCTTACATTATGATTTCTATTGAAATATCTTTTGCCTCCCTTAGCTTGTAGATTGCTAAATGTTCTCAGAGATAACGCACGTGTTTATGGGCTGTTTTCAATACCTTGTACCCCCGGCTTTCCTGTAATGAAACATTTTCGTCTCCGTTCTGACATTCCCATTTTCTCTTAAATTATTGTTACGTCTGACTTTGTTCAAATACTGTCCCGTTACGGCCACGTGTTTTTCTTACTGTGAACTCCTAAGTATTTCCTGGGCAGGAGTTTCGTGACCTAACAAAAGATAGTTTACCCTTTCCTCAGCCTTGTCTAAGGAGCGGCCAGCGGACGAGGCGTCAGGTATACATCTCTGTCACTTTCTCACATCTTTTACCACAAAACCCTTTTGTAAGGTACAATCACCTGTCAAATGACATATACATAAGTACAAGTTACAAATTATTTCAATTTCTGTTATACCTTTCTCTAAATGATTTCATTATATATATACATAATAATTATCCTTATCAAATCTAATGCCTTTAGAAATATAACTCTGCAGCCTCATGTTATAAAATTAATATAGGCAGCCTTATTTCCGGCTTCAAACTTAATAACAGCTCGAAACTTCATTTTGAACATGTTACAATTTTCTATATAGCCTTTTTTTATTCAACTATATCTGAACAACTGAACACAGCGGAGCGGAAGTTATAGTTGCAATTATTTACTTAACAGATAAGGGGTCACTAGATAAGGGTTTTGTGAAGGCGGTAATCCTTATCGGTGAAACCGGAAACTTATGGACCTACCCTTCCTTTTAGCAGCTCCAAGAGTTCATTACCAATATTTGATACAAAAGATGTGTTTGATATGTCATATTTTTCTTTTTTCTTCTTTCCTTGTCTGTTTATTTTGTCATTAATGCTAAAACTTTATAATTGATCCGTCTATATTCTTACACTATTTACACCTAATTCTACCAACTAAGGTGAATTGCAAAATGATACGACCAACTGATAAAACTCGTCATGTAAAGACAAAAACTTAAACCAAATATATTTTAACTTAAGTACATAAAATATATAATCCTTATGATATGATTAGTTACAAACAAATGCATTCCTTTGAGAGACCGTTGAATACAAAAACAGTGTTAACAGATAGTTCAAAGTTCATTCCATACAAATATAATAGAGATCTTTAATTCGTGCACACTGCCGTGTTGCTTCCCATCGCGAAACTGACTGCATAAGATCCCCCATATATTTTCCACAGGGTTTAGGTCAGTAATACTTTTGGGGCGAAACCATTCCATTGTGCGTCTGGCAATGTGTGTGGTAGCATTGTCCTTGTGAAATATGTAATTGTAGGAGTATGTTTAAAACCTTTCTAAAAGGTTCTATCTGATTGTGTATGGCTTTTGTACAACCTGCAGGGAGCACAAGATGCGTTTTCCCTCCGTACCCGAATCCACCCAAGATCATTAGAGACTTTCCCTTTGCGGCCTCTTTAAAAACCGTTCCTCTTCTTTTCTGAGATCATGCCGCATGTCCAACCATCAGGACCGTCCAAGTTGCATTTCTTTTCATTGCTGAATATTATACTTTCAGGGGATGTGTTTATTAGCCCATTCAACCTCTGTGTGTATGGTGAGGCATCACAAGGGGTTGCTTCTCTCTCTCTCTCTCTCTCTCTCTCTCTCTCTCTCTCTTGTATTTCAATGTTTATTTGTCTGACTAGTCTGAACAACCTCTATTTATGAACTTTGACAAGGTGTCCAGAGATGATCCACCAACATTGAACTTTCTGATCACTGTGATCTCTTCTGTCGAGGCGTGAGGTTTTTTTTTTTTTTTTTAATGAGATATTTCAGGCAACTTTTTCATTCCACAATTATTTCATAGCTTCTAAAAGTTATTTATCACGCATGATGCCCTGTCAAACCTTCTTGCTATTTCCTGACACCAAATCCTTCGTTGTACGCTTTAACCTGACTTCGTTTGAAGCTGGAGAACCCTGTCTTCCGACCCGTACTTACTTAATCATGCACAAACACAACAGACATAAGGGTGTGCAATAAATGCATATGTTTATAACTGTCCCTACAATAAAGGTAATATAATTTGATGTACTTAAGTTCATATATATTTTATTTATTTCCCCAGTTATATGGCAAGTTTCATCAATTAGTCTTATAATTTTGTAACGCACCTATTCCCCTTCATTGCCCTGGCCTCCTGCGTTGTTTTCTTCATTTTCTTACGGCACATTCTCGAGAGCATTTTGGCTTACATCGTAAAAACGTTACTATCTTAACACTTAC